>CM042550.1:79605-664605 GCA_023630585.1 Cranoglanis bouderius | reverse complement strand
TCTGGTTGTCTGTGATTGGATGCAATGGTAGCGTCTGCCAGACAGCAGTTTCACAAACAGGAAATGAGCAGGGTGAGTGCTGTTCTTAATGATATTGTGGGTCTTCCTCAAACAGCGTGTTTGGTAAATGTCCTGTAAGGCTGGGAGTTTGTTTCCAGTGATGAGCTCTGCTGTTCTCACCACTTTCTGAAGAGCTTTACGGTCAGAGGAAGAGCAGCTGCCGTACCAGACAGTGATGCAGCCAGTCAGAATTCTCTCTATGGTGCAGTGCTACAAGTTTGACATTATGTAAGCCTCCACATAAATTAGAGATGCTGACTGGCTTCTCTTGTTAAAGTGTCTGTGTGTAGGCTCCAGGAGAGATCCTTGGAGATGTGGACGCCAAAATACTTGTAGCTCTTAACTCTCTCCACTTCCACCACATTGATGTAGATGGGAGTGTGACCCACTCTCTGTGGCTTCCTGTAATCCACAATCATCTTCTTGGTCTTGCTGACATTCAGAGAGAGATTGTCATCACACCATGTTGAAAGTGCTCTGACCTCCTCTCTGTAGAATGTCACCATTGGTGACGAGTCCCAGGATGGTTGTATCATCTGCAGATTTGAAGATGATGTTGGAGCTGTGCTTAGCAGAGCAGTCATAGGTAAACGGAGTACAAGAGGGGGCTGAGCACACATCCTTGTGGAGCACGAGTGTGAGTGTGGAGGATGTGTGGCTGCCAATCCTAACCAATTGGGAACTGCCCGTCAAGAAGTCCAGGATTCAGTTACATGTGTGACTGTTAAGTCCCAGATCCTTCAGCTTGACTCTTAGTTTGGTAGGGATGATGGTATTGAACATGGAGCTATAATCAATAAACAGTATCCGCACATAGGTGTCTTTTTTTTCTCCAGGTATTCCAGGGCAGAGTGCATGGCCATTGCAATGTCATCATCAGTGGATCTATTCGAGCAGTAAGCAAACTGGAACAGGTCGAAGGTGTCTGGTAGAGAGGAGCAGATATAGGATTTGACTAGATGCTCAAAGCACTTCATGATCACTGATGTTGGTGCTACAGGGTGGTAGTCATTCAGGCAGGAGACAACAGTCTTCTTGGGGACAGGGATGATGGTGGTCTGCTTGAAGCATGTGAGTGATTGAGGGAGTGAGTAAAGTAAGTAAAGTACAGTACTGTCCCTTTGCCTTCAAAACAGCATCAATTCTTCTAGGTACACTTGCACAAAGTCAGGGATTTTGTAGGCATATAGTCAGGTGTATGATTAAACAGTTATACCAAACAGTTGGTAATGATCATCAATTCAATATGTGGGTTGAAACACAATCATTAACTGAAACGGAAACAGCTGTGTAGGAGGAATAAACCTGGGTGAGGAACAGCCAAACTCAACTAAAAGGTGAGGTTGTTGAAGACTTGAAGTTTACTGTCAAAAGTCATACATCATGGCAAGAATGAACACAGCAACAAGACAGAAGGTAGTTATACTGCATCAGCATGCTCTCTCCCAGGCAGAAATTTCAAAGCAGACTTGGGTTTCCAGATGTGCTGTCCAAGATCTTTTGAAGAAGCACAAAGAAATGGGCAACGTTGAGGACCGTAGACACAGTGGTCGGCCAAGGAAACTTACTGCAGCAGATGAAAGACACATCAGGCTTACTTCCCTTCGCAATTGCAAGATGTCCAACAGTGCCATCAGCTCAGACCTGGCAGAAACCAGTAGGACCCTGGTACACCCACCTACTGAAATTCGGTCAGAAGTGGCTTTCTTGGAAGACTTGCGGCCAAAAAGCCATACCTCTGATGTGGAAACAAGGCCAAGCGACTTAACTATGCACAAAAACACAGGAACTGGGGTGCAGAAAAATGGCAGCAGGTGCTCTGGACTGATGAGTCAAAATTTGACATATTTGGCTGTAGCAGAAGGCAGTTTGTTCACCGAAGGGCTGGAGAGTGGTACACGAATGAGTGTCTGCAGGCAACAGTGAAGCATGGTAGAGGCTCCTTGCAAGTTTGGGGCTGCATTTCTGCAAATGAAGTTGGGGATTTGGTCAGAATTAATGGTCTCCTCAATGCTGAGAAGTACAGGCAGCTCCTCAATGCTGAGAAGTACAGGCATATACTTATCCATCATGCAATACCATCCGGGAGGCATCTGATTGGCCCCAAATTTATTCTGCATGACAACGACCTCAAGCATACAGAAAAAGTCACTAGGAACTATCTTCAGCGTAAAGAAGAACAAGGAGTCCTGGAAGTGATGGTATAGCCCTGATCTCAACATCATTGAGACTGTTGGGATTACATGAAGAGAGAGAAGCAACTGAGGCTGGTAAATCCACAGAAGAACTGTGGTTAGTTATCCAAGATGTTTGGGCCAACCTACCTGCCGAGTTCCTTCAAAAACTGTGTGCAAGTGTACCTAGAAGAATTGATGAATTGATGTTGTTTGCCTAAGAACACAGCCATGAATAAAGAATGGTACAAAAACATCCTCAGAGAGCAACTTCTCCCAACCATCCAAGAACAGTTTGGTGATGAACAATGCCTTTTCCAGCATGATGGGGCACCTTGCCACAAGGCAAAAGTGATAATGAAGTGGCTCGGGGAACAAAACATTGACATTTTGGGTCCATGGCCAGGAAACTCCCCAGACCTTAATCCCATTGAGAATTTGTGGTCAATCCTCAAGAGGCGGGTGGACAAACAAAAACCCACAAACTGTGACAAACTCCAAGCATTGATTATGCAAGAATGGGCTGCCATCAGTCAGGATGTGGCCCAGAAGTTGATTGACTGCATACCAGGGCGAATTGCAGAGGTCTTGAAAAAGAAGGGTCAACACTGCAAATATTGACTCTTTGCATAAACTTCATGTAATTGTCAATAAAAGCCATTGACACTTATGAAATGCTTGTGATTATACTTCAGTAACAGTTAGTAACATCTGACAAAAAGATCTAAAAACACTGAAGCAGTAGACATTGTGAAAATTAATATTTGTGTCATTCTCAAAACTTTTGGCCACAGCTGTACATACATATGTATGTATGTATGTATGTGTGTGTGTGTGTGTATATATATATATATATATATATATATATATATATATATATATATATATATATATATATATATATATATATATATATATATATATATATATATATATATATATATATATGTATGTATATATATATATGTATGTATATATATGTATGTATGTGTGTATATGTATGTGTATATACACATATAGGAACTCTCAGTCTCCTTCGGTCTGGGGCTCCATGCAAGATCTCACCCCGTGGAGTTTCAATGATCATGAGAACGGTACATATGTATGTACAGCTGTGGCCAAAAGTTTTGAGAAAGTGAGGGAAAAATTAAAATTTTTTTAATTTTGTGAGGGAAAGTGAGGGAAAGTGAGTGAAAAATTATTTGATCCCCTGTTGATTTTGTACGTTTGCCCACTGACAAAGAAATGGTCAGTCTATAATTTTAATGGTAGGTGTATTTTAACAGTGAGAGACAGAATAGCAACAAAAAAATCCAGAAAAACGCATTTCAAAAAAGTTATAAATTGATTTGCATTTTAATGAGTGAAATAAGTATTTGATCCCCTATCAATCAGCAAGATTTCTGGCTCCCAGGTGTCTTTTACACAGGTAATGAGCTGAGATTAGAGCACTCTCTTAAAGGGAGTGCTCCTGATCTCAGTTTGTTACCTGTAAAAAGACACCTGTCCACAGAAGCAATCAATCAATCAGATTCCAAACTCTCCACCATGGCCAAGACCAAAGAGCTGTCCAAGGATGTTAGGGACAAGATTGTAGACCTACACAAGGCTGGAATGGGCTACAAGACCATCACCAAGCAGCTTGGTGAGAAGGTGACAACAGTTGGTGCGATTATTCGCAAATGGAAGAAACTGTAAGTCTCCTTCGGTCTGGGGCTCCATGCAAGATCTCACCTCGTGGAGTTTCAATGATCATGAGAACGGTGAGGAATCAGCCCAGAACTACATGGGAGGATCTTTTTAATGATCTCAAGGCAGCTGGGACCATAGTCACCAAGAAAACAATTGGTAACACACTACGCCGTGAAGGACTGAAATCCTGCAGCGCCTGCAAGATCCCCCTGCTCAAGAAAGTGTACAGGCCCGTCTGAAGTTTGCCTGAATGATTCAGAGCAGAACTGGGTGAAAGTGTTGTGGTCAGGTGTGGTCAGATCTGTTTGGCATCAACTCAACTCGCCGTGTTTATAGGAGGAGGAATGCTGCCTATGACCCCAAGTTATAACACCATCCCCACCGTCAAACATGGAGGTGGGAACATTATGCTTTGGGGGTGTTTTTCCTGCTAAGGGGACAGGACAACTGCACCACATCAAAGGGACGATGGACGGGGCCATGTACCATCAAATCTTGGGTGAGAACCTCCTTCTCTCAGCCAGGGCATTGAAAATGAGCTTAATGACTTGGAGAGGATCTGCAAAGAGGAGTGGGACAAAATCCCTCCTGAGATGTGTGCAAACCTGGTGGCCAACTACAAGCAATGTCTGACCTCTGTGATTGCCAACAAGGGTTTTGTCACCAAGTACTAAGTCGAAGGGGTCAAATACTTATTTCCCTCATTAAAATGCAAATCAATTTACAACTTTTTTGAAATGCGTTTTTCTGGATTTTTTTTGTTGTTATTCTGTCTCACTGTTAAAATACACCTACCATTAAAATCATACACTGATAATTTCTTTGTCAGTGGGAAAACGTACAAAATCAGCAGGGGATCAAATATTTTTTCCCCCACTGTATGTGTGTGTGTATGTATATGTGTGTGTGTGTGTGTGTGTGTGTGTGTGTGTGTATGTATGTATATATATATATATATATATATATATATATATATATATATATATAATATAATGTTGGCATCCGTCTGTGGGGCATAGGGGGCTCTGGGGAGAGGCAGTACCTTTGGTGTCTGGCACGCTGCATCCTACCTGGTAGGGTGGATGGGCATCACTGGTCCTCACCCATCCCCTAAATCCAGGCCGGGCAGCCCAGGATCTCCATACACTTCGCCCAGGCCTGCGCCCTGGAGAGGTCACTTCAGTGCTGCTGTCTACAGTGTCAGAAACAACACGGGAGACAGCAGTTACAAGTTATAAGCCAGGGCTGATTGGCGTAGGTCCATGCGCTACGGGTTGTCTCCGACAGTGGGAGGGACCATCGCAGTCCCACTGGTCAGCTACCGCCCGCCTCAAGCTGGGCAGCCCCCAGCCAGAAAGGTGCGGACCCGCCACAGTCTGCCTGCTTCAATGGGTGCTTGGAGCTAGGGAAAAGACCGACAAGCAGACTGCAAACCTTGCACCAGGCAAAAACAGAAGAAAAGGAAGACCATCAACCTTTCGACTAGCAAGTTGGAATGTCAGGACAATGTGTCCTGGACTCTCCGACGATCTACAACAGGTCAACGACTTCAGAAAAACAGCCATCATTGACCGTGAGCTCACGAGGCTCAACACTGACATCGCTGCATTGCAGTTAACCAGACTTGCATCAAACGGCAGCCTCAGAGAACAGAACTACACATTCTTCTGGCAGGGCAAGGAACCCGAGGAACCAAGACTGCATGGCGTTGGATTCGCAGTGAAAAATTCTTTACTGTCCGCTGTAGAACTGCCGTCCAGTGGCACAGCCCACATCCTGTCTCTTCGTCGGTCAACTTCCTCAGGCCCAGTGAACATCCTGAGCGTCTATGCTCCCACACTCTGCTCTTCACCCGAGACCAAGGACCAGTTCTATGAGGAGCTTGACACCGCCATCAGAGACATCCCTGTCACAGAACACCTGTACCTGCTTGGCGACTTCAATGCCCAAGTGGGTTCTGACCACGACTCCTGGCCCAGCTGCATCGGCCACTTCGGCATCGGCAACCTGAGTGAGAACAGACAGAGGCTCCTTGAGCTATGCTTCTACCATAACCTCTGCATTACCAACACGTTCTTCACCACCAAGCCGCACCGCCGAGTATCCTGGCGGCACCCCAGATCCTGCCACTGGCTCCAGCTGGACCTCGTCATCACACGGAGATCCTCACTGAACTGCGTTCCCACCACACGCAGTTACCACAGTTTCGACTGCGACACCGACCACTCCATGGTTGGCAGCAAAGTCTGCCTCCAGCCCAAGCAGATCCACCGATGTAAGCAGAAAGGTCGCCCTCGGATCAACACTGCCAGAATGGCAATTCCAGATCTGTGCGAACGCTTCGCCAACTCCATCGAGGATGCCCTCAAGGACTGCCCTAACTGCTAACACTGAAGAGAGATGGAGTCACATCCGTGATGCCATCTACAATGCCGCAATGAACACCTTTGGCAAGAGAGAGAGGCAAAACCCGGATTGGTTTGAAGCCGGCATCGCTGATCTAGAGCCAGCAATCGAGGCCAAAAGAGCAGCCCTGATCAACTACAAGTGGGAGCCTTCCGAGAAGACACTCGCTGCACTCAGGAAGGCCAGGAACGACTCCCAATGGATCGCTCGGCGCTGCGCCAATGGCTACTGGCTCAACCTCTGTCAGAGCATTCAACTCTCTGCTGACTGTGGCAACATTCGCGGCATGTACAACGGCATGAAGAGGGCCTTCGGCCCAAGCATAAACAAGATCGTGCCTCTGAAGTCGGCTGCCGGCGAAATCATAACAGACCGCAGCAAGCAGATGGAGAGGTGGGCTGAACACTATCAGGAGCTCTACGCGAGAAAGAACGTAGTCACAGACGCAGCTGCCGAGAGCACCGCCAATCTACCCATCATGGAGGAGCTCGACGTTCCACCCTCTGTAGAAGAACTGAGCAAGACCATCGACTCCCTCGCCTGCGGCAAAGCTCCAGGAAAAGATGGCATCCCACCTGAAATCCTCAAGGTGGGAAAGAAGACTGCTCTCCTTCACCACCTACACCAGCTGCTGCTACAGTGCTGGGAAGAAGGGACAGTGCCCCAAGAGATGCGCGACGCCAACTTCGTCACTCTGTATAAGAATAAGGGTGATCGCGGCGACTGCAACAACTACCATGGAATCTCCCTCCTCAGCATTGTTGTGAAGGCCTTCGCCCGAGTAGTCCTCAACAGATTGCAGTCGCTCGCGGAGCGCGTACACCCCGAGGCACAGTGCGGGTTTAGAGCTGGAAGATCAACCATCAACATGATCTTCTCCCTACGTCAGCTCCAAGAGAAATGCCGCGAACAGCGACGACCACTCTACGTCGCATTCATCGACCTGACCAAGGCCTTTGACCTGGTCAGCAGGAAAGGCCTCTTCACACTGCTGCAGAAGATTGGATGTCCCCCCAAACTCCTGAGGATGATCTCGTCTTTTCATGAAGACATGCAGGGCACCATACAGTACGATGGCTCTTCCTCGGACCCATTCCCCCATTCCCAATCAAGAGCGGCGTGAAACAGGGGTGCATTCTTGCTCCGACACTCTTCGGCGTCGTCTTCTCCCTGCTGCTGTCCTACGCCTTCAGCCAGTCAGAGGATGGAGTGTATCTCCACACCAGAAGCGACGGCAGCGTGTTCAACCTCGCCCGCCTTCGAGCTAAGACCACAGTGCGGCAGGTTCTCATACGAGAGATGCGCTTCGCTGATGATGCAGCTCTGACGGCACACTCTGAAGAGGCACTGCAGCGACTCATCAACCGCTTTGCACATGCATGCAGAGAGTTCGGGTTGACCATCAGTTTGAAGAAGACAAACATCGTGGGCCAAGATGTGAGCAATGCCCCAAGCATATCCATCGGCGACTTCACCCTTGAAGTTGTGGAAGACTTTACATACCTCAGCTCCAACATGTCCAGCAACCTCTCCCTGGACGCCGAACTCAACAAGAGAATCGGCAAGGCAGCAACATCCATGGCTCGCTTGGCCAAGAGGGTCTGGGACAACCACACACTGACTACCAACACCAAGATGCAGGTGTACCAGGCCTGCGTGCTTAGTACACTACTTTACGGCAGTGAATCATGGACTCTGTATTCCCGCCAAGAACGCAGGCTCAACACCTTCCACCTGCGCAACCTCAGAAGAATTCTGGGGATCACCTGGCAGGACCACGTCCCGAACAAGGTGGTTCTCGAGAAGGCGGGAACCCCAAGCATGTACACACTGCTCACCCAGCGTCGCCTTCGGTGGCTCGGCCATGTCAGGTGGATGGAAGACGGGAGGATCCCCAAGGACATCCTGTACGGTGAGCTCCAGACCTGCAGGAAGACCTGTTCTACACTTCAAGGATGTCTGTAAGCGAGACATGAGGGCAGGCGACATCGACCCAGCAGGCTGGGAGTCAGTGGCTGAAGACCGCAGCAGCTGGAGAAGTGCTGTGAAAGCATGCACAAAGAGGAGGGAGCGCAGATGGCAGAGGGCAGCATCAGTGCCCTCAGAACCAGGCCCGGTTTTCACCTGTAGCAACTGCAACAGAGCCTGCCGATCCAGGATCGGACTGTTCAGCCACAGCAGGTGCTGCAACTCAACAACAGACTGAACTATGGCGCAGAGTTCTATTGTCTCCCGAGACAGACGGATGCCAACATCAGTTCAGTGAGGGTCTCCGTGTGATGACGAGGTCCAGCTGGTGCCAGAGGCGGGATCTGGGTTGCCGCCAGGATACTCTGCGGTGCGGCTTGGTGGCGAAGAACGTGTTGGTAATGCAGAGGTTATGGTAGAAGCATAGCTCAAGGAGCCTCTGTCTGTTCTCACTCAGCTTGCCGATGCCGAAGTGGCCGATGAAGCTGGGCCAGGAGTCGTGGTCAGAACCCACTCGGGCATTGAAGTCGCCAAGCAGGTACAGGTGTTCTGTGACAGGGATGTCTCTGATGGCGGTGTCAAGCTCCTCATAGAACTGGTCCTTGGTCTCGGCTGAAGAGCAGAGTGTGGGAGCGTAGATGCTCAGGATGTTCACTGGGCCTGAGGAAGTTGACAGACGAAGAGACAGGATGTAGGCTGTGCCACTGGGTGGCGGTTCTACAGCGAACAGTAGAGGATTTTTCACTGCGAATCCAACGCCATGCAGTCTTGGTTCCTCGGGTTCCTTGCCCTGCCAGAAGAACGTGTAGTTCTGTTCTCTGAGGCTGCCATTTGATGCAAGTCTGGTTTCCTGCAATGCAGCGATGTCAATGTTGAGCCTCGTGAGCTCGCGGTCGATGATGGCTGTTTTTCTGAAGTCATCAACCTGTTGTAGATCATCGGAGAGGCCAGGACACATTGCCCTGACATTCCAGCTTGCTAGTCGCAAGATCGATGGTCTTCTTTTTCTTCTGTTTTTGCCTGGTGCAAGGTTTGCAGTCTGCTTGTTGGTCTTTTCCCTAGCTCCAAGCACCCATTGAAGCAGGCAGACTGTGGCAGGTCAGCACCTTACTGGCTGGGGGCTGCCAAGCTTGAGGTGGGCGGTAGCTGACCAATGGGACTGCGATGGTCCCTCCCACCATCGGAGACAACCCGTAGTGCCTGGACCTATGCCAATCGGCCCTGGCTTATAACTCGTAACTGCTGTCTCCCGTGTTGTTTCTGACGCTGTAGACAACGGCACTGAAGTGACCTCCCCAGGGCGCAGGCCTGGGCGAAGTGTATGGAGATCCTGGGCTGCCCGGACGTCAAGATCCCCCTCTCGGCCTCGCTGATGTTGCCCAAAGGAAAGCAGAGCGATACATTTGGCACCAGTTTGGCTGCAGGAGCTGCCGGAGAGAAGTCATAGTCGACATCCAACCGCCTTAGGGGCTCCGCTCCGGATTTTGTTTCTGGGTTTACTCCCATAGCCTTCTCTCCTCCCGAAGATATCCACAAGGCAGTGGAGCCATAATCCAATGGCTGGGTAACACGTGACAGTTGAAGTTCTTCATCCACCGTGGCCGGTGACCTGCATCGAGGAGGTTCCCTACGCCCAGTGGTGTCGTATAAACACCACCCCCTCACATGGTTTAGCCCACCAGCTGAGGCGGTTTCCCAGGGCATGGCGCTTGGGGCCAGTATGTGAGAGATTTAGGGGATGGGTGAGGACCAGTGAGATAGATATATATATATATATATATATATATATATATATATATATATATATATATATATGTGTGTGTGTGTGTGTGTGTGTGTGTGTATATGCAGTATCTCACAAAAGTGAGTACACCCCTCACATTTTTGTAAATATTTTATTATATCTTTTCATGGGACAACACTGAAGAAATGACACTTTGCTACAATGTAAAGTAGTGAGTGTACAGCTTGTATAACAGTGTAAATTTGCTGTTCCCTCAAAATAACTCAACACACAGCCATTAATGTCTAAACCGCTGGCAACAAAAGTGAGTACACCCCTAAGTGAAAATGTCCAAATTGGGCCCAATTAGCCATTTTCCCTCCCTGGTGTCATGTGACTCATTAGTGTTACAAGGTCTCAGGGGTGAATGGGGAGCAGGTGTGTTAAGTTTGGTGTTATCGCTCTCACACTCTCTCATACTGGTCACTGGAAGTTCAACATGGCACCTCATGGCAAAGAACTCTCTGAGGATCTGAAAAAAAGAATTGTTGCTCTACATAAAGATGGCCTAGGCTATAAGAAGATTGCCAACACCCTGAAACTGAGCTGCAGCACGGTGGCCAAGACCATACAATGGTTTAACAGTATAGGTTCCACTCAGAACAGACCTCGCCATGGTCGACCAAAGAAGTTGAGTGCACATGCTCAGCATCATATCCAGAGGTTGGCTTTGCAAAATAGACGTATGAGTGCTGCCAGCATTGCTGCAGAGGTTGAAGGGGTGGGGGGTCAGCCTGTCAGTGCTCAGACCATACGCCGCACACTGCATCAAATTGGTCAGCATGGCTGTCATCCCAGAAGGAAGCCTCTTCTAAAGATGATGCACAAGAAAGCCCGCAAACAGTTTGCTGAAGACAAGCAGACTAAGGACATGGATTACTGGAACCATGTCCTGTGATCTGATGAGACCAAGATAAACTTATTTGGTTCAGATGGTGTCAAGCATGTGTGGCGGCAACCAGGTGAGGAGTACAAAGACAAGTGTGTCTTGCCTACAGTCAAGCATGGTGGTGGGAGTGTCATGGTCTGGGGCTGCATGAGTGCTGCCGGCACAGGGGAGTGTACTCTGACATGTACTGTGACATACTGAAGCAGAGCATGATCCCCTCCCTTCGGAAACTGGGCCGCAGGGCAGTATTCCAACATGATAATGACCCCAAACACACCTCCAAGACGACCACTGCCTTGCTAAAGAAGCTGAGGGTAAAGGTGATGGACTGGCCAAGCATGTCTCCAGACCTAAACCCTATTGAGCATCTGTGGGGCATCCTAAAATGGAACGTGGAGGAGCGCAAGGTCTCTAACATCCACCAGCTGTGTGATGTCATCATGGAGGAGTGGAAGAGGACTCCAGTGGCAACCTGTGAAGCTCTGGTGAACTCCATGCCCAACAGGGTTAAGGCAGTGCTGGATAATAATGTTGGCCACACAAAATATTGACACTTTGGGCCCAATTTGGACATTTTCACTTAGGGGTGTACTCACTTTTGTTGCCAGCGGTAATTATTTTGAGGGGACAGCAAATTTACACTGTTATACAAGCTGTACACTCACTACTTTACATTGTAGCAAAGTGTCATTTCATCAGTCTTGTCCCATGAAAAGATATTTACAAAAATATTTACAAAAATGTGAGGGGTGTACTCACTTTTGTGAGATACTGTTTATATGGTGCCTAAAACTTTTGCACAGTACTGTAAGTAAGTAAAAATGTGACCCAATTGACAAATACAGACTGTTAGGAAGTTAGGGCAGATTTCTTAGCAGAGTGCAAAGGGGCAGATTTTTGCAATGAAGGATGGAAGTTCACCTCTCCTTCATCAAAATTTTCTTTAAACTCTTTGATCAATGACAGAGCCCACAAACTATATTTCAGTCACAAGTTGAAACAGACATGACAAAGAGATAACTATTTCATTCTGCTTTAATCAATTATTTAAAAAAAAAAAAAAAACAATTTATAAACATTTCTTTAGAAAACAAATTTGATGTTCTGATAGATTATCAGATGTATCCTCATATATTATTTGGTTTATCTGTCCAGACATCAGAAGACATGCAGATTAAACAGGAAGTGTCTCTTATAGAGGAGGAGAGGATTCAAGTTCTCAACAACATTGAAGAGCTGGAGCAGAAGATCAAGGATTTGGACACACAGTTGAATGAGTCTATTGGAGAGGTTTGTGTCAGAGGATTTACTTATTTTAGATGCTGAATTATAAAATGACCAGAAATGATTATGAACACATACAATGACATTTGAGCTTAAATATATACAGTGGATATAAATTATACACACCCCTGTTAAAATCGTAGGTTTTTGTGATGTAAAAAATGAAACCAGGATAAATGTCAGATATTTTTTCACCTTTAATGTGATATAGCAACCAACAAAATTCAAGTGAAAACAAATAGTTATTTGGAAAAACACAAATAAAAACTCAACTTTGTTATGTAAGGTGCACACCCTTTTCCAATGGGGTATTCTCAGAATTAAGCAATCAGAAATGTAGTTGAAATGTAATTATCATACACCTGTCATCAGTGAAGTGATTCTGATTAACCCCAAATAAAGATCAGCTGTTTTTGTAGGATGTTCTTGACATCATCTTGGTTACATCTGATTGCTGAAGCCATGGTCCTCAAAGCATGTTAGGGACCTCATTGCTGAAAGGCATTGATCAGGAGAAGGGCAAAAAAGAATTTCCAAAACATTAGACGTACCATGGAACACTGTGAAGGCCATCATCAAGTGTAGAAAATTTGGCACCACAGTGACATTAACAAGATCAGGATGTCCTTCAAAATTGATAAAGGACAAGGCGAAATCTTATCAGGGAGGCTGCCAAGAGACCTGTGGCAACATTAAAGGAGCTGCAAGAATATCTGGCAAGTACTGATCACTCCCTGTATGTGACAACAATCTCTTGTATTCTTCACATGTCTGGAAGCCCTTTCTCACACACAGACACACACACAAATAAATAAATAAAAAACATCCATGTCCACCTAAAATTTTGCCAAAACATACATATAACCACCCCAAGCCATGTGGCAAAGTGTGTTATGGTCTGATGAGACCCATGTAAAACGTAAAACGTTTTGGGCTAAAAGATTTTTAAGTCTAAAAGATATGCTTGGCACAAAATCAAGAACACCATACTCACAGTGACACATAGTGGTGGCAGCATCATGCTATGGGACTGCTTCATTTCAGCTAGGACTAGGGCTTTAGTCAAGACAGAGGAAATCATTGTTAGCTCCAAATACCAGATTCCATCTATTTTGGCACAAAACCTACAGTCTCTGTTAGAAAACTGAAAATGAAGAAACATTTCACCTTCCAGCACAATAACGACCCAATGCATAGTCAGCAAATTAATGGCTTCAGAAAAAGATCACTATTTTGTAATGGTCCAGTGAGAGATATATCCTATATCCTATCGAAAACCTGTGGAATGACCTGAAGAGGGCTGTGCACAGGAATTTACAATGTGATCTGGAGCATTTTTACAAGGAAAAGTGGAATAAGAGTTCCTAATCAAGTTGGTAGACTCTTACCCAAAAAGAGTGCTGTATTACAAGCAAAAGGTGCTTTCACAAAGTATTAATTAAGGGGTATGCAACCTCTGTTGAACAGAGCAACCAAGCTCCGTTCAACACAATAAGAGAGATTTTTTTGGGGTTTTATTTATTCAGATCCAGAGCCTTAAGTGGCCATTGCAGAATTTTTATTTATTCATCTTCTATAACCACTTTCCTGGTGAGGGTCATGGTGAATTCTCAGCCTATTCCAGTAACACTGAGCACAAGACTGGAGACTTCACCCCAGATGGGACACCAGTTTATTGCAGGGCACATTCACACATACATTCACACACCCATTCACACCTTGGCACACAATTTAGCATAGCCAGTCTGCCTACCTTTATGTTTTTGCGAGGTGGATGGAAACCAGATAACCTAGAGGAAACCCACGTGAACTAGGGCTGTGATCAAAATATGAATAGATTATTTGGATTGAACAGATAATTTGTTCTAAAGGAATACGGATACAGACAGTAGGTGAAATATTCACTTGTTGTTGAAAGTGAAAGTGACATGTGAAGGCCAATGTATGGTAACCCATACTTGGAATTTGTCCTCTGCATTTAACCCATCCAAGTTAGTGCACACACATTAGGAGTTGTGAGTAGTGAACACACACACTACAAACCGTGAACACACCTGGAGCAGTGGGCAGCCATTTTTGCTGCGGCGCCCGGGGAGCAGTTGAGGGTTAAGGGCCTTGCTCAAGTGCCCAACAGTGGCAGCTTGGCGGTGCTGGGATTTGAACTCACGACCTTCCGATAGGTAGCCCAACTTCTTAACCACTGAGTTGTTGTTGGTGGTGGTGTTTTGTTTGTTTGTTTGTTTGTTTTTTTAAATTCCCACCACAACTACAGCTCAGAAACCACACCATAAGAATTTAAACTGGAAAAAAAATAATTCAGGAACAGAAAAAGATAGATGCATTATCCTTATCCATTAACTTTTTCTCTTTTTGGGTGGGAAAGAAGTTAACAGTGGTGTGCATTTCTGATTTGCAGTAAACAGTCACTGTCCACTTGACCTGTACACCTGCAAATTCATGAATTTTTCTAATATGCCAATTATGTGGCAGCAGTGCATTGCAAAAAACAATATGCTTTACACGCCATTCCGTGTAAACTCTAGAGTTGGTTGTGTGTGAAATTCCCAGGAGATCAGAAGTTTATGAAATACACAACATCATCCATACCAACATCCATGCCATGATTAAAGTCAGAGAGATCACACTTTTTCTTCATTCTGATATTTGTTGTGAACATTAACTGAAGCTCTTGACCTATAGCTGCATGTTTTTTTTTTTTTTATTGTGTTGCTGCCACATTTTGGCTGATTAGATAACTGCATGAATGTACAGGTGTTCCAAATAAAGTGGATGGTGAGTGAATATCTGCAATATGTGGACATTATACACTAAACCTGGCAACCCTGTATACAGAACATAGACGTTTGTGATACTCCTAGTGATACTAGAAGAACTATTGCATTTTAGATCTAAACACTGCCTTACTGAATGCTAAAATAAAACCATATTTCTGACCCACTGCTCCATAACTCACACAGACCACAAGCTGTGAACAGGGCAGAAAATTATTTTATTATTTTTTAAATATTGCAAAACTTGTACGTTCATTGCACCTGAATTTTTTTTTTTGTATAGTTCTTACATGATCATTCATGTTGTTATTAAAAGAAAAACTTCTCTGGATATCATGAGTTAATGGCATTGCTTTACACGCCTAATGTGAACACTGGCAAAACACGTGAAACTCCACACAGATAGTAACCTGAGCTAAGGATTGACCCCAGGACCCTGGAGATGTGAGACACCAATGCTACCCACTGTGCCACCATGCCGACTAGAATGATTTTGTATTCTCATTCTCACATTTAAATGTTGATGCAATCTTGGGAAGATCAAGCTATAGCCATGTCAAACCTGCCAGATATTTTGTGGATATGGGTTGTGTGTGTGTGTGTGTGTGTGTGTGTGTGTGTTAGACATAGTAATTAACTTGATAACCAACTTCTAAAATGGATGAAGGTCTCCAGTGCAATGCTGACTTGCTTATTCTCTCTCTTTCCCACTCTTTCTGTATTTCTCTTTCTCTCTCTCTCTCTCTCTCTCTCTCTCTCTCTCTCTCTTTCTCCCTCTCTCTGGTGCATGCTGGGTGTGGGTGTGGTTAGCGTGAGAGCCGCGTGTGAGAGCGCTTGCTGAGTTTTTCCTCAGATTCTTTAATCTGTTTTTTTTTCCTTAGTTTCTTTGAACACTTTTAGTTTGTTGTAGGTTAGTGTTATTAGTTAGAAGTTGTGTGTGTGTGTGTGTGTGTGTGTGTGTGTGTGTGTGCGTGCATGTGGCGACATGGCGTTTACCCCTTCGGGGGGAGCGTCGCCTCTCTCCCTCCGGAATGGGATCAGGTGTGTTCCGGAGGTGAGCGCATCTATCAAAGATGTTCTCCTCGCTGTAGGAGAGCAGGTGGGCCATGATAACATCAACTCGGCCTCCAGAATGAACAAAGCAATCGTGATCTTCCTGAAAACCGAGAATCTGGTCAGCGGGTTAATTGGGAGTGGTATATGGGTGAAGGAGACGTATGTGGCAGTTACACCTTTATCCGCCCCAGCCTCTAAAATCAACATCTCAAACGTCCCCCCATTTATTACTAACGAAGCCATCGTCTAAGAGCTGACCAGATTCGGGAAAATCACCGGAGCGGTGAAAATGATCCCGCTAGGCTGTAAAAACGCTACACTTAAACATGTCCTGTCATTCAGGAGACAGGTGTACATGTTCCTGAACTCTCCCAATAAATCCCTGGAGGTGTCTTTTCGGGTCACTAGTGGAGAGAACACCTACATGGTGTACGCCAGCACTGAAAGTCTGCGCTGTTTTGAATGTGGGGATATCGGACACAAGCGCTTTACTTGCCCACATAAAGCGCGTGCTGCTGATCAGCAAGGCCCACCTGTAACAGGAGAACACAGCTCAGAACAGGAGGATACAGTGAAGGATCCTGACCAGGTGAAGGTGCAGAGTGATACTAACTGTGGCTGAGACTAATGCAAATGTGGCTGAGACAAATACAAATGTGGCCGGGAATGTGACTGACAATAATGTGAATGCTGCTGATAATCTAGAGAATGCTGCTGATAATAATGTTCATAGTGCTGATGATGAGCAGCCAGGCTGCAGTGATGCTGGAAAGCGTGTGGATCAGAGCAATAACTCCTCTGTGTGTAGTGAGGCTGATCCGGAAGCTAAGATGTATGAAGGAGAGTGTGATTAAATGGACACAGTTTCAGAAGTAACTGAAGATAGTTTCCATGATGACGATTCAGTTACTGATGATGATGCTGATAGTGATTTATACACAGTGGATCAGATTAATGCCTTCCTGGATGAAACTAAGGGGAAGAGTGTTGAACTAGTGAAATTTTTTCCAGACCTGGACAAGTTCATGCTATCGGTTAGGAAAGCATGTAAGGAAAGCAGCTTAGATGAGTTATCACTACAGAAAAGATTCAGACTGAAAAAATACCTAACAGCAGTCAGGAAAAAGAAAAAAATTGGTCAAGACTAAAGGTAGAGGTACACCTAAATAAGTGCACATGGGGATCTCTTTCTCTCTGTTCTGATTCCTATTACAACTGTTTTTTACTATCATCCTACTCTCTTTTATCATGGACATCTTAAGACTCGGGTCCTTAAATATAAATGGGGTTAGAGATAATAATAAATGGGTTTTACTAAAAGAATGTATCACTCTGTTTTTACAAGAAACTCACAGTGATGTGAGTAATGAAGTAGATTAGGGTTTATGGTAGGAGGGAGAGTATTTTCTCAGTCATGGGACCAATCTCAGTGCAGGGGTGGCAATACTTTTCTCTCCTAGATTAAATGTAAAGGTTTTAACTGTTAATGAGGTGGAAAAGGGGCGTTTGCTCATGGTCAAGGCAAAAATAAAAGACATGGAATTTGTATTTATTAATATTTACACTCCGAATACTGGAAGTGAAAAAATCAGACTTTTTAAAACTCTCAAAGATAAACTTGCTTCCTTCACACAAGATGTCTTTCTGGTTGTTGGTGGGGATTTTAATTGCACTCTTGATTTTACTCTCAATAGAAACAGTGAAGAACCTCATCTTTTATCTGCTAAAACTTTAGAGGAAGTAATTACACAGACAGGGCTGGTGGATGTATGGAGAGAAAAGAATAAAAGTGTAAGACAATACAGTTGGCTTAAAGTGGCAGCAGGGAGAGTTAGTGCTGCACGCCTGGATCACTTTTATATGAATAACACTCTGCGTAATAGAGTCATAAGTGCATGTGTTACACCTTGTGGGTTCTCTGATCATCACTTCATCACAGCACATGTAACTGTATCACAAACAAAACCACAGTATTTTTATTAGCGTTTTAATACTAAGTTAACCCAAGATTTGGATTTTAATGAGAATTTTACGTTTTTTTTGGGGGGTGCTGGGCAAACCAAAAGAAAGAGTATGAAGAGTAAGAGTACTTCTCCAGTGGTGGGAGGTGGGAAAGGCTCAGATAAAGCTCTTCTGCCAACAATTTATGTCACACACTTCAGCTAAGGTTAAACAAGCAGTGTCTAATCTAGAACTGGATATCACAGCTATCCAAAACACCTTAATTGAACAAAACAATGTAAATGTGCAGAAAAATATTATTCAGAAGAGACACGAATTAAGAAGGGTTTTACAAGAAAAGGCCAAAGGAGCAATTATTAGAGCACGTTTTACCTCTGTGCGTGACATGGATGCTCCTACATCCTACTTTTTTAACCTGGAAAAAAAGAGTGTTGCAAATAATTTTATGCATGTTTTATGAAGGTCTGATGGAAGTGTTACCTCAGACCCGGTGGAGATGAGAAGACTAGCTGTTGATTTTTACTCAGCCTTATATGCTAAAGAACTCACAGAAAAACAATGCTCAGATGATTTTTTTTAAAAACCTGCCTGTGCTGGATACAAAACACAAAAAGCTTCTGGACTCAGAACTGACTTTTGAGGAAGTCACAACAGCAGTGCATCAGCTGTCCACGGGCCGAGCACCAGGAGTCGATGGACTACCTATCGAATTCTACAAATCTTTTTGGAGAACTATAGGCAAAGACTTTTATGAAGTTTTACAAGAAAGTTTTAAAGCTAAAATGCTCCCAAAAAGCTGTCAACGTGCTGTTCTCTCCTTACTCCCCAAAAAAGGAGACCTGTGTTTGCTCAAAAACTGGAGACCATTTGCTGTTTTATGTTCCGACTACAAGATTCTGTCCAAGGTTTTAGCAAACAGACTCAAAGGGGTTCTTGATGTGTTAATACACAAAAAACAATCGTACTGTATACCAAAAAGGTCCATCTATGATGATTTGTTTTTAATATGGGACATTTTAGACTACAGTGAAGCATACAGTGTCGATGTGGGACTGCTTTCACTTGACCAGGAGAAAGCTTTTGACCGTGTGGACCAGCAGTATTTATTTAAAGCTCTGGAGTGTTATGGGTTTGGCAGCTACTTTTTATCATGGATCAAAATTTTATACACAGATGCTACATCCATGGTTAAAGTTGGAGGAGGGCTTAGCGTCCCAATTCAACTCAAGAGAGGGATCAGACAAGGTTGTCCAATGTCTGGTCAACTATACAGTCTGGCAATAGAACCTCTGCTTTGTTTACTGAGGAAAATTCTAACAGGGATGTCTATCAGAGGGAGTATGAGAGCTGAAGCCATTAAGCTTTCGGCTTACGCCGATGACATCACTGTGATAATCCAAGAAAAACAGGATATCCAAGCCTTGAGCAATGCTCTGAGAGTTTACGAGCGAGCTTCGTCAGCAAAACTCAACTGGCAGAAAACAGAAGCACTATGGTACGGCCCCAAAGGGAGCGACCCACCGGAAATCCCAGAAAACTTTCAGTGGGGAAAGACAGGTATGAAATGCCTTGGAGTATACCTCGGTAAAACTGCATACAAAATGAAAAACTGGGAGGGCTTGATTGAGACAGTGCGTGCTAAGCTACTTAAATGGACATGTCTGCTACCCCAGCTATCATATAGAGGAAGAGTCCTGGTAGTAAACAACCTCATTGCTTCAATGCTCTGGCACAGATTCATGATTCTAAATCCACCAAGAACTCTGATAGAGGAAATTCAAAGGACTATTGTGAACTTCTTTTGGTCAGGACAGCACTGGCTAAGAGCTGCTGTCCTTTACCTCCCAGTCCAAGAAGGAGGACAAGGGCTGATTTACATTTTCACTAGAGTGGCGGTCTTTCGTCTACAAGCAGTGCAGCGTCTCCTATACCATCAACATCACCAGTGGATGGATGTGGCATGTGCACTGTTGCACAAAGCTGGGAGATTGGGTCTAGACAAACACCTTTTTACCCTGCGTCTAGAGAGCGTGGACTTGGAAGGACTCACAGCGTTCTATCAGAGTGTTCTACAAGCGAGACAGACCCTCTCCTTTTCAAGGGAATGGGAAAGACCCACCCAGTGGCTGTTTGAAGAGCCTTTGTTCTTCAACCCGCCCATCACCACTGAGATGCTGCGCTTAACTACATCGAAAAGAAGGTTGGAGATCTCCAGTGGAGAACTGTACATGGGATATTAGCCACAAATAGACACTTGGCACACCTGAACCCTTCACATGACGAGGGTTGTCCCTTCTGTGGAGTCCCTGAAACTGTTTGTCATGTTTTTATTGAGTGTCCTCGTTTGAATCGGATTTTAGATTTAGTGAAAACTTGGCAGGCAGTTTTAATCGAGCATTATTTATTTTTGGTCCAAAATACTGTGTGAAAAACAAACGAAAAGTGGTTTTAATTAACTTTTTATATGGTGTTGCAAAGCTGGCGATATGGTGCACAAGGAAGAATAAAGTAGAAGGAAGAGGAGTTGATCCAGTACTAATGGTGAAGGGTTTTATAAAGAAGAGGTTAACTATAGGATATGTTTATCAACTTGTGAAAGATGTGAATTCTTTTTTCTATGTTTGGGGTGTTGATGATCTTATATGTGAACCTGATGATGAGGGTTTTAAACTAAATATCTGAAGTGCTGTTTTTCTATTTTATTGATAAATGGTATTATGGAACTATATTTTATGTTTCATTTTTCATTTAAATTCTGTTTTTATCGTGTTTATTCTCTTATTTCTTTCTTTCAATTTCTCATGAAAATTTATACACATTTTATGATGAGATCCATATTTGTATTTATGTTCCCATAAAAATATAGGTCTCTGTTTTTGTATTGAGTAAATAAAAAGAGACCTTAAAAATCAAGTCTCTCTCTCTCTCTCTCTCTCTCTCTCTCTGGTGCATGCTGGGAGTGTGTGGGTGCAGAAGGATGGTGTCTCATGTGGAGACGCCGTCTCTGTCCTTGCGCAATGGTTTGAGGTGTGTACCTGACGACTGCGTTACGATAGAGGATGTTCTAATGGCGGTAGGAGAGGAGGTTGGTCATGAGAACATTTCTAACGCTTCCCATGTGAATAAAGTGGTTGTGGTTGTCAGAGTGTTATGCATTTGACCGGGGAAAACCCCGCCCATAGTATTGTTGTAGTGTTAATTAAGTGAATATAAGTTGTTTGAGTTAGTTATTTTATGTGTCTAAATAACGAGTTCTTTATTCACCAATCAGATGTGGCTACATCATTACACAGGGACCAGTTCACCGTTTTTTTATGTTTTAGCATCAGAATGCTAACAGGCTCCGGTGTGGATGGTTGTTGATAAACCCATTGGCACTGTGCAAGAGCATAAACCCCGTTGTTGTAAGTTTGTGCTTAATAAGTAAGTAAAGTTCCTGCAACAGATTATCTTTGTTGTGTACTTCTCTTCACGCCTCCACGAACACTTATAAGCAGAGACGAGAGCACAAGTGGTGTCAGAAGCTGAGCGACAGAAATTCATCGTCAGATTGTGAGTGTTGTGAACCGCTGGGATATCCTCCTTACAGTGACTTTATGATTCGATGGACATTTTATTCACTGCAAAACACCGTATTAAAGACTGATGGGACACATTTATTCGTTGCACTATCCATAAGTCCACGGAGCTAAGAGAAGCACGCGGTCTTCCACCCAGTCTGCCAAATGCTGCTGTTGGCTGTCTGCCAAGTTTCACAGGCACTACTACACAGCCCCACAAATCTACATTGACATTCACAGGTCACAGGATATATTTCAGTATCTAATGACTAAATAAATCAATAAATAAAGCAGGAAAATTCGAGTGAAAAATAAGTTTTGAAGCTCAATTGTAATACAAACTAGATATGAGCAAGCCAGAAGTTGAACTGGGAGCATCAGCCGCTCCAGACCCCCCACACTGGCTACAGGCTGTGCTGTCACAACACAATAAACAACTCCAGCATGCCATTTCACCTCTACTCCAAAATCTGGAAGGAACAGAGGTTAGTTTGCTTGCTCTCATGCAGCAGCCCCATGCCAGCAAGGTAACACGCGGTCCCCACCCATATGTAGACACTACCACACTTTCACCTGCCCCTGATAGAACCCACGTGACAGATGAAGATGCCACAGGGCCTTTAGATGCGGAACGGCTCTTTGCGGCTGAGCTCACTGTCATTGATAGACACACACAGAGCCCTGCTAGTCCAAGTTTCTCCACACCTGGCCCTGATGTACGACCCAGAAGTCATGCGCAGGGACCCAGCCATTATAATGGCTCTTTCAACTTGGGCCCAAACACGCACGCACCTTCAACTACTTCAGCACCCACCAATCACCTCACAGCCCCTCATGGTAGAGTTCCAGATGGACCTAAAGCTAAACTTCACACTTATGATGGTAAAGATGACTGGGACTCCTTCATCATTCCTTTTGAGCGCAGAGCTGTCATTTATAGATGGGGTACAGTGGAGAGAGTAGATAAACTCCATGAATGTCTACAGGGAGCTGCTGTCAGATATCTGTGCTCATTACCCGAACACATACGTGAAGATTGCTTTCTGCTGAAAGAACAGCTGACTTTTCGATTTGGCCAAAAAGAGCCTCCCACAACTGCAAGGAGGAGACTTGGAGAACTGCGCTACTCTAAAGAAACTGTTTCAGAGTTCACTGAGGAGGTTCACAGGCTGGTCATTGTGGCTTATCCTGGAGTGAACACTGAGCTCAGGGAGCAAATTGCTGCTGATGCTTTTCTCAAAGGGCTGCACAACCAGAAGGTGTCATACGAGGTTATGAACCGTGATCCTGTATCACTGGATGAGGCACAATGGTTAGTTTCATCTTATGAACACAATTTCAAAGCCACACTCGGACGAGACATTGATCAGAAGGGGAGGACATGTTGAGTATCCTGGACTGATCAAAACATGGACTCTGATGAGGATCCACAAGCCTTGCAGTCACAGGGCTATGTTACACAGGACCAGTTGCAATCACTGATAAAGTTGATAAGCTCCAATTAGCAATAGACCGTCTACCTCCTCCATCTCCTGTTGCTCTCCCTTCTACCGTGAGACCCACCCAACAAATAAATTCCAGTATGGCAGTCCAGTCAGAAAGAGGACGCGCAGCTCAGACCACTTTCGAGTCAAACAGATACAGACAGCAAAATACCAGCCCCACCAGAGCTTATAGTGGGCCATGTTTCCAGTGTGGGGAGGAGGGACATTACAAAGGAAGCTGCTCATGGTCCCCCAGTCCACCTACGGGTCCCCCTGCAAATACTGTGGCCAAAATTGAGCCCCAAAGTCACAATTGCTTTGAACATGCAGAGCAGAGTCCATCTATTGTACATGTGAGCAGAGTTGAGAGTCGAGGGCCCAGTTTAATAATCTTGCTGACCGTTGATGGCATACCAGTTAATGCAGTTATAGACACTGGTGCTGAGGCCACAATCATGTCTGAAGTGATGTACAGCAAACTACCTGTTAAATCACCGTCAGGACTGAAAAACATGTGTCTCGGCAATGCAGAAACTGGAAGGGAGATTTCAGCAACAGGCGAAGTGAAAGTGAAATTCAGAATTGGCACAAAAGTGTTGGAGTGGACAGTTTGCTTTGCACCAATTCGTGATGCCCTGCTGCTGGGCTTAGATTTCTTAAAAGCTGCTGATTTCACCATACATCCCTCTGGTAATGTTTTCATGGGCTCTGAACTCTTCCCAGCATATATATCTGATGACAAGGAGCCAGGCTATGCCATTTCGAGAGTGATATTGGAGAGTGATTTCACTGTGCTGCCAGAGTGTGAATGTCTAATTTGGGGTGTGGTAGATGACCCACAACCAGAACTCCCTGCTGTTCTAGAGCCTGTTAGTCTGGGTTATGGATTGCCATCAGGTAGCATCATGATTAACATGGAACAGAGATTCCCAGTCAGGCTGTGCAACATCGCAGCTTCCAGTAGACTCTTATCACAGAGAGTATGTTTGGGTGTGCTCATCGAAGCATATCTAGGAGGACAAAGAGAGGACAGAGAGAGAGCCTGCTCAGTTTCAGTCAACACTCAGTTGGATGAAAAAGGTGGGGACTCAATGTTAAAAGACCCTGACCGTGAGCCTCAAGATAAGCACAACATAAGAGGGATGTCATCACACAATGCTCTTAGCCTTCCAGAGCATCTCAGACAGTTGGTCACCTCCGCTAGCAAAACGTTCACTGAAGAGCAATAAGAGATGTTAGTAGCCCTGCTGAGCAAACATCAAACAGTCTTTGCAGCAACGGATGATGATCTTGGGAAGTTCTCTGCTCTTGAGCACAGCATTGACACAGGAATGTCTAAGCCTGTTCGACAGCCAGTACGATGCACCCTTTTTTCGGTTTGGAATGAAAGTATTTGCACTAATGGTCCCGGTCATGTTAATGCAGTAGGTGATGGCAATCCAGGCCCTTCCACAAACTGGCTGCAACTGCTGGGCCTCAATGGTCTCAGCGAAGAGCAGTTGGCTGACCCAGATCTTTCAGTTCTCCATAAATGGATGTCTGGTTGTTCTTTGCCTGCTAAGGAAGAGGTCATGATGCAGAGCCCAGCAGTTCGCAAATACTGGCTATCTTGGTCTCAAGTGGAGATGTGAGATGGGATCCTCTACTACCGTTGGGACCATGTCACGGGAGGTATGTCATCTCTGCACTTACTTGTTCCTGCTTCCCTAAAGAATAAAGTTCTCCAAGCCTGTCACAATCCATCACAAATGGGTCATGCAGGGGAGGAAAAGATGCTCATGTGCCTCCACAGGCGTTACCACTGGTACAATATGGGAAACAATGTACGCCTTTTTGTCAAAAAGTGCCCACAGTGTAGTTCCTGTAAGAAAACCAGTCCAATGGGCAGGGCCAAGCTCCAGAACTACCAGGCTGGAGCACCGACTCCACCTTGATGTTCTATGACCATTCCCGGAATCCAAGTCAGGCAAGAGGTACATCCTTGTTATAATTGACCAGTTTACCTGCTAGTTAGAGGCGTTCCCTGTCCCCCAGGAGCTGAGATAATAGCAAAGAGGTTGGTGTTTGACTTCATGTTTGAGATTCACACCGACCAAGGACGGAACTTTGAGAGTTACATTTACGGCATTTGGCAGACACCCTTATCCAAAGCGACTTACATTTATTTCGTTTATACATCTGAGCAATTGAGGGTTAAGGGCCTTGCTCAAGGGCCCAACAGTGGCAGCGTGGCGGTGCTGGGATTTGAACTCACGACCGTCCGATCAGTAGCTCGACATCTTAACCACTGAGCTACTGCTGCCCTAGAGTTTGCTGTTCATGGAAGTTCGTCACCTGTTACAAGTCACCAAGACCACACCATATCATCCAGCTTTGAACAGCAGCACTGTGCATTCAGCTACAAGCTTCATACCAAATCAGCTGATGCTGGTGCGAGAAGTTTTCCAGCCACATGACATCTGCCTAAGTATGGCTGAGGTTAGCAGGGTAGCTAAAGGTACACCTGAGTTTGTCCAGGAACTGCAAACTAACTGCAGCAGGCATATCAAGTGGCACACCAAAACTTACACTCCAGTCAGACTCGCCAGAAGAAGGTCTATGACTTATGGGCCAGAGAGAAGTCCTACCAAGCAGGTGATCTTGTTCTAGTGAGGGTCAGTAGCACGAGAAAGGACTACAGTCCAAAACTCCAAGCCCCATGGCAAGGGCCATTTCTCATCACAGCATGTCTTTCCCTGGTTCCAATAATGGCTCGGATACCTGTAGTCATGGAGGCAGAAGTGGCGAACCCTTCAACCCATGACAACTCTGTGTCAGAAGAGCCTCAGACCCCAAGTCGTTATATGAACTGGAAAAAAAAAGAAAAGAAAAAAAAGTTAACCATTCACTCTCAGTGGTGCAGAAGGGACTCTGCAGAGCTTAAAAAAGGGGGGGGGGTGATGTAGTGTTAATTAAGTAAATATAAGTTGTTTGAGTTACAGTTATTTTATGTGTCTAAATAACGAGTTCTGTATTAGCCAATCAGATGTGACAACATCATTACACAGGGACTAGTTCACTGTTTGTTTTAGCATTAGAATGTTTGCAGGCTCCAGTGTGGATGGTTGTTGATAAAACCATTGGCACTGGGCAAGAGCATGAACCCTGTTGTTATAAGTTTGTGCTTAATAAGTAAGTAAAGTTCCTGCAACGGATTCTCTTTGTTGTGTACTTCTCTTCATGTTTCCATGAACACTTATAAGCAGAGATGAGAGCACAACAGTATTAACATATGTGATGACGCTACCGTGGGGGGTAATGGGAAGTGAGTTTAAAAAAAAAAGGACTCTGAACAAAGAAACGTGCACGCACAAGGACCTCTGTTCTTTTCCCTCTTGTTTATTAAAACCAATCATGGATTCACTGCTTGCCTCTTTTCATTGACAGTGGTTTTTTGGAAAACTCCAAATCTTGTGAATCGGCTGATTGAATGTGATATTGTTGTCAATGATAATTTGGTTCAAGTTACTCCACTTTATGCAGTGTGTGTGCAACCACTGGTAATTTGCAGTGTTTTTAACGTGGTGATATTGGCCAAAAACGGCTTGTTGTCTGCACAGAGAGTGAGGAGCATCTGTCACTCATTCAGAGACTGAAGCATATACGGCGGCTGCCTATACTTACACTGTTCAGGAGGATATTGCAGGCCCTTCCATGGTAAGCTGATCAGAGACTGATGTAGAGTGTCCTGCAGATACCCAGTCAGAAAATGTTCTGAAATCAGCAGTGATGGCTGCTATGATCTCTGAACTCACATCTAGTGAGATTAATAGTGGCAATACTGAGATTCTGGTTATTGAGCAATTTAATAGCTGTGGTTCTGAGTGTTAATGATGAACAATCTGGCAGTGGTGCTGGAAAGATGATTGTAGAAATGAATCAGACTGAGTTGTGTTCTAATTATACAGTTAATGAGATGAGCGGACTGGATGATACTCTATCACATGATACTTCCTCTTTTAATGATAATGACTTCTGTTCACCAGGGGACTTTTCAAGGCCCTTTTCTTAAGGATCCCTCTCTGTACACTTTAGAGGATAGTTTCTTAGATGATACCTTTGGAAGGCAGGTTAATGTTAAGGATTTTTTCCCTGATGTTGAGAAGTTTGTGTGGACCGTTACTGTTCATCAGAAGAATGTGGGTGTTGATATTCTGAGTGAGAAAAAACTGTTTCGTTTAAGAAAGCATCTGACTCTAATTAGAAAGCAAAGAAAAGTGGAAAAAAAAGAGATTGTTAAAGGCATCTGTATAGTAGAACAGCCATGTGTCATGTGTTGTCTTTTCCATTAATATTATTACTTGCCTGTTTTCTCTATGCATATACTAAAAGTGGGCTTTTAATCAAGCAAAAAAAAAAAAAAAGATGTTACTTTCCTTTAGGAAACTCACAGTGATGTTGTTAATGAAATTGAATGGGGGATGTGGTGGAAAAGGCAGTATATACTTGGCTACAGACAAATATGAGTGCAGGGGTAGCAATTTTATTTTCTCCAGAAATAAGAGTTACTGTTCTTAACACTGCAGAACCAGTAAATGGCCATCTTATGGTAGTGAAAGCTGATATAAGTGGGGTTGTATTTCATTTTATTAATATTTATGCACCCAATGTAGGACACAATCAGATTAGCTTGTTCAGTGTGTTAAATTACATTTTAAGACTGTGTTAATGATGGCAATGTTATCATCAGAGGTGATTGGAATTGCACTGAAGATTTTACTGTGGATCGTAATTCTGAAGAACCTCATAACCTCCTTCTACTTATTTATCCAAATTAGTTAGAAAGGCTGACCTTTTAGATATTTGGAGGGTTAAATATCCAAATGTATGACAATATACATGGGTAAAAGTTACTGACAATAGAAACAGTGCTTTCTGCTTAGACAGGATTTATGTGCCTAAGCATTTTAATAGTCAGGTCATTGATTGTCCAGTCATTCCAGTGGGCTTTACTGATCATCATTTGGTCTCTGTTATAATAAATATGGCCCAATTTTCAAAGAAGAATACGTATTGGCATTTAAATAACAAATTGCTCCAAGATAAAAACTTCTGTGAACATCTGGCATAAGTTCTGGTAGTACTTGGAATTTTTTTTTTGAAAATTTAAGACAATGGTGGGAAATAGGGACGACAACTATAAGATTGTTTTTCCATCAGTACACTGCTAATGCTACTAAGAGGCTAAGAGAAACTTCAGATTCTCGAAAAAGATATATCTGCAGACAGGATCCTATGTTACTTGTCAATTTGCAACAGAAAAAAAAGGAATTGGGGTCTTTTTTTGAATGAAAGGGTGAAAGGTGCTTTAGTAAGGTCCCGTCTTGCTGATGGGAGGGTGACTACCAGTGTCACAGAGATGCGTCTCCATGCAGTGGACTTTTATGCTAGTCTCTATACGGCTAAGCATTGTGATGCTGACTGTGCTGCAAAGCTTCTTCAAGAACTGCCAGTAGACACTGACTCGAAAGCTGCTCTGGATACTGATATATCTTTTCAAGAACTTTCTGCTGGCATTGACGGCTTGCCATCTGAATTTTCAAAGCACTTTTGGAGCTTCATTGGAGAGGATCTGTATGAGGTTTTCAGTGAATGCAGCAGAGATGGCTATTTACCTGTGTCTTGTCAATGGGCTTTTTTTTAAAAATTTTTTTATCTTTGCTACCTAAATAGGAAGATTTGTCTCTTTTAAGGAATTGGAGACCTGTGGCATTATTGACCACTGATTATAAGATTTTATCAAAATACCTTGCTAATAGGCTTAAAAAGTGTCTTCACATAATCATATATTAAAGCCAAACATATTGTATTCCAGAAAGGACAAAAATGACAATTTGTTTTCAATATGAGATACTTTAGATACAGTACCTGTAAAGTTTTCAACATAAAAGATGGATTAATTTCATTAGATCAAGGAAAAAGCTTTTGACACTATTAGCATCACACACACACACACACACACACACACACACACACACACACACACACACATACAGTATCTCACAAAAGTGAGTACACCCCTCACATTTTTGTAAATATTTTATTATATCTTTTCATGGGACAACACTGAAGAAATGACACTTTGCTACAATGTAAAGTAGTGAGTGTACAGCTTGTATAACAGTGTAAATTTGCTGTCTCCTCAAAATAACTCAACACACAGCCATTAATGTCTAAACCGCTGGCAACAAAAGTGAGTGCATCCATAAGTGAAAATGTCCAAATTGGGCCCAATTAGCCATTTTCCCTCCCTGGTGTCATGTGACTTGTTAGTGTTACAAGGTCTCAGGTGTGAATGGGGAGCAGGTGTGTTAAGTTTGGTGTTATCACTCACACTCTCATACTGGTCACTGGAAGTTTAACATGGCACCTCAGTGCAAAGAACTCTCTGAGGATCTGAAAAAAAGAATTGTTGCTCTACGTAAAGATGGCCTAGGCTATAAAAAGATTGCCAACAACCTGAAACTGAGCTGCAGCACGGTGGCCAAGACCATACAGCGGTTTAACAGGACAGGTTCCACTCAGAACAGGCCTCGCCATGGTCGACCAAAGAAGTTGAGTGCACGTGCTCAGCATCATATCCAGAGGTTGGCTTTGCTGAATAGACATATGAGTGCTGCCAGCATTGCTGCAGAGGTTGAAGGGGTGGGGGGTCAGCCTGTCAGTGCTCAGACCATACACCGCACACTGCATCAAATTGGTCTGCATGGCTGTCGTCCCAGAAGGAAGCCTCTTCTAAAGATGATGCACAAGAAAGCCCGCAAACAGTTTGCTGAAGACAAGCAGACTAAGGACATGGATTACTGGAACCATGTCCTGTGGTCTGATGAGACCAAGATAAACTTATTTGGTTCAGATGGTGTCAAGCGTGTGTGGCGGCAACCAGGTGAGGAGTACAAAGACAAGTGTGCCTTGCCTACAGTCAAGCATGGTGGTGGGAGTGTCATGGTCTGGGGCTGCATGAGTGCTGCCGGCACTGGGGAGCTACAGTTCATTGAGGGAACCATGAATGCCAACATGTACTGTGACATACTGAAGCAGAGCATGATCCCCTTCCTTTGGAAAGGAACCTGGTTCCCCCAGAGTTCAGATATCACTTCAAGTGCTTATACTGATGGTGTGAGCCTTAATGAATTTTGTGAATTTGTTCCTGGTTACATAATGTGTGCATAATTTGTTATAATAAAGGCGTTTTTAAAATTCCAGAAAAAATCCTCTCTCTCTCTCTCTCTCCGTTTAGATGGAGGTAGAGAGGGCCCTGTTGGAAGGCGAGCAGAATGAAGAGCTTGCTCTCCTGCAAGCAGATAGGGAGTCACTAGAGAAGCTAAACGAGAAGATGAGCAAAATGGAGACAACCACAAATACTGATATAACTGACAAGGTACAGTCCCCTCCAAAAGCATTGGAATGGCAAAGCCAATTCTTTTGTTTTTGCTATACAATAAAGACATTTGGGTTTGAGATCAGAAGATGAATATGAGATGATAGATCACGATTTCAGCTTTCATTTCCTGATATTTACATCTAGATGTGTTAAACAACTTAGAACATGGCACCTTTGGTTGCAGACCACCCAATATTTAGGTGAACAAAAGTACAGGAACAGATAGTCTTAAAGTAAATATTTGGTTGCATATCTCTTGTTTGCAATAACTGCATCGAGCCAGCATCTTGTACTGCTGCATTCTTTTTTTGTGATGCTTTTTCAGGCTTGTACTGCAGCTTCTTTCAGTTGTTGTTTGTTTTGGGGGGGTTCAGTCATCTCCAATTGAGCATGAAATACATGTTCAATTGGGTTAAGGTTTGGTGATTGACATGGCCAGGCTAAAACTTTCCACTTTTTCCCTTGATGAAGTCCTTTGTTATGTTGGCAGTGTGTTTTGGGTCATTGTCTGCATGGTGAAATTCATCTCAATTAAACTGGATGCATTTCTTTGTAAATTGGCAGACAGAATGTTTCTGTTTCAGAATTCATTCTGCTGCTACCATCACAACTTACATCATCAAAAAGATGATGGAGCACATTCCAGAAACAGCTATGCAAGCCCTAGCCATGACACTACCTCCACTGTGCTTTACTGATGAACTTGTATGTTTGGCCTTTCCATCACTTTGGTAGAGGTTCATCTTGGTTATCAGAGATGAGTGGCTCATCTCTGTATTTATTTGTCTATTCCAATCTGGCCTTATGATTCTTACTGCTGATGAGTGGTTTGCATCTTGTAGAATGGCCACTATATTTCTGCTCTCAAAGTCTTTTTCAAATGGTGGATTGTGATACCTTCACCCCTGCCCTGTGGAGGTTGTTGGTGATGTCACTGACTGATAATTTTTGGCTTTTTCTACACAGGTCTCTCAATGTTTGTCATCAACAAATGGTTGTTAGTACACCAGTGGTTTGTCTCTTTTTCCGGACAATACAAATTGTTGTATTGGCTTTGCCCAATGCTTATGCAAGCTTTGACCGATATTCCCTCCTTTTCTCAGCTTCAAAATGGCTTGCTTTTCTCCCATAGACAGCTCTCTGGTCTTCCTGTTGGTTTATCATTTTTAACAACAAATGCAGTCCTCACAGGTGAAACTCAGGGCTCAAACCAACAGTAGACATTCAGAGCTATTAATTGTTTAGATAATCAATCTAACAGGATATACTTGGGCAAAAAGAAACACCTGTCAATCACATGGTCCACTATTTTGGTCACTTGAAAAATGGCTGGGTTTAAACAAAAGGTGCCATGTTCTAAGTTGTTTAACATATAGATGTAAATATCAGGAAATGAAAGCTGAAATTCTTATATTCACCTTTTGATCTCAAACCCAAATGTCTTCAGTGTATAGCAAAAACAAACAAATTGGCCTAGCTGTTCCAAATATTTTAAGAGGGGAATGTATATAAATAGACTTCCCTTTTACAAATATTAGTGACCCTATATTTAAGCTACATTTAACTGTGCAGCCACCTGTAACTTTTCATCTTCATTTTCCATTTAACTAACCCAGCCTTGTACTTTCTATCCCTTCTATCCTTGTCTTTTATGTGTGGTTTTTTTTAATGTATGCCTGCACATGGGCCATTGTTGCTCTAACAGGACAAGGCACTGTTGGAGACTGAGAGAGTTAAAGTAGAGAAGCTAGCAGAGCTGGTCTTGGAGCAGAAGAGTCAGCTGGACTCATGTCCTGAAGCACTGAAGGAACAGCTTCAGAGTCAGCTCTCCAGGGTCAGTCAGCCATCTGTGGGCCCCTCTCACTCTCTTCAACTTTTCCTCTGCTGTTTCAACTTTTAAAACTGATTCGTTCCAAGATCTTGTCTCCTAGGCTCTTCTTCTCTCCTTTATGCAGTCTGCTTTCTTCACTTTGGGAGTAGGCTCTCCTAGAATGATTTGCCATGTGTTGTTTCTGTGGCCTTATTGATGTGCTTTCTGCCATGTTTAGTTGAACAAGTGAGACACTGCTCAATAATTGCTCAATAATGAGAAAATAAACAATATTATATGTGAATGACCCAGGACCTGAGTTTTATATTCCTGAGTTGTGTTGAGTTTAGTGTGTACATGCATATGTCTGTCATCTCAGGACACAGTGATGTTGGAGACAGAGATGAAGCGTTTTGAGGATCTCGAGTTTCAGCAGCTGGAGAAAGAGAGCAGTCAGGCTGAAGAGAAAGAGACACAGATCCAGCAATTCCTCAGAGAAACTGCTGAGTACCAGCACAGCTTAGTCACACGCAAGGTGTGTGTATGTGTGTATGGGCGATTGAGTGAGGATTTGTTTATTTATTTTATGTGGTTTGTGTCCATCAGCGAAATAAATTTAATTTATTATTTGCAGGAAACCAAAAACATAGTTAGTGTACTGGTGTGGAAGATCTAAAGCTTAATTCACTTCAATTCAGTTTTATTTGTATAGCACTTTTAATAATGGACATGTCACAAAGCAGCTTTACAGAAATATATAAATTTCAGATCTCAATTTTAAATTGATAAATTTTTCCCTAATGAGCAAGCCTGAGGCAACGGTGGCAAGGAAAAACTCCCTGAGATGATATGAGGAAGAAACCTTGAGGGGAACCAGACTCAAAAGGGAACCCATCCTCATCTGGGTGACACTGGATAGTGCAATTATAAATAATTCCCTTCTATAATTGTGTGCTACATGATGAAATAAAAAGTGCAACTGTGTAATCAGAAAATTCACCACAGTGTCAACATGAAGTCTATTCCACTGAAGTCATGAACTGTCCACCGATGGAGACACGAGCGCAAAGTCTGTTTGTGCATTTGTTTGTGACAATTTCAGTCCCAAAACCGTCAGGCCCAAGACACTGCGCCAAAACTGCCCGCATCAGTTGTAGTCTAATGACATCTTCACAGCTTCCAAGTGCATCCCCAGAACTCCAGAAGCAGGGCACCAGGACGGACCAGGCCAGCCCGGAGAGCAAAACGGGTCAGGCCCACTGCTACCCCAGGAGCAACACGTGTAGAGCTTGTGATTGTGACGATTAGGCGTTGATATCATCCGGAATCTTAGTAGAGGCTGGTTCTGAAATGGAGCTGGCACATTGACTGATTACACTGATTATTCACAGGAACAGGAAACAAATGGAGAAGGATTAGCATAGCTGCTGTTCATTGTATTTCAGGCAGAGATGACCATGTGCATTTGTTATCATTTTATCAGAGTTGACTAGAGTACAAGGTTATGAGATGCGTTATGTGAATGCTAGGCTAAGGAAATGTGTCTTTAATCGGATTTAAACTGAGAGAGTGTTTCTGAACCCCGAACATTATTAGGAAGGCTATTCCAGAGTTTAGGAGCTAAGTGTGCTTAATCATAATATTTTTTTATTTACATACAAAACGTACTTATTAAAGGAAAGGCTCCTGACCTTGAAGAAACAATCCACTCAGATTACCCAACAGGCTCAGCGGGAGAAGGAGAACTTCCTGAAAGAGAAGAGCAATCTGCAACTCATGTTACAAAGGGTAAGTTTGTGTGTCTGTGTGTGTGTGTGTGTGTGTGTGTAGGATTATAGTATCACATACTTTGATCACCTTCTTCTTCAGGAGCGAGAGAATCTTTCCACTCTGGAGAGGAAGTATGCAGAGATGACAGGTGGCCAGACAGTCCCTCTGAATTCTGTGTCTATGAAAGAGGTGGGAATATTCACCCAACTCAATCTTTTCTCAAAGTTTTACATGCATGCACACACACACACATGCACGCACACACACACACATTTATATACTGTATACAGTCAGGTCCATAAATATTTGGACATTGATATTGAAGTTAGTGTTAATTTTGCTGGAGTTCAAATTAAGTAGTAAATATAAGCTCAAAGTGCAGACTTTCAGCTTTAGAGGGTATTTACATCCAAATCAGGTGAGCAGTATAGGAATTACAGCTGTTCCATGGCCAGTTGTGTTGTTCCCTTATTATTTCACTTACAGGTAAGCAGATAAAAGGTCTAGAGTGTAGTATTTGCATTTGGAATCTGTTGCTGTTAATGCTCAGTATGAAGTCCAAAGAACTGTCACTGGCAGTGAAGCATCCTTAGGTTGAAAAATCAAAACAAAACCATCAGAGAAATAGCAAAACCATTAGGTATGGCCAAATCAACTATTTGGTACATACTTAAAAAAGAAAGAATGCACTGGTGAGCTCAGGAACATCAAAAGGCCAAGAAGACCGCAGAAAACACCTGTGATGCAATACCAGAGTTGGGTATAACGCGTTACAATGTTGTTAGTGTATTCTAATTACTTCTTCTGATAACATTGTAATGTAACGCATTACATTGTAAATTTATATAATTTGATTACAGTTACTGATGTCAATACAATTACGTTACTTGCATTACAAATTTATTGTTAAGAAAACAATATTAAGTAAAATACATTTTTAAAATAAATCATGTTTTGCGTGGCTGCCAGGGTTGTAACCTGGCCTGGGCATTGGGGGCTGTAGCCCCGAAGATTTTTTCTTTAGCCCCGAATAATTATCCACTGGGAGCAGTTTGTCAGTACATAACTGAACGTCAGTAAAAGAAGACGGTGGTGTTATTTTATATCTTCAGTGAACGGAGGCAAGGCCAATCAGACAGCGTTTACAGGAAAATATGTGGAAATACTCGCGTCTATTGGCTGCCAGGTCTCAATTCTGCCAAACACTAGCACACACAGTCAGTGTGAGGAAAAATGGATTTGCGTAGATTTTTTTTTTTCTTCTTTTTTTTCTTTCTCTAAACCAGTAAAGGGATTGAAACGGAAACATCTTCTCATGCTGAGCAGAAAAAGAAGGTGTGTAAATGCCTATATGAGTTCCAGTTTACGTGAACATGATATGAGCATAAGGAAAGATAATGTACTTTGCATGGCACTGTAGCAACTAAACCCATAGCTTAGTTGTGCCTCCCCTTGGCTAGCGACACCAAACTAGCCTAGTTAGAAAAGTTTTACATTATATCGGTCTGGTAGTCCTACAAACAGTGATAACACCTGAGGCAAGTTTTATGATAAATCCAACTTTTTCTGATCATGTCATACATTAACAGCTAAGTTACCTCAGCGTCCAGTTAAACAGAACTTTGGCTACTAGCTGAACTGGACAAATGCATGGAGAAGAATCTGGGCTCAGCCCCGGATGATTAACAGTGCAGCTATATGCCCCTGGCAGTTAATGAGCAATGAGCATGCACTTTAAGGAATCACCGGAGAACGCACGCTAAAATTACTGAAAGAACTGAGTTTCACTTTGTAGTGTATTTTTGTAGGTTTTGAAAGTAACTTGATAGTAATGTAATTAGTAATCTGATTACTTTTCACATACTATAATCAGTAATGTAATCAAATTGCAATTTTAAAGTAGAAATTAGTGATCTGTAGTGGATTACTTTTTTTGAGTAACTTACCCAAGACTGTGCATGACAGAATAATTCTTTCCCTGGTGAAGAAAAACCCCTTTGGTTGGCCAGATTAAGAACACCCTCCAGGAGGTAGGCGTATCTGTGTCAAAGTCAACAATCAAGAGAAGACTTAACCAGAGTAAATACAGTGGGTTTACCACAAAATGTAATCCACTGATATGCCTCAACAACAGACAGACCAAATTGGAATTTACAATAAATATCTAAAAAAAACCCATATGTACAGATAAATTCATCTTGTACCAGAATGATGGGAAGAATGTTGCTTTCTGGTCCGTTGCGAGTGGTACATATTTTCATGCGGTTGCATTATTCCTGTCCTAATATATTTTCACAAATTGATATTTGTTTTATTAATATTAAAATAATTTACATTCATATTCAATTAAATTACATGAAATATGTTGGGGTTTTAAGTTTCCAATCCACTTATTCTCATTGTGAGCCTATAAAAGTAAACTTAGGCATTTACTCAATCAGCAATGTTCCCAAGCTTTGGCAGCCGCAACAGTGTTGTTTTTTTAAAGTTATTCCTGCATAATAATTTCTTGCTCTTCAACCAGACGTTTTTTTCCATGTTGAATGGCTGCAAACGTGTGTGCTACAAACGTCTGCCTTGATTCAGGGTTAAAACCTGGGTTGACTGAGAAAGTTGTTAACCAGCGTCATGAAACCTGTTAACCTTAATTAACCCAGGTTAGATTTGTTTGGTTTTCTCAACTCAAAAGTTACTCTGCAACAAGTTTTTTCAACTCGCTCCTTGAAACAGGCCCAGGCCTCTGAGGTTATTTGTTTGTTTATAAAAGTTAGTGATGACCACACGATTATTATTTAGGCCGTGATACATAATTAAGATAGAGTTCAAGGAGATTGTACTTTATTTTTCCTGTGACTGTACATAAAGGGGGATATTATCAAATTGCATTCCTGCGTTCATAAAAAAATTTGGTTATCACTCCCCACAGAGTAGCTGTATATATAAATGTATTATCTCATTCTCTCCAAATGTGCATGCTAACTCAAATATATTTGTTACACATTTCAAAAATGAACCCACTGATGTATTAACATGTAGAATGAAGAATTTAATATGGAGTCCTGCATACATGAAGAGTCCAATACATGTGGCCCTGTAATCATATTTACAGGTTTAAAAAAAAAAGTTGGACCAAGTTTAATCTATAATGCACAACTGTGGAATAGTAAGTGTAGTTTCCATATATGCACTGATTAAATATTAGTTTTATTCAGCTGCAGGATGCTCTGGCTAATATTGGGTTCCACGGGGAATGCTATACTTAATTTACAAACAAGACAAGAGGAGAAAAGAAAGCATATTCTGAGAAACAGGATTGTATTTAGCATGACAGAAAATCTGCTTACACTCTACCTATGTAATGTAACTTGCTTATATGGCCTGGATGCAAATATACACATACTGTAATTAGGGATGGGCAAAATTGACTTAAAACTGTATTTTCTGGTATTTATTGCTATGACGATATCAGTTCTTGTTTTCCTTTCGGCTGTTCCCTTCAGGGGTCACCACAGCGAATCATCTGCCTCCATCTAGCCCTATCCCCTGCATCCTCTTCTCTCAGACCGACTACCTTCATGTCCTCCTTCACTACATCCATAAACCTCCTCTTTGGTCTTCCTCTCGGCCTGGCAGCTCTAACCTCAGCATCCTTTTACCGATATATTCACTCTCCCTCCTCTGAACATGTCCAAACCATCTCAACCTGGCCTCTCTAACTTTGTCTCCAAAACATCTCACATGTGCTGTCCCTCTGATGTACTCATTCCTGATCCTATCCATCCTCGTCACTCCCAAAGAGAACCTCAACATCTTCAGCTCTGCTACCTCTAACTCTTCCTCCTGTCTTTTCCTCAGTGCAACTGTCTCCAAACCATACAACATCGCTGGTCTCACTACTGTCCTGTACACCTTTCCTTTCATTCTTGCTGGTACTCTTTTATCACACAACAGACCTGACACTTTTCTCCACCCATTCCAACCTGCCTGCACACGCTTCTTCACCTCTTTTCCACACTCCCCGTTGCTCTGGACTGTTGACCCTAAGTACTTAAAATCCTGCACCTTCTTTATCTCTTCTCCCTGTAACCTCACTGTTCCACTTGGATCCCTCTCATTCACACACATGTATTCTGTCTTGCTGCGACTAACCTTCATTCCTCTTCTCTCCAGAGCAAACCTCCACCTCTCTAGAGTTTCCTCCACCTGCTCCCTGGTCTCACTACAGATCACAATGTCATCCGCAAACATCATATTCCATGGAGATTCCTGTCTGACCTCATCTGTCAGCCTGTCCATCACCACCGCAAACAAGAAGGGGCTCAGAGCCGATCCTTGATGCAGTCCCACCTTCACCGTGAACTCCTCTGTCACACCTACTGCACACCTTACCATTGTCCTACTGCTCTCATACATATCCTGCACCACTCTAACATACTTCTCTGCCACTCCAGACCTCCTCATACAATACCACAGCTCCTCTCTTGGCACCCTGTCATACGCTTTCTCTAAATCTACAAAGACACAATGCAGCTCTTTCTGACCCTCTCTGTACTTCTCCATCAACATTCTCAAAGCAAATATTGCATCTGTAGTGCTCTTTCTTGGCATGAAACCATACTGCTGCTCACAAATGCTCACTTCTCCCCTTAGCCTTGCTTCCACTACTCTTTCCCACAACTTCATTGTATGGCTCATCAGCTTAATACCTCTGTAGTTTCCACAACTCTGCACATCACCCTTGTTCTTAAAAATCGGCACCAAAACACTTCTCCTCCATTCCTCAGGCATCCTCTCACTATCTAAGACCTCGTTGAACAACCTAGTTAAAAACTCTACTGCCATCTCTCCTAGACACTTCCATACCTCCACTGGTATGTCATCAGGACCAGCCGCCTTTCCTCTCTGCATCCTCTTCAAAGCTCTCCTAACTTCACCCTTGCTAATCCTTTCTACTTCCTGCTCAACAATATTTGCCTCTACTACTCTTCTCTCTCTGTCATTTTCCTCATTCATCAGTTCCTCAAAGTACTCCTTCCATCTTTCCCTCACCCTCCTGTCACCTGTCAACACATTTCCATCTCTATCTTTAATCACTCTAACCTGCTGCACATCCTTACCATCTCTATCCCTCTGCCTCGCCAACCGATACAAATCCCTCTCACCTTCCTTACTATCTAACCTTGCATACATGTCCTCATAAGCTTTCTGTTTAGCTTTTGCCACCTCTATCTTAACCTCACGCTGCATCTCCCTATATTCCTGTCTACTTTCCTCCATCCTCTCACTGTCCCACTTCTTCCTAGCTAATCTCTTCCTCTGGATACTCTCCTGAACTTCCTCATTCCACCACCAAGTCTCCTTGTCTTCTTTCCTCCTTCCAGATGACACACCTAGCACTTTCCTACCTGTCTCCCTGATCACTTTGGCTGTAGTAGTCCAGTCATCTGGAAGCACCTCCTGACCACCTAAAGCCTGTCTCAACTCCTCCCTGAAAACCGCACAGCACTCTTACTTTTCCAAAATTTCTATGACGATATCAGTGACGATAGAAATATAGTACCATTCACCACTGTTTTTGGCTACAAGTGATAGCTGCATGCAGTCTTGAGAGCCTCAGAAACACAAACATTGATCTAAAAGTAAAACTTACCCATCATCAGATAGGTTCCTTAAATACACGAATTACATAAAAGAATAAAAATATAGTACAAATCCAAACACCCAGCTCCTCGTGTAGTGATAAACTCCTCAGCTCCATGTCAGCCTTCCGCCTTACTTATTTTCGTTCTGTACATGAGCTGCGAATGGGTCACAGACCGTCACACACACAAATACGTCATCAACTAGGCTTTATCGTTATTATCGCGGGAAGACTAATTCTTATTGTGGGGAGAATTTCTACCGGTATATCGCAAATGATAAGATATCACCCATCCCTAATTGTAAGGGTTATATTGTAACCATAAGGTTGTTATATCAAACAGAGTGGATTTACATATTTGACACAGGCAGGTACAGTAGGTATAGAATCACCCCCCTTTAAAATAATCACATTTTGTTGCTTTTCAGCCTGAAATGAAGACAGACACAGTTTTTGTTTTATCCAGCTGTGATTACTCAGTGCAATTTATAACATCCAAGTGAAAGATATAACACCAACATGTTAGAAAAAAATTAAAAAAACAGAATCATTGAGTTTGAAAAAGGATCACCCCCCTCCTAAAAATGACTTGTAAACTCAATCAGTAGTAGCTAATCACCTTCTCAGTGGCACACAAAGCCATTTGACTTTCAACTGTGATCAGCTGTGGTCATTTTGATTAGCTCAGCATGAAAAGAGCTTTCCAGAAGCAAATAATCAACTATGGGTGGCAAGGCACTGTCAAAAGATCTCCGGGATAAAATTGTGGACAGGCACAAGTCAGGACATAGATGCAAAAAATTTTTGAAGGCTTTATCAATGCCTAGAAGCACAGTGAAGTCTATTATTAAGAATTGGAAGGTATTTGGTATGACACAGACCCTCCCTGGATCAGGACGTCACTCCAAACTGGATGAAAAAGCCAGGAGGAAACTGGTCAGAGAGGCTACCAAGAGGCCTACGGCAACTCTGAAGCAGTTGCAGGAATTTATGACAAAGGGTGGTCATTGTGTGCATGTGACAACAATATCACAAATTCTCCACTAATGTGGCTTTTACAGGAGGGTTGCAAGAAAAAAGCCACTCCTCAAGCAAGGCCACATGAACGCACCTTGAAGATTCTGAGGCCACATGGAAAAAGGTGTTATGTTCAGATGAGACTAAAATTGAATTATTTGGCCTCAACACCAAACGATATGTCTGAAGGAAATCCAATACAGCTCCAAATAACACCATTCCTACAGTAAAGCATGGAGGTGGTAATATCCTGTTATGGGGGTGTTTCTCTGTAGCAGGGACTAGAGCACTTGTCAGGATATAAGAAAAATGGATGGGGCAAAATACTGTCAAATTTTTGATGAAAATCTGCTGCCCTCTGCCAGAAAGTTGTCAGTGAGAAGAAGGTTTACTTTCCAACATGACAATGACCCAAAGCACACAGCAAAACTGACCACACAGTGGTTGAAGGAGAAAAAGGTGAATGCCCTTGCATGGCCTAGTCATGAAAATCTGTGGAATGACTTGAAGTCTGCAGTCCACAAATGGTCACCATCAAATTTAACTGAACTTGAGCAGTTCTGCAAAGAAGAGTGGGCAAATATTGCAAAGTCTAGATGTGCAAAGTTAGTAGAGACATATCCCAACAGACTAAAGGATGTAATTAAAAAACTAAGGGAAATTAAAGGAAGGGGGTGATCCTTTTTCCAACTCAGTGATTCTGTTTTTTAATTTTTTAATTTTTTCTGACATGTTGGTGTATCTTTCACTTGGATATTAGAAGTTGCACTGAGTAAATACAGCTAGATAAAACAAAAACTGTGTCCGTCTTCATTTCAGGCTGAAAAGCAACACAATGTGATTATTTTAAAGGGTGGGGATTCTTTTCTATACCCACTGTATATCGTAAGGTATACATATTTTGAATGTATATCAAACTGTCTAAAGTAGATTGTGTGTCTAAGCAGAGAAAATCTAACGCAGCTTGTGGTAGCTCAGTGGTTAAGAAGCTGTGGTCATCATGTAGTAGTCGGGTAATTAATTCTCACATCTAGAATAACAGAAATCCAGAAAAAAATTCTGCTGCTTTTGAAAATACCACCATTATTATGTCACGTAGAAATGTTGATGTTCAAGTGCAATCTTTTAATGAGTATTGCCTTTCAATCTTGGATGAAGTTGCTCCTATGAAATCTAGAGCAGCTCCTTCGATAAATTCCACCCCCTGGATGAACAATAACATTTGTTCTTTTAAACGGATTTGTCACAAAACTGAGTGTTTGTGGAATTCTACTCATTTACTAGATCACTATCAGCATTTACAAGAACTCTTAATGGATTTCAATAGCATGGTTAAGGATGCCAGAATTAAATACTTCTTCAGTCTTGTACTGTATCTAGTATCAGATGCAATCCCAAAATTCTGTTTGAAACCATTAATAATATTGTCTCTCCTCCATCATCTGCTGTTCAAATCTCTTCAGTTGATGAGTGCAACAGTTTACTGTCTTTTTTCATGAGTAAGATAAACAATATATGAGATAACATTATTCCTTCTCATTCCCTTCAAATACCTTGTATTTCCAGGCCAATAATCCTGGAGAATTTTTCTCCTGATAACATTAGAAGACCTTACCAAACTGGTTAGTTCTATGAGAATTTCCTCCAGTTCTTTTGATGTGGTACCCACTGCTCTGTTCAAACATGTAATTGACACTATTGGTCCCTGTGTGCTCTTTATAATTAATAATTCACTGGTATCTGGTTATGTTCAATTTATTTCTAACAAGCTGTTGTTCAACTACTTCTTAAAAAAACAAACCTTGATCCATCTTTGCCCCAAAACTATAGGCCTATTTCTAAGTTAACATTTATGGGTAAGGTTTTGGAAAAAGTGGTTGCTAATCAACTTAAAGCTGTTTTGGATGCCTATAATCTGTTTGACAAATTTCAGTCAGGTTTCCGTCGGTTGCACTCTACTGAAACTGCTCTTCTTAGACTTAGACTCAAATGATTTTTTAATGCAAGATGTTGCAGGTAAATGTTCTGTACTGATTCTTTTAGATCTTGACACTGCCAATTACTGTAAATTAGTTGAAAGACTTAGAAAAGGTGTTAGTATCTCTGGAACAGCCTTGAAGTGGGTCTTAGTTATCAGACAGGTCTTTTTCAGTCAGAGTTCAAAATTTGTCTCATCAACAGCATCTGTGTCCTGTGGTGTTCCCCAGGGCTCTGTTTTGGCCCCATTGCGTTTTGCATTGTATTTGTTGCCTTTAGGGCAATTAATAAGTACATTTCAGGGTTATCACTGTTATGCAGATGATATTCAACTATATATTTCTTTTAAACCACATGAAATTACTAAATTGTCTGTTCTTCTAAATTGCATAAACTCTATAAAAGACTGGATGGCTGAAAACTACTTGCAGTTAAATGCCGAAAAACTCTTGGTCCTTTATGTAATTTTGTTAAGCCTACCCTTAGAAATTTAGGTGTTTATATGGGACAGACTTTGTGTCTTGATCAGCATGTAAATTCTCTTGTGCATACTTGTTTTTATCAGTTGAGAAATATTGCTAAACTAAGGCCAATTGTGTGCATGGTAGAGACCATTTTTTCACAACTCAAATTGTGAAACTCGTGTATTAAATAAATTCAATGCACACAGACTGAAGTGGTTTAAGTCTTTGGTTCTTTTAACTGTGATGATTTTGGCTCACATTTAACAAAAACCCACCAATTCACTATCTCAACAAATTAGAATATGGTGACATGCCAATCAGCTAATCAACTCAAAACACCTGCAAAGGTTTCCTGAGCCTTCAAAATGGTCTCTCAGTTTGGTTCACTAGGTAAGCCACAAACATTCATTGCCAAAGAAGCTGGCTGTTCACAGAGTGCTGTATCCAAGCATGTTAACAGAAAGTTGAGTGGAAGGAAAAAGTGTGGAAGAAAAAGATGCACAACCAACCGAGAGAACCGCAGCCTTATGAGGATTGTCAAGCAAAATCGATTCAAGAATTTGAGTGAACTTCACAAGGAATGGACTGAGGCTGGGGTCAAGACATCAAGAGCCACCACACACAGACGTGTCAAGGAATTTGGCTACAGTTGTCGTATTCCTCTTGTTAAGCCACTCCTGAACCACAGACAACGTCAGAGGCATCTTATCTGGGCTAAGGAGAAGAAGAACTGGACTGTTGCCCAGTGGTCCAAAGACCTCTTTTCAGATGAGAGCAAGTTTTGTATTTCATTTGGAAACCAAGGTCCTAGAGTCTGGAGGAAGGGTGGAGAAGCTCATAGCCCAAGTTGCTTGAAGTCCAGTGTTAAGTTTCCAGTCTGTGATGATTTGGGGTGCAATGTCATCTGCTGGTGTTGGTCCATTGTGTTTTTTGAAAACCAAAGTCACTGCACCCGTTTACCAAGAAATTTTGGAGCACTTCATGCTTCCTTCTGCTGACCAGCTTTTTGAAGATGCTGATTTCATTTTCCAGCAGGATTTGGCACCTGCCCACACTGCCAAAAGCACCAAAAGTTGGTTAAATGACCATGGTGTTGGTGTGCTTGACTGGCCAGCAAACTCACCAGACCTGAACCCCATAGAGAATCTATGGGGTATTGTCAAGAGGAAAATGAGAAACAAGAAACCAAAAAATGCAGATGAGCTGAAGGCCACTGTCAAAGAAACCTGGGCTTCCATACCACCGTGCCACAAACTGATCACCTCCATGCCACGCCGAATTGAGGCAGTAATTAAAGCAAAAGGAGCCCCTACCAAGTATTGAGTACATGTACAGTAAATGAACATACTTTCCAGAAGGCCAACAATTCACTAAAAATGTTTTTTTTATTGGTCTTATGAAGTATTCTAATTTGTTGAGATAGTGAATTGGTGGGTTTTTGTTAAATGTGAGCCAAAATCATCACAATTAAAAAAACCAAAGACTTAAACTACTTCAGTCTGTGTGCACTGAATTTATTTAATACACGAGTTTTACAATTTGAGTTGAATTACTGAAATAAATGAACTTTTCCCCGACATTCTAATTTATTGAGATGCACCTGTACATGCATTCATTTCCTCCCGCCTTGATTATTGCAATTCTCTTTTTATTTGTCTTAGTAATGCATCCTTGAAACAATTACAAGTGGTTCAAAATGCTGCTGCCAAACTTTTAACTAAGTCATCAAAGAGATCACATGTAACACCAATTTTAATTTCTTTACATTGGCTCCCAGTTAAATTTAGAATTCAATTTGTTGAGTTGTTGCAACCTTATAACTCCAGTAGGAATCTGAGATCTTTGGAACAGGTCTTGTTAGCTGTTCCTCGCTCTAGACTAAAGACTAAAGGTGACTGTGCCTTTGAGGTTGTTGCTCCCAAATTGTGGAATGCTCTCCCTTTGGATTTAAGATCTATGGACTCTGTGGTCATCTTTAAAAAGCAGCTAAAAACCCACTTGTTTAAACTTGCTTTTGTCTAATTAGTTTTTGTTTTTGTTTCCTGTTTTAAAAAAAAAAAAAAGTATTTATGCTTCTTTGTTTTTATATTGTGGATGTTATGCACTTCGTGACATCTGTTCTAGAAAGGTGCTATAGAAATAAAAATTACTTACTTACTTACTTACGCGTGCCCTGAGTCCCCTGGGATAGGCTCCAGGCTCCCCACGACCCTGTGTAGGATAAGTGGTACAAAAGATGGATGGATGGATTGCAGGGTTTGTGGTTGTTTGTTATATCCATGCCCAGGCAAGTTCTGTAACATGACATGTAACATGATGCAAATTGGACTGAATCTTCATTACCCGACTATGTGTTACGATTCCCCCACGCGCTGATCGCTGATGCGAACCGTGTGAGCAGCGCGCAGCTCACTTCCGGGTTCAGTTACTTTGCCTTTTTTACTATCTCCACGTGTGTTTTGTTTTATGTCTTGTCTCCCCCCTTGTATCGTCATTGGTTGTGTCCTAAAATGTTTCACCTGTTGTGTGTTAACCACAATGATTACTGTGTGTAGTTAAACCCCCCTACCTCGCCAAATATGGATGCAGCAGGAGAGCATCACGCTGGAATCTTCGCGCCAGCATTTAATTCCATGCGTTTCCCCCAGTGGACCCTTCTGGATATTCCGGCTCCCTTTGAGGGATTTGAAAGCTCTCTGGAGGGCTTCTTCTTCCAATGCCAGTTATATTTTTCAAGCCTGGTGGACCCCAAGCCTTCTGTGAAGCAGTGGTTGAGATTCATGCTGTCCCAGCTCACTGGCTCAGCCCGCGAGTGGGCGGAGCTCCTGACTGCTAAGAGGTCCTACGGGCTTAGCAGTGTGATCCAGTTTATGGAACTGTTAGTTAAGGCATTCGGGGGGTCAGAGGTCAAAACCAATCGCGAAAGAATGCTTGAGAGCTCCAGCGCGAGACCAACAAGATGGTCTCCACTGCAGAGCTCCAGCCGGAGGTCAACGAGGCGACCTCATTTCCAGAGCTCCAGCCGGAGGTCAACGAGGTGACCTCATCTCCAGAACTCCTGCCTGAGACACACAAGGTGGTCTCATCTCCAGAGCTCCAGCCGGAGGTCAGCCAGGTGATCTCATCTCCAGTGCTCCAGCCGGAGACACACGAGGTGGTCTCATCTCCAGAGCTCCAGCCGGAGGTCAACCAGGCGACCTCCTCTCCAGAGCTCCTACCTGAGACACACGAGGTGATCTCATCTCCGGAGCTCCAGTCCGAGGCCGACCAGGCGGCCTTCCAAGCCGAGTTCCTGTCCGAGGCCGACCAGGCGGCCTTCCAAGCCGAGATCCTGTCCGAGGCCGACCAGGCGGCCTTCCAAGCCGAGATCCTGTCCAAGGCCGACCAGGCAGCCTTCCAAGCCAGGTTCCTGTCCGAGGCCTTTGAGACTGCTCGTCACTCTAAGCTCACACCAGATTCTGATGATGCGGCCTTCCAAGCATTGTTCCCCCCATGGACAAGGCCTGCCTTGGTACCTTGGGAGCAGAGTGGAAAATCTTGCTCAGAGGCCCAGGACCGCTAGAGGGGGTAAAGTTTTGGCACTTCGGGAGCAGCGCCTTTGGTGGGGGGCTCTGTTACGATTCCCCCTCAGCTCACTTCCGGGTTCAGTGACTTTGCCTTTGTTTACTATCTCCACGTGTGTTGTTTTGGTTTATGTCTTGACGCCCCTGTATCATCATTGGTTGTGTCCTAATGTGTTTCAGCTGTTGTGTGTTAACCACAATGATTACTGTGTGTATTTAAACCCCTCATGTTTCCGTATTCGATGCGAAGTATTAGCTCAGTTTCCTTGTGTTCTGTCTATACCAAGACGTTGTATCTCGTGTTGTTTTGATGGTCTTTGATCCCTGTTTCCGTCCGCGTGTTTGATTCTTGCCTCGCCCAGTTTATTGGGTGTAGATTGCCTGACCCATGCCTGTTTTCAACCACGATATCTGCCTTATGTTTTGGATTTGTATGCCGGTGTCCCTGTTAAACTGATTGGTGTTCTTAATAAAGTGACCTTAACTGCACTTGCATCCGCCTTGCCCCTATCATTACACCATGTCCTCCTCTAAATTTACACCATGCATGCATGGTGCAAATCGGGCAATGGCTGTGGCTCAGGTAACTGTACTGTGTTATGTGACTTGCACGCCTATGTGTGTGCAGATAAGAGGAGAAATTTAGGCTCAGAAATCAACTAAAACCTTTTTTGTGAATCTTGATCCACTTGCTCATTTGATGGCAAAATAGTTTTTTTTAAATCAGTATCTTTTTTTTATGAACTTATAAAGCATGAAAATAAATACATGTTTGACAATATAGGAAGGTCATACAATTTAATTTAGTTATAATAGTCTGTTGTAGACACAATGTACAATGTGCCAACATGATTGCACACCATAAATAACGTTAATGAAGAGAGTAACACAGACAAGTAATAAACTGTTGTGTACTGATAAATATCATAATTAAAATATTATGACCCTATGCCTGTGATTTTGCTATACATTGAAGACGTTTGGGTTTGAGATCAAAAGATGAATATGAGATGATAGCTCAGAATTTTAGCTTTCATTTGTTGATACAATCATGTGAAAAAATAAGTACACCCCATGGAAATTGTTGGCTTTTTTGACATATTTGGACAAGCAAACACTTGATCATCTTTGAAAATTAGCTTTTTCAATCATTTATTCAACAGAAATATCAATAGATGTGATATTCTTCTGTGGAAAAAGTAAGTACACCCCTACATTTATCACACCTTAAATTCCATAAAATTATAATCAGGTGTTCAAGATTGGGTGCCAGTGATTAGAACCTGCTTAGGGAGTGCAGGTGGAACCTTGTGAAAAAAGGTTGTGGATGCCTGAGCTTGCTTGGGAGGCGTGCCAGGAATAATCCTTTGCAAGACTACAGTTTGCCAATGAGCATATAGGCAAAGACGAGGCCTTTTGGAATAACGTCCTCTGGACAGACGAATCAAAGATAGTTATTTGGCCACAATAACAGCAGACATGTTTGGCTTAGACCAAAGGCAACTTTTCAGGAGAAGCACCTCATACCTACTGTGAAGCATGGTGGTGGAAATGTTATGGATTGGGGTCGCTTCACTGCCTCAGGGACTGGACAGCTTGCATTCATTGATTCAACTATGAATTCTGCATCATATCAAAGAGTGCTTGAAGAAAATGTGAGGTCATCTGTCCAAAAGTGGAGGTTGAATCGAAATGGACCTTTCAACAGGCTAATGTTCCTAAGCACACTAACAAATCCACCAAGGAATGGCTCAAAAAGAAGAAATGGAGGGTTGTGGAATGGCCTAGTCAAAGCCCAGATTTGAATCCCATAGAAATGTTGTTGGGGGATTTGAAACGGGCAGTAAATGCAAGGAAACCCTCAAACATCTTGCAACTGAAAGAATATTGCATGGAAGAGTGGTCAAAAATTCCAGCAAGCCTGGTGGACAATTATGCAAAATGCCTAGAAGTAGTTATTTCTGCTAAAGGGGGCAATACTAGCTTCTGAGGCCAAGGGTGTACTTACTTTTTCCACGGAAGAATATCACATCTATTGATATTTCTGTTGAATAAATGATTGAAAAAGCTAATTTTCAAAGATGATCAAGTGTTTGCTTGTCCAAATATGTCAAAAAGCCAAAATTTCCATAGCGTGTACAAATTTTTTCACATGACTGTATTTACATCTAGATGTGGCACCATTTAGAACATGGCACCTTTGTTGGCAGATAACCCAGTTTTTAGGTGAGCAAAAGTATTTTAACAGATAGTCTTAAAGTTATACCCAGTGCTTGTGCAATGGCCCTGATCGAGTTCCCCTGTTTTCTCAGCTTCAAAATGGCTTGCTTTTCTCCTATTCTGCTGTAAAAATCTGCTGTGTTTGATTAGGGTTGGACCTCCAGGGCCAGATTTGAAGAACCCTGATCTATCATGTTGGTACAAGTGTACAATTGGTATGCATGAATAGATTTTATCCAAATATTTAATTGCAGTGTTCAGTTGAGTGTTTTACAAATGAATAGCGTCATAAACAGAGCTGTGGTGGTGTTTATTGTGTGAAAAAGCAGTAAGCGACCACAGCTCAGAAGTTCTTCAGATCTGGCCCATGAGGTCCACTGTCCTGCAGAGTTTAGCTCCAACCCTAATCAAACACACCTGAACAAGCTAACCAAGGTCTTCAGGCTTACTAGAAAATTACAGGCAGGTAAGTTTGGAGGTTGGAGCTAAACTCTGCAGAGTTGAAGAACCTTGTGATAGATCATGCTTCACTGTTGCCAATATCAAATGTAATCACATTTTAGACCTCATTGACAAGCATAAGCTATTGTATGTCAATCATAACCATAATTATTTTAAAATAGTTCATTTTTATTATTTGTTACATCTGTTCATTTCTCAAAATGCATGAATAAAGTACACTTTTCCCCAGATTGCTACCAGCCCTAGATTTGAAACCATTGGACTCTCAAACTCAATATTTTTACAGCAGAATGCTACTATTGAGGACTTATTTCTGTTAAAATTTCAGGTCCATATCTGGTCCCCCACCAGAGTTCAACCTGAAAATGAGGGGAATTTTAAAAATTACATTTTCTATATGTGATCCTAAATGTGGAACTGTGAGCAATCTTAAGCATTATATTTGGACATGGAACAAGATGACTAAGGACTTAAGGAGCAAGAATTGCTCCTTAAAATGTTTATATATACACTACTGTGCAAAAGTTTTAGGCAGGTGTGAAAAACTGCTGTAAGAATGCTTTCAAAAATAGACATGTTAATAGTTTATATTTATCAATTAACAAAATGCAAAGTGACAGAACAGAAGAAAAATATACATTAAATCAATATTTGGTGTGATCACCCTTTGCCTTCAAGACAGCATCAATTCTAGGTACACTTGCACACAGTTTTTGAAGGAACTCTGCAGGTAGGTTGGCCCAAACATCTTAACTAACCACAGTTCTTCTGTGGATTTAGGCAGCCCCAGTTGCTTCTCTCTCTTCATGTAATCCCAGACAGGCTCGATGATTTTGAGATCAGGGCTCTGTGGGGGCCATACTATCACTTCCAGGACTCCTTGTTCTTTTTTATGCTGAAGATAGTTCTTGATGACTTTTGCTGTATGCTTGGGGTCATTGTCATCCTGCAGAATAAAATTTGGGGCCAATCAGATGCCTCCCTGATGGTATTACATGATGGATCTGCCTGTACTCCTCAGCATTAAGGAGACCATTAATTCCGACCAAATCCCCAACTCTATTTGCAGAATGAGATATATATATATATATATATATATATATATATATATATATATATATATATATATATACACACAGGTGCATCTCAATAAATTAGAATGTCGTGGAAAAGTTCATTTATTTCAGTAATTCAACACAAATTGTGAAACTTGTGTATTAAATAAATTCAGTGCACACAGACTGAAGTAGTTTAAGTCTTTGGTTCTTTTAATTGTGATGATTTTGGCTCACATTTAACAAAAACCCACCAATTCACTATCTCAACAAATTAGAATACTTCAGAAGACCAATAAAAAAACATTTTTAGTGAATTGTTGGCCTTCTGGAAAGTATGTTCATTTACTGTACATGTACTCAATACTTGGTAGGGGCTCCTTTTGCTTTAATTGCTGCCTCAATTCGGCGTGGCATGGAGGTGATCAGTTTGTGGCACTGCTGAGGTGGTATGGGAGCCCAGGTTTCTTTGACAGTGGCCTTCAGCTCATCTGCATTTTGTGGTCTCTTGTTCTCATTTTCCTCTTGACAATGCCCCATAGATCCTCTATGGGGTTTAGGTGTGGTGAGTTTGCTGGCCAGTCAAGCACACCAACACCATGGTCATTTAACCAACTTTTGGTGCTTTTGGCAGTGTGGGCAGGTGCCAAATCCTGCTGGAAAATGAAATCAGCATCTTCAAAAAGCTGGTGAGCAGAAGGAAGCATGAAGTGCTCCAAAATTTCTTGGTAAACGGGTGCAGTGACTTTGGTTTTCAAAAAACACAATGGACCAACACCAGCAGATGACATTGCACCCCAAATCATCACAGACTGTGGAAACTTAACACTGGACTTCAAGCAACTTGGGTTATGAGCTTCTCCACCCTTTCTCCAGACTCTAGGACCTTGGTTTCCAAATGAAATACAAAACTTGCTCTCATCTGAAAAGAGGACTTTGGACCACTGGTCAACAGTCCAGTTCTTCTTCTCCTTAGCCCAGGTAAGACGCCTCTGATGTCGTCTGTGGTTCAGGAGTGGCTTAACAAGAGGAATACGACAACTGTAGCCAAATTCCTTGACACGTCTGTGTGTGGTGGCTCTTGATGCCTTGACTCCAGCCTCAGTCCATTCCTTGTGAAGTTCACTCAAATTCTTGAATCGATTTTGCTTGACAATCCTCATAAGGCTGCGGTTCTCTCGGTTGGTTGTGCATCTTTTTTTCCCCACACTTTTTCCTTCCACTCAACTTTCTGTTAACATGCTTGGATACAGCACTCTGTGAACAGCCAGCTTCTTTGGCAATGAATGTTTGTGGCTTACCCTCCTTGTGAAGGGTGTCAATGACTGTCTTCTGGACAACTGTCAGATCAGCAGTCTTCCCCATGATCGTGTAGCCTAGTGAACCAAACTGAGAGACCATTTTGAAGGCTCAGGAAACCCTTGCAGGTGTTTTGAGTTGATTAGCTGATTGGCATGTCACCATATTCTAATTTGTTGAGATAGTGAATTGGTGGGTTTTTGTTAAATGTGAGCCAAAATGATCACAATTAAAAGAACCAAAGACTTAAACTACTTCAGTCTGTGTGCATTGAATTTATTTAATACACGAGTTTCACAATTAGAGTTGAATTACTGAAATAAATGAACTTTTCCACGACATTCTAATTTATTGAGATGCACCTGTATATACATATACATATACATATATATATATATATATATATATACATATACATATATATATATATATATATATATACACACACACACACACACACATACATATATATATATATATATATATATATATATATATAGAGAGAGAGAGAGAGAGAGAGAGAGATGGCAGTAACGCAGTAATAGTTAAATCAAGCAAGATTTAAAATAAAATCTGGTGGTTTTGCAATGCCAATACATAGAGGTAATCACTGGTCACAAAAAGCAACCTGTGCTGGACCACTTGTGATGGAATGAGCCAGAGTAGACATTCAGAGCTAGTAATTGTTTAAACAGTCGATCTAACAGGGCACATCTCAGCAACAAGAAACACCTGTCAGTCCAATGTGCCAATATTCTTGATCACTTGAAAAATGGGTGGCTTTAAGGAAAACTGTTCTACGTTGTTTAACACATCTAGATGTAAATATCACAAAATGAAAGCTGAAATTCTGATCTGTCATGTCATATTCATTTTTTGATCTCAAACTCAAATGTCTTCAGTGTATAGCAAAAACGAAAGAATTCGCCTTGCCGTTCCAGTACTTTCAGAGGGGACCGTATACTATATTGCCAAAAGTTATATAACCAACTAATTGAGATTTCAGACGAGCTGTTAGGTTTTGCCATGTATATTTGCAGTGTTGTTCATCTTTTATATATTTCTTTCCTTTCATTTGTAAACTGTTGTAAGAAAGCAGTAGAACACTCAAATTTGTGATGTTATTGTAATAATATACACCCGCTTGTGTTCAGTAGGTCTACAGAGCCATGCTACAGAGCCAATAGTTTGTTTAAAGTCACCTTATTTTATCCATACCAATTTTTAATTGAAAATTAAATGATGCTAGAAATGCTGATCTAATACATTTATAACTTAAAAACTGTGAAGTTTTTCTTTAGTTGATGTCACTTATTGGAAACAAATCATGGTTTTATACACAGCATTTTCGCTCCATGGAGGTAAGAAGGAGGACTAATAGCAATAAGGAAGGTGGGCCTATGCTGAATAAAAGGCAGAGACACACTTCTGGAAGCTTCTGTAGTTCCACACTGGACCGCAGTCTATACCCTAAGGTTGGTCTCTCGTGTACTCTGCATAATTGTTTGTATCATAAATCTTTTTTTTATTATTTTGCATGCTTTTTTATTTAAATATGCATGTTCTCCAATGTTTTTGTAAAAGCATATAACTTATTATTTGAGTGCGGCCTAAAAAAAAAGGCAGTAGGTGGATTAGCTACTCCCAAAATTGTCACTAGTTGTGTGCAAATGTGTGCATGGAGCCCTGCAATGGAGTGGCGTGCCCTCCATGGTGTATTCCGACCTCGCTCACAATGTTCCCATGATAGGCTCCAGATCCACACTGACCAGGATAAAGCTGTAACTGGAGGTGAATGAATTACTTGATTTAAAGTTCATATACAGGTAAAATATTTGTATGTGAAGACTTTAAATTATTTTGAAATGCGTAGTGGTCATAAGCAAATGCATTTGGAATTGAAGTATCATCATAAAGACATTCCACTAATCATCTGACGGGTCCAGAGAAGTCCAGTGACAGTGAGATATACTGTAACTCAATATATTGTGCTGTACATGAATAAAATGAGATGTTTCGTATCAAACATGATACCACACTCTCACACTCTCTTTGTATTGTTTGTGTCCTATAGTCCCATCTGCCCCTATCTCAGAGTACCAGCTGTGGTAGCATGCCCCCTCGTGCCCTCTCTCTCACCCCAAGAGACCTAGACACTCGCTGTCTACTCAAGGGTGAGACACTTCATTTTACACTCCACTGGCATATCCCATCTATTTCTTTAATTCTCAAGCTCTCTCTTTTTTCCCCTTGTTTGTGTGTTTGTCTCTCAGCTGGTAACACGTATTTGAATGACGGCAGGCAAAGGCTGAGTGAGATAAGCAGCAGGACTGTATCCGAGTCAAATGTCTACTTGAACACATTTCACGACTTGGACAATGATGCCAAGTTTGATACCGTCAGTGTGGAGAGTTCAGATAGCCTGGAGACAAGCATCTCAGCCTGCTCTCCTGACAACATCTCCAGGTGGGATTTCCTCAGTACAAAATCTGCCCCAATGAATACAAGAAAATTGGCTGTACAGGTTAGCTGGCTATAATTGCATATAAAAACCTTAATAAACATAAGGAGCAATGATTATTATCAGGAGAAATAATTATTTAGGGATATTCATTATCTATTTTTTCTTAGTTACAGTCTTAAGACGGTAAGAGTTGTAGAGTTTGAGAATTTTACTGCTGAAGACAGAATTACTGTCCTCTTTCCTGTCTGCTTTTCTGGAATTTTAACTGCATTCCACTCAAACCAGCCCATATATGGTGTGTCTAAATGGAACCTAGGAGGCCCAGCAAATACTGCCTTTAACAACCAGCATTGCTACCTACTTGTAAACAGACATTGAATGTGATGGTCAGATTGCATCAACCAAATAAACTCCCAATGTCCAGAGTTACTATTAGTTTCTATTAGTTTTACTGTGTCTGTATAATTTATATAAGGAATAACTGATGATGGGCTGTTGAATTGAGTGGCCGTTACACCTCGGGTGTGCATTATTTTTCTAATAATTCAACGGACCAGTGTCAATTATTCCGCTTATACCACAGTTACCACACCTCAAGACATTGTTCAGGTGTGTTATTTCAGGACATTTGTCAGGTTTTTGTCCTTAAAAAGCTATTGTATATAGAACTAATTTCTTGCGCATCCCATCTCAAGCCTCTGTTGCTAATTCCTAAACATTATTTTAGAACTAGTAACGGAGGCGTGAGCCATTGATATGCAGTTATTGGAGAGAGAGGGAGAGAGATAATTAGTTTACAGATCTTTTTCTTTGCAAGCTAATAATATAAAAATAGAACAAATAAATAAATAGATATTGATAGGCCTACTTGTTAACAGAGTTTTTCGCTTTTTATTACTGCAGAAAATACAACATATAAATAAATAAATAAATAAATAAATATTGATGCTTGTTCACAGGCTTTTCTGTCTCATTCTTGCAATCACATGTTCTCTCTTGCGTTCTCTCTTTCTTTTTTCTTGCTCTCTCTCTCTTTCTCTCTGTCTCTCTGTCTGTCTCTCTCTCTCTCTCCAATAACTGCATATCTGTGGCTCAAGACTTCGCTTCACATGTGCATTATTTTTCTAATAATTAAATGGCCCGTTGTCAATTATTCCTTACTTATTTCTGGAAAATCTAAATTGTCTGTCATTTTGTTTGTTGTTAGCTCTGTGTGCTGTGGTGGACAGCAGGCTAACTTCCGTTCAGTTAACTCGAACGGAAGTTATGGAACTGTAATGCGGTCAAGACCTGCTTGGAACTACTTTAGCTGTGCATTGACTGAAAAATAATTGCACACCTTAGAACGTCTGTCAGCCAATCAGAATCAAGTATTAAAGAGCGGTGTGGTGTAAATACAGTATAACAACTGAATATTTATCTTCAACTTCAGTAACTGCGTCCAATATCTTGGATCTGAACCCTACAATGGATATAAAATTTCTACACACCCCTCTCAAAATGCAGAAGCAGCGGCAGAAGTCTGTATTTGTCACATATACATTGCATCATAGTGAAATTGTTTTTTAACATATCCCAGCTTGTTAGGAGGCTGGGGTCAGAATGCAGGGTCTGACATGATAAAGTGCCCCTGGAGCAGAGAGGGTTAAGGGCCTTGCTCAAGGGCCCAACAGTGGCAGCTTGGCGGTGCTGGTGCTTGAACCCCTGATCTTTTGACCCAGAGCCTCAACCATTGAAACCAAGGGTTTCAATTAAGGGTTACAATTAAGGGTTACATTTCAAAAAAGGGTTACAAAAGTAAGTGAAAAACAATCTGAAACATTTAGGGTTAAATAGGAAAAATAAACAAGTTGCAATAAATTGGTTGCATAAGTGTGCATACCCCTGAAGATGTGGCTGTGTTCAGAATGAACCAATCACATTCAATCTCCTGTTCAAAATGGTCATACAGCTATCATCAATGAAATTATTCTGATTAACCCCAAATAAACATCAGCTGTTTCTGTAGGATTTTCTTCACATCTTGGTTTTAATCCAACTGCTGAAGGCATGGTGCACAAAGAGCTTACAAGGCATGCATGGTATCTCATTTGATGAAAGGTATCGATCAGCAGAGGGGTATAAAAGAATTTCCAAAACATTAGATGTCATCAATAATTGGAGAAAATTTAGCACCACAGTGTCATCACCAAGAACAGGACATCCCTCCAAAGTTTTTAAAAGGACAAGACAAAAACTTACCAGGAAGGCTGCTAAGAGACCTACAACAACATTAAAGGAGGTGCAGGAATATCTGACAAGTACTGATTACTCTCTGCAAGTGACAGCAATCTCTGAATCTCTTCACATGTCTGGGTTATTGGGTAGGGTGGCTAGACACATCCAAAAACATCCAAGCTCACTAAATCACCCCAAATCTTGTGGAAAAAAGTGTCATGGTCTGATGAGACCAATTCCAAAAGGTATGATAATTCCATAATCCCAAAAGGTATGTTTAGTGGAAAAAAGCACATCACCAAAAGAGCACCATACCCACAGTGCAACATGGTGGTGGCAGCATTATGCTTTATGGCTGCTTTTCTTTGGCCAGAACTGGGGGTTTTATCAAGGTGGAGGGAATCATGAATAGCTACAAATACCAGTCAATTTTAGTGCAAAACCTGCTAGTGTCTGCTAATAAGCTGAAGATGAAAATGAATTTCACCTGTCAACATGACAATGACCCAAATTGGAATTGCTTGAAATTTGCACAGGAGATGCACTTACAATTAGATGGTTCTAGAATGTTGTTACAAGAAAGAGTGGGAAAATATTGCCAAGTCAAGTTGTGCCACGCTGATAGACTCTTACCCAAAAAGACTGAGTGGTGTAATAACCTGCCATTTTAACAGGGGTGTGTAGACTTTTTACAGTCAGGTCCAAGTATTTGGACAGTGACACAATTTTTGTAATTTTGCCTCTGTACACCACCACAACAGATTTGAAATGAAGCAATCAAGAAGTGATTGAAGTGTAGACTTTCAGCTTTAATTCAAGGGTTTAACAAAAATATTGCATTAACCGTTTAGGAATTACAACCATTTTTACAGAGTCCCTCCAATTTCACAGGCACAAAAGTAATTGGACAATTGATTGATTAGCAGTTTCATGGCCAGGTGTGGCCTGTTTCCTCATTATTTCATGACAAATTAAGGAGATAAAAGGTCTGGAGTTGATTCCAAGCATTTGAATTTGCATTTGGTAGCTGTTCATGGGAACTCTCAATATGCGGTCCAAAGAGGTGTTGATGCAAGTGAAGGAGGCCATCATTAGGCTGAAAAAACAAAACAGACCTATTAGGGAGATAGCAGAAACTTTAGGAGTGGCCAAATCAACAGTTTGGTACATTCTTAAAAAAAAAAAAAGAAAAAGGAATGCAAGCTCAGCAACACCAACAGGCCTGGAAGGCAATGGAAGACAACTAAAATGTATGATTGCAGAATTATTTCCTTGTTGAAGAAAAACCTTTTCATAACTTCTAGCCAAGTCAAGAACACTCTGGAGGAGGTGTTATGGCATGGGCATGTATGGCTGCCAATGGAACTGGGACACCAATGTTTATTAATGCTGTGACTGCTAACAGAAGTAGCAGGATGAATTTTGAACTGTATAGAGCTATACTTTCTGCTCAGATTCAGTCAAATGCTGCTAAACTGATAGAACAGCACTTCAAGGTACAGATGGATAATGACCCAAAATGTACCTTGAAAGCAACCCAAGAGCTTCTTAAGGCAAAGTAATTAAATGTTCTTAAATGTCCGATGACCTCAACCCAATTGAGCATGCTTTTCACTGAAGACAAAATTGAAGGCAGAAAGACCCACAAACAAGCAGCAACTGAAGGCAGCTGCAGTATAGGCCTGGCAAAGCAAACTCAAGGGAGGAAACTCAGCATTTGATGATGTCCATGGGTTCAAGACTTTAGGCAGTCCTTGACTGCAAACTATTTGCATCCAAGTATTAAAAATAATACTAATATTTATGATTGTTACTTTGTTCAATTACTTTTGAGCCTGTGAAAATGGAGGGTAAAAATGGCTGTAATTCATAAACAGTTAATGCAATATTTTTGTTAAACCCCTTGAATTAAAGCTGAAAGTCTACACTTCAGTCGCATCTTGATTGCTTCGTTTCAAATCTACCATGATGGTGTACAGAAGCAAAATTACGAAAATTGTGTCACTGTCCAAATACACGGATCTGACAGTATATCCCTTGTATATTGGGAACACTGGGGCAAATGTCCCCACAAGATAGGAATATCTGACAATTTTATGGTTACATTTCCCTGGGCCTTATGATATTAGAATATCGTAGAAAACTTTCATATATTCTAGATTCATTACACATAATGTGAAATTTCAAGCCTTTTTTGTTTAAATCTTGATGATTACGGCTTACAGTTCATGGAAATCAAAAATCTACTATCTCAAAATATTAGAATAAACAATTTATAATACAGAAATGTCAACCTTCTGAAAAGTATGTTAATTTATGCACTCAATACTTGGTCAGGGCTCCTTTTGCACTAATTACTGTATCAATGCGGCGTGGCATGGAGGCAATCAGTCTGTGGCACTGCTGAGGTGTTATGGAAGCCCAGGTTGCTTTGATAGCGGCCTTCAGCTTGTCTGAATTGTTGAGTCTGGTGTCTCTCATCTTCCTCTTGACAAAATTCAGGTCAGGCGATTAGGCTGGCCAATCAAGCACAGTAATACCATGGTCAGCCAGTTACTAGTATCTCCATAAAGCTTGTCAGCAGATGGAAGCATGAAGTGCTCTAAAATCTCCAGGTAGTCTGCTGCATTGACTCTCAACTTGAGAAAACTCAGTGGACCAACACCAGCAGATGACATGGCACCCCAAATCATCACTGACTGTGGAAACTTCACACTGGACTTCAAGCAACTTGGATTCTGTGCCTCTCCACTCTTCCTCCAGACTCTGGGACCTTGATTTCCAAATGAAATGCAAAATTAATTTTCATCTGAAAAGAGGACTTTGGACCACTGAGCAACAGTGTTTTGAGTAAAAAGCTGTTTTGAGTTAATTAGCTGATTAGAGCTCATCTCAGGTCAACATTGCTGTATTATAAATTCTTTATTCTAATATTTTTGAGATACTGGATTTTTCCAGTATCTCATTTATATGAGCTGTAAGCCGTAATCATCAATTTAAAACAAAAAAGGCTTGAAATATTTCACTTTATGTGTAAAGAATCTATAATATATTAAAGTTCCACTTTTTGAATTAAATTAAGGAAAAAAATGAACTTTTCCACAATATTAAAATTTTTTTAGATGCACCTTTAAGGGTTTTATTGAAAGCCTTAAAGGGTCAGGGTTAGGTTTAGGCATAAAATTAATTAGCTGTATGAATAATTATGTTCATGAAAGGTCCTCAAAAGGATAATAAGACAAATGTGTGTGTTTGGTGTCAGCAGTGCCAGCATATCTAATGTGGTTAAGATAGAGGAGATGGAGCGTCTGCTCAGAGAGGCACAGGCAGAGAAGAACAGACTCTTGGAACACAGGGTAACACTTACCATCATTCTCTAACCATTCTATCTCATAGCGAAGCAGTACTATCTGTTATATTTTTCAGTTCATGTACATTCCTGCATAATAATATGATGTAATATAGTCAATTTGAGTATTATTGGCACCCTTCATGGAAATGAATAACACGTGCAGTGTGTGATATTTTGATCTTAAACATATGGAAATATATTTATTTATTTGTTTTTGATTCTTTTTCCCATTGGCTCTCCAGTTCGATCTCATCCCTCCCACCCAGAAAGCACGACCAATTTTGCTCCCGTCTCTGTTTGATATATGTTTAAATTGTTTTATTTTAACATAATTTTTTGTCAAGCATTGTAATTTATAAACTTGCATTGTATTTTGTAAGTTTTCTTAATAAGTGAAGTTTTTCTGAATTACACTGGTTTTAAAATGATCGGTACCTCTAAAATAAATATTTGGTATTGCCTACTCTCAAGACAATAATCACACTTTCTTCATGTAAAGTCTAACTTGCTCTATCTTGGTCCACTCTTCTATGCACATCATTTCAAGTTCCTCTATATTACTAGTTTGTGCAAGCAGACCTCCCTCTTCAATTTGGGACTGACCAAAGAATGGTCATTGCGAAGACATTGATTTTCTTTTCCTGCGACAATTTCTGTTGATTTGGATGCGTGTTTGAGTCATTATCCTGATGAAAGATCCATTTACTGTTAAATCTTAGCAATGGTTCATTACTAAATCTAACCAAAACCAGGTTTTGGGCTAAAATATTCTGGTACTTTGAGTAATTCATAACACTAGCACAATTATAAAAAGCATCATTGCTGAACTGACATGTAAATCAACTTTATCTGGTTTATGAATATTTTTAATTATATATTTTCATATAAATTCCTTTTTATATCGTTTATTTATTTATTTGATTTCAACCTTGTTTTTAAATAGAAAAGCAAAGATGCGTATTTTTATCCTCATACAAAGACAAGGGGGTTTCACAAAGATGTTCCTTTGAAACCTCACTGTCCTCACCTCAAGACTTATGCATGAGTAGATGCTTTTGTTTGTGTTTGGCTCACGTTAGGAGAGAGAAATTGAGCAGCGCCGGCAGGCTCTAGAGGAGGAGAGAATGAGGCGAGAGGAACTGGAAAGGCGACTTAAGGAGGAGACCAACATAAGGCAGAAACTTATCGAAAGGGAGGTAAAGCTCCGGGAGAAGCAAAGAACACAGGTGAGACAAGGGGATCATTTTTTACACAACATAATTTTATTCTCTCTTCACACACCTACACACCTGTTTTATTGTGACAACTTTTACAGATCACATGGGACTCTATAACCTGTGCTACAACCAAAACCGCATATATTTGAACACCACCTACATTACCATAGTTTACAATAGGTGACATACTATTTTAGTACTTGTTAGTGGCTAGATATTTTTTTTCAACACTTAAAATGGTTGTTTTCAAATTATTTAAATAGCGGTTGTGGAAATGCATTTTATTTTGTTGAAAGGTATGGATGGAAGCAAACAAACAGATTTTTAAAAAAGGAACAAAAAATAAATAAAAACAACAAAAACCTTTATTTGACATTTGTCTCCTCAGTCTCGTCCATTGACCTGTTACCTACCGGTTAGGAGGGATGACTTTGACCTACGTAGTCACATTGAGGCAGCAGGTCATCATCCTGAAACCTGCTTTCACCTCGTTATCACTGACAAGACATGCCGAGGCTTTCTAGTCAAGATGGGGGGGAAAATTAAGACCTGGAAAAAGCGCTGGTTTGTTTTTGACCGAAATCGCAGGACCCTGGCATATTATGCAGGTACCATCTCCCTGTTTATATTCATTATTTAAGTGTATATATATATATATATATATATATATATGTATATATATATATATATATATATATATATATATATATATATATATATATATATATATATATATATAAATTTTTTTTTTTTTTTTTTTTTTTCTTCTGGGACTCCTTTTGTTTTGGTGCATAAAAAAAAACACTTGATTTGTTATGTCATCATAATTATGACATAATGCATGTAGAGGCTTGTCTCAGGCACTAGGGGGCAGTATTGACTTTTTGTTTTGGTTGTGTTGGCGAGCACTGCAGCGGTGCTCTCTCTCTCTCTCTCTCTCTCTCTCTCTCTCTCTCTCTATATATATATATATATATATATATATATATATATATATATATATATATATATATATATATACACACATATATATATATATATATATATATATATATATATATATATATGTGTGTATATATATATATATATATATATATATATATATATATATATATATATATATGCATATATACACGTGTTTTTTTCTTTTTACATTAACGAGCTTCGAGATCAGTGTTTTGGATAGTCTGCATGATAATTCTGTTCAAATATTGTGTCTGGTTTCTCTTCTCTGTAGATAAACATGAGGCAAAAAAAAAGGGTGTCATCTACTTCCAGGCTATTGAAGAAGTATATTATGATCACCTTAAGAATGCACATAAGGTGAGCTTCAGAAATTGACACAAAGCTAATACTGTAATAACATTACATGAATGTCAGTGTAAAAAAAGTACAAAATTTAGCTGCTACAGTGGATATAAAAAGTCTACATACACCTGGTTGCATAAGTGTGCACACCCCTAAACTAATACTTATTTGAAGCACCTTTAGATTTTATCACAGCATTCATTCTTGTTGGGTAACAGTCAATCAATTTGGCACATCTTGACTTAGCAATATTTTGCCATTGTTACTTGCAAAAGCATTCTAACTCTGTCAAATTGGCTGGGCATCTCCTGTGCACAGCCCTCTTCAGGTCACCCTTTCAGATTTTTGATTGGATTTAGCTCTGCACTCTGGCTGGGCCATTCCAAAACCTTGAACTTGTTTTGGTGAAGCCATTCCTTTGTTGATCTGGAGGTTTGCTTGGGTCATTGTCATGCTGAAAGATGAAATTCAATTCCATTCAATTCAATTCAATTCAGTTTTATTTGAATAGCGCTTTTAACAATGGACATTGTCCCAAAGCAGCTTTACAGAAATATATAAATTCAGGATATAGATTTTAAATGTATGAATTTATCCCCAATGAGCAAGTCAGAGGCGACGGTGGCAAGGAAAAACTCCCTGAGATGACACGAGGAAGAAACCTTGAGAGGAACCAGACTCAAAAGGGAACCCATCCTCATCTGGGTAACACCGGATAGTGCAATTATAAATAAATAAATCCCTTCTATAAATGTGCCAATACTACATGGTCAAAAAGCAGTTGTGTAACCAGAAAAATTCATTACAGTTTTTATATGAAGTCTGTTTTGTTGAACTTCTCCACTGTTCACTGATGGAGACTTGAGTGCAAAACTGTTTGTGGCAATTGCAGTCCTAGCCATCATAGCATAACTGTTCATATGAATTGAGGTCCAAAGCCATCTTTATGGTTTTTAAGTGGTACCATCCTCAGTAACCTCAATGATCTTTAGGCTGCACCGTGTGGGGCCATCCTCAGCAGCAGCATACGACACCATTTAGTGCTTTATAGGTCAATAGTAGTATTTTATAATCAATGCGAAATTTTACTGGGAGCCAGTGAAGTGTGGATAAGATAGGTGTGATGTGGTCATATCTTCTGGTTCTAGTGAGGACTCTTGCAGCTGCATTCTGGAGTTTGTTTATGCACCTACTGGAACATTCAGACAGTAAGGCATTACAATAATCCAACCTAGAGGTGATGAAAGCATGAAGCATCGTGCAGTGACATTATATTTCTAATCTTAGCAATATTTCTGAGGTGAAAGAAGGCTAACTTAGTAATATTATCTACATGGGCGTCAAATGAAAGACTGGAGTCAATAATCACACCAAGGTCTTTTACTGCTGCACATGATGAAACAGAAAGGCCATCCAGAGTTACTATGTAATCAGAAAACTTACTTCTAGCTGCATGTGGTCCTAGTATAAATACTTCTGTCTTCTCAGAATTAAGTAAGAGGAAGTTGTCTTCCACTGTCTAATGTCATTTGTACATTTCTCAAGTATATTAAGCTGGTGTCTGTCATCTGACTTTGCTGAAACATGTGTGTGTCATCAGCATAACAGTGGAAACTAATTCCATGTTTACAAATAATTTGACCCAGAGGTAGCATATATAAAGAAAAAAGCAGTGGGCCTAAAACAGAACATTGCGGAACACCAAACTTTACCTCAGTATGCGTAGAGAATTCACCATTTACATCTACGAACTGATAACGATCAGTCAAATAAGACCTGAGCCAGGAGAGGGCCGTTCCCTTAATGCCAACAATGTTTTCTAGTCTACCAAGGAGAATAGTATGATCAATTGTATCAAAAGGTCAAGCAACACAAGCATGGAGACACAACCCTGATCAGAGGCCAATAGTAGGTCATTTACCACTTACCAGTGCAATAACCAGTGCTGTCTCTGTGCTATGATGAGGCCTAAATCCTGACTGATACATTTCATGAATGTTATTCCTATTTAGGTATGAGCATAGCTGCTGTGCTACAACCTTTTCTAAGATCTTGGAGATGAAGGGGAGATTTGATATTGGCCTATAGCTGGACAATTGACAGGGGTCGAGGTCAGGTTTTGTAATCAGGGGTTTGATAACTTGCTAGTTTAAATGATTTAGGTACATAGCCAGTGTTACACATAGTGTTAAAGAAGAATTGATTATTTTTAGAAGGGGTTTGATTACTTTTGGAATAATCTGTTTGAAGAAACATGTAGGTAAGGGATCTAGTATATAAGTTGATGATTTTGATGAAGAAATTAATGAAATATGTTTGAATTCCTCTTCATCTGAAGTGTTTTAGCAGAAACCTCAAGGTTTTGTGCCAAAATGTACTGGTATTTGGAGCTATTCATTATTCTCTCCACCCTGATTAAACCCCAAGTACTAGCTGATGAAAAACAGCCCCAAAATATGAGACTGCCACCACCATGCTTACCGTAACACATTATTCCACATGGTTTTGGGAGATTGTGTATATATATATATATATATATATATATATATATATATATATATATATATATATATATATACACATGTATATGTATGTGTGTGTATATATATATATATATATATATATATATATATATGCATATATACACGTGTTTATATATATATAATCATTTTTCCTGTTAAAAGAGGCTTCTGTCTTGCCACCCTACCCCATAGCCCCGAGATATTAAGAATTCAGGAGATTGTTGTCACATGTAGGGAGCAACAAGTACTTGCCAGAAATTGTTGCAATTCCTTTAATGTTGCTGTAGGCTTCTTGGCAGCCTCTCTGACCAGTTTTCTCCCGATCTTCTCATCAATTTTATAGGGACATCCTGTTCTTAGTAGTCACTGTTGTGCCATATTTTCTCCACTTTTTGTTTATTGTCTTTACAGTGTTCTATGGTATGCCTTGGAAATGTTTTTGTAACCCTCTCCTGACTGATATTTTTCAACAATGAGATTCAGTACCGGGTTTGTAAGCTCTTTGCGGCCCATGGCTTTTCCAGCTGGATGTTATCAGGATGATGTCAGGAAAATCCTATAGGAACAGCTGTACTTTATTTGGGGATAATCAGTCACTTAAATTTATGGCAGGTGTATGCTAATTAGCATTTAACATGAGTTTGAATGTGATTTATTGATTCTGAACACTGTCACATTCCCAATTATAAAAGGGTGTGCACACTTATGCAAGCAAGGTTTTGGAACTTTTTAGTTTTTCTTTTTGGTTGTTTTTCTTGGTTTTGTTGGTTTTCTTGGTTGTTTGTCACTATATACAGTGGGGGAAAAAAGTATTTGATCCCCTGCTGATTTTGTTCGTTTGCCCACTGACAAAGAAATGATCAGTCTATAATTTTAATGGTAGGTGTATTTTAACAGTGAGAGACAGAATAAAAACAAAAAAATCCAGAAAAACGCATTTCAAAAAAGTTATAAATTGATTTGCATTTTAATGAGGGAAATAAGTATTTGATCCCCTATCAATCAGCAAGATTTCTGGCTCCCAGGTGTCTTTTACACAGGTAATGAGCTGAGTTTAGGAGCACTCTCTTAAAGGGAGTGCTCCTAATCTCAGTTTGTTACCTGTAAAAAGACACCTGTCCACAGAAGCAATCAATCAATCAGATTCCAAACTCTCCACCATGGCCAAGACCAAAGAGCTGTCCAAGGATGTCAGGAACAAGATTGTAGACCTACACAAGGCTGGAATGGGCTACAAGGCCATCGCCAAGCAGCTTGGTGAGAAGGTGACAACAGTTGGTGCGAATATTCGCCAATGGAAGAAACTGTAAGTCTCCCTCGGTCTGGGGCTCCATGCAAGATCTCACCTCGTGACGTTTCAATGATCATGAGAACGGTGAGGAATCAGCCCAGAACTACATGGGAGGATCTTTTTAATGATCTCAAGGCAGCTGGGACCATAGTCACCAAGAAAACAATTGGTAACACACTACGCCGTGAAGGACTGAAATCCTGCAGCGCCTGCAAGATCCCCCTGCTCAAGAAAGTGTACAGGCCCGTCTGAAGTTTGCCTGAATGATTCAGAGCAGAACTGGGTGAAAGTGTTGTGGTCAGGTGTGGTCAGATCTCTCTGGCATCAACTCAACTCGCCGTGTTTGGAGGAGGAGGAATGCTGCCTATGACCCCAAGTCATAACACCATCCCCACCGTCAAACATGGAGGTGGGAACATTATGCTTTGGGGATGTTTTTTTGCTAAGGGGACAGGACAACTGCACCGCATCAAAGGGACGATGGACGGGGCCATGTACCATCAAATCTTGGGTGAGAACCTCCTTCCCTCAGCCAGGGCATTGAAAATGACCTTAATGACTTGGAGAGGATCTGCAAAGAGGAGTGGGACAAAATCCCTCCTGAGATGTGTGCAAACCTGGTGGCCAACTACAAGAAACGTCTGACCTCTGTGATTGCCAACAAGGGTTTTGCCACCAAGTACTAAGTCGAAGGGGTCAAATACTTATTTCCCTCATTAAAATGCAAATCAATTTATAACTTTTTTGAAATGTGTTTTTCTGGATTTTTTGTTGTTATTCTGTCTCTCACTGTTAAAATACACCTACCATTAAAATCATAGACTGATCATTTCTTTGTCAGCGGGCAAACGTACAAAATCAGCAGGGGATCAAATACTTTTTTCCCCCACTGTATATACAGTACTGTATAAATGTTACATGTCACATGCAAAGAAAAGTCACATGCAAAGAAATGCTGTAGAGCAAAGATGCCTTCAAAATAATGAAATTAAATGTTTCTACATTAAAAAAAAAAATACAGTAAAGAGCAGTAAACTGTAGTAAATGAAACAAAGTCAATATTTGTTATGACTAAAAAAATAAAAATAATAGTCTCCGGTACAATTTGTGCAGTTTTATAAGGAAATTAGCTGGTATTATTGAGCATCTTGTAGAACCAGCCACAGTTCATCTGGAGACTTTGACTTTTGCACTTGCTTCTTATTTTTGCAGCAAACCCAGCAGCCTTCATTGTGTTTTTTGTCTGAAAAGTGGTCTCTTACATAATTTGCTGCTTTCTTTAATGACATACAAACATTTTAATATTGACTTTGTTTCATTTACTATTGTTTACTGCTCTTTACAGTGTAGAAACTTTCATTAATTTCATTATTTTGAAGGCATGTTTGCTCTACAGCATTTCTTTGCATTTGCAAGACTTTTGCACAGTACTGTGTGAAATGATGGTAAAAATGACTAATATATTGTGTGTGTGTGTATACACAAGTGCATCTCAAAAAATTAGAATATCGGGGGGAAAAGTTCATTTTTTCCATAATTTAATTCAAAAAGTGGAATTTTCATATATTCTAGATTCATTACACATAAAGTGAAATATTTCAGGCCTTTTTTTTGTTTTAATCTTGATGATTACGGCTTACAGCTCATGGAAATGTGATACTGGAAAAAAAAAATTAGAATAAAGAATTTATAATACAACAATGTCGACCTGAGAAGAGCTCTAATCAGCTAATTAACTCAAAACACCATTGCTCAGTGGTCCAAAATCCTCTTTTCAGATGAAAGTAAATTTTGTATTTCACAAGGTCCCAGAGTCTGGAGGAAGAGTGGAGAGGCACAGATTCCAATTTGCTTGAAGTCCAGTGTGAAGTTTCCATAGTCAGTGATGATTTGGGGTGCCATGTCATCTTCTGGTGTTGGTCCACTGTGTTTTGTCAAGTCGAGAGTCAATGCAGCCAGGAGATTTTAGAGCACTTCATGTTTCCATCTGCTGACAAACTTTATGGAGATGCTGATTCCCTTTTCCAGCAGGACTTGGCACCTGCCCACAGTCCCAAAACTACTAGTAACTGGTTTTCTGACCATGGTATTACTGTGCTTGGTTGGCCAGCCAACTCGCCTGACCTGAATTTTGTCAAGAGGAAGATGAGAGACACCAGGCCCAACAATACAGACGAGCTGAAGGCCGCTATCAAAGCAACCTGAGCTTCCATAACACCTCAGCAGTGCCACAGGCTGTGATTGCCTCCATGTCACGCCACATTGATATTCGTGCAAAAGGAGCCCCGACCAAGTATTGAGTGCATAAATTAACAATACTTTTCAGAAGGTCGACATTTTTGTATTATAAATTGTTTATTCTAATATTTTGACATAGTAGATTTTTGAGTTCCATGAGCTGTAAGCCGTAATCAAGAATAAAACAAAAAAAGCTTGAAATATTTCACTTTATGTGTAATGAATGTAGAATATATGAAAGTTACACTTTTTGAATTAAATTACGGGATAAAATGAACTTTTCCACAATATTCAAATTTTTTTGAGATGCACCTGTGTGTGTATGTATGTATGTGTGTATATCAGGGCTGCAACAACTAATTGATAAAATCGAAAATAATCGACAACGAATTTCATTATCGATTAGTTGGGTCTGTGACGTCACTGTGGACAACCCCGGTCAGTGACGTCACTTTACAATGGTGAAAAACGCATTTCTTTGAATAAAACACATCTGAAAAACAGCGGTCACAGAGTGAGCTGCTACTGTGGGAAAAGTGCATGATCCAGGTTGTCCAATATTAAGCGCTTCAAACAAACTCGTAAGTGTATTAACGTGGCTTGTCGTGTCAGATGCTGCGACAGATGCGTGTGCTGTTTAATGTGTTCCAGACATGTTTTCTTTAGCGCATAAATGACATTTTTACGTTTATATCCTTATCTGTAAATATTAAAAATTCACACCAGTATTTCCATTTTACATAGAGGCTCGTCCTGACAACAAGTGAGTCTCCCTTAAATTTCACTGTATGAGCGCTCATCCGTGCATGCGCGTCAATCAAACAGCGCACAATAGAAAGGAAGCGCAATAACTGACTAAAATATTAATTTTGATCAAATATGTTCTTTGATGCTATGTTTAGAAACAAAAGTAATTATGTTTTTTATGAGAGCAGTAATGGGGTTATAACATGTAATTGTAGGCCTAAGAAGTGTCATACATTTACAGAATAAAGTAATGTTACTGTGTTGAAATGAGTGAATTTGTGTTTTACTGCAGAACATTCAACCTCTTACCAGTTAACACTCAATTTGTGCTTTTGTTTTTCTTTTTTTTTTTTTAACATGTTTAATATAGTGAACTTCTGCTTTAAACTTCTGCTTGTGGACAATCGGTTGTTTTTGTGTTTTTTTTTTGTTTTGTTTTTTTTTTTTAAATATAATGTAAATATTTTTAAAAAATCCTTTGCACAATGTATAACTCGCACTGATACATTTAATACCTTTTTCATAGCCATCAATTTGCACAATGTTTGAAGGACAACATTGGGCAGAATGTGAAATAACGTTTTTTTCGAAAAAACACAGAAGATAAAAATTGGCCTTTTAATCCAACTAATCAATTAATCGAAGAAATAATCGACAGATTAATTGATTATCAAAATAATGGTTAGTTGCAGCCCTATATATATATATATATATATATATATATATATATATACTGTATCTCACAAAAGTGAGTACACCCCTCACATTTTTGTAAATATTTTATTATATCTTTTCATGGGACAACACTGAAGAAATGACACTTTGCTACAATGTAAAGTAGTGAGTGTACAGCTTGTATAACAGTGTAAATTTGCTGTCCCCTCAAAATAACTCAAAACACAGCCATTAATGTCTAAACCACTGGCAACAAAAGTGAGTACACCCCTAAGTGAAAATGTCCAAATTGGGCCCAAAGTGTCAATATTTTGTGTGGCCACCATTATTTTCCAGCACTGCCTTAACCCTGTTGGGCATGGAGTTCACCAGAGCTTCACAGATTGCCACTGGAGTCCTCTTCCACTCCTCCATGACGACATCACAGAGCTGGTGGATGTTAGAGACCTTGTGCTTCCATTTGAGGATGCCCCACAGATGCTCAATAAGGTTTAGGTCTGGAGACATGCTTGGCCAGTCCATCACCTTTACCCTCAGCTTCTTTAGCAAGGCAGTGGTCGTCTTGGAGGTGTGTTTGGGGTCGTTATCATGTTGGAATACTGCCCTGCAGCCCAGTTTCTGAAGGGAACTGCTTCAGTATGTCACAGTACATGTTGGCATTCATGGTTCCCTCAATGAACTGTAGCTCCCCAGTGCCGGCAGCACTCATGCACCCCCACCACCATGCTTGACTGTAGGCAAGACACACTTGTCTTTGTACTCCTCACCTGCTTGCCGCCACACACGCTTGACACCATCTGAACCAAATAAGTTTATCTTGGTCTCATCAGACCACAGGACATGGTTCCAGTAATCCATGTCCTTAGTCTGCTTGTATTCAGCAAACTGTTTGCGGGCTTTCTTGTGCATCATCTTTAGAAGAGGCTTCCTTCTGGGACGACAGCCATGCAGACCAATTTGATACAGTGTGCGGCGTATGGTCTGAGCACTGACAAGCTGACCCCCCACCCCTTCAACCTCTGCAGCAATGCTGGCAGCACTCATACGTCTATTCTGCAAAGCCAACCTCTGGATATGATGCTGAGCACGTGCATTCAACTTCTTTGGTCGACCATGGCGAGGCCTGTTCTGAGTGGAACCTGTCCTGTTAAACCGTTGTATGGTCTTGGCCACTGTGCTGCAGCTCAGTTTCAGGGTGTTTGCAATCTTCTTATAGCCTAGGCCATCTTTATGTAGAGCAGCAATTCTTTTTTTTCAGATCCTCAGAGAGTTCTTTGCCATGAGGTGCCATGTTGAACTTCCAGTGACTAGTATGAGAGAGTGTGAGAGCGATAACACCAAACTTAATACACCTGCTCCCCATTCACACCTGAGACCTTGTAACACTCATGAGTCACATGACACCGGGGAGGGAAAATGGCTAATTGGGTCCAATTTGGACATTTTCACTTAGGGGTGTACTCACTTTTGTTGCCAGCGGTTTAGACATTAATGGCTGTGTGTTGAGTTATTTTGAGTGGACAGCAAATTTACACTGTTATACAAGCTGTACACTCACTACTTTACATTGTAGCAAAGTGTCATTTCATCAGTGTTGTCCCATGAAAAGATATAATAAAATATTTACAAAAATGTGAGGGGTGTACTCACTTTTGTGAGATACTGTGTATGTATTATGTATATATATATATATATATATATATTATACATTATACATTATTATATATATATATATATATATATATATATATATATATATATATATATATATATATATATAAAAAACACAGTGAGGGAGGAAAAAAGTATTTGATCCCCTGCTGATTTTGTACGTTTGCCCACTGACAAAGAAATTATCAGTCTATAATTTTAATGGTAGGTGTATTTTAACAGTGAGACACAGAATAACAACAAAAAGATGAAATGAAAATGCATTTCAGAAAAATTGTAAATTGATTTGCATTTTAATGAGTGAAATAAGTATTTGACTCCTTCGACTTAGTACTTGGTGGCAAAACCCTTGTTGGCAATCACAGAGGTCAGACGTTTCTTGTAGTTGGCCACCAGGTTTGCACACATCTCAGGAGGGATTTTGACCCACTCCTCTTTGCAGATCCTCTCCAAATCATTAAGGTCTCGGGGCTGATGTTTGGCAACTCAAACCTTCAGCTCCCTCCACAGATTTTCTATGGAATTAAGGTCTGGAGACTGGCTAGGCCACTCCAGGACCTTAATGTGCTTCTTCTTGAGCCACTCCTTTGTTGCCTTGGCTGTGTGTTTTGGGTCATTGTCATGCTGGAATACCCATCACGACCCATTTTCAATGCCCTGGCCCAAACCTGGAAGGAGGTTCTCACCCAAGATTTGACGGTACATGGCCCCGTCCATCGTCCCTTTGATGTGATACAGTTGTCCTGTGCCCTCAGCAGAAAAACACCCCCAAAGCATAATGTTACCACCTCCATGTTTGACGGTGGGGATGGTGTTCTTGGGGTCGTAGGCAGCATTCCTCCTCCTCCAAACACGGCGAGTTGAGTTGATGCCAAAGTGCTTGATTTTGGTCTCATCTGACCACAACACTTTCACCCAATTCTCCTCTGAATCATTCAGATGTTCACTGGCAAACTTCAGACGGGCCTGTACATGTGTTTTCTTGAGCAGGGGGACCTTGCGGGCGCTTCAGGATTTCAGTCCTTCACGGCGTAGTGCGTTACCAATTGTTTTCTTGGTGACTATGGTCCCAGTTGCCTTGAGATCATTAACAAGATCCTCCCGTGCAGTTATGGGCTGATTCCTCACTGTTCTCATGATCATTGAAACTCCACGAGGTGAGATCTTGCATGGAGCCCCAGACCAAGGGAGACTGACAGTTATTTTGTGTTTCTTCCATTTGCGAATAATCGCACCAACTTTTGTCACCTTCTCACCAAGCTGCTTGGTGATGGTCTTGTAGCCCATTCCAGCCTTGTGTAGGTCTACAATCTTGTCCCTGACATCCTTGGACAGCTCTTTGGTCTTGGCCATGGTGGAGAGTTTGGAATCTGATTGATTGATTGCTTCTGTGGACAGGTGTCTTTTATACAGGTAACAAGCTGAGATTAGGAGCACTCCCTTTTATGAGATGGTGCTCCTAATCTCAGCTCGTTACCTGTGTAAAAGACACCTGGGAGCCAGAAATCTTGCTGATTGATAGGGGATCAAATACTTATTTCACTCATTAAAATGCAAATCAATTTATAACTTTTTTGAAATGCTTTTTTCTGGATTTTTTTTTTGTTGTCGTTATTTTGTCTCTCTCTTTTGTTATTCTGTTAAAATACACCTACCATTAAAATTATAGACTGATCATTTCTTTGTCAGTGGGCAAACGTACAAAATCAGCAGGGGATCAAATACTTTTTTTTCCCTCACTGTATAATGTTGCCGCTTCATAATAAAGGATAAAAAGGTTCTGACATGATTTAACTTAGTTTCATTTTTTTTTTACATCACAAAATCCTGCCATTTTAACAGGGGAGTACAGACTTTATATATCTACTGTATTTAACTAAGTAACATACTAATGCTATTGTTTAATATACATCTCTTCCCTTGCTATTTCTCACACACATACATGCACAGAGTCCAAACTCTTCACTGACATTCAGCATAAAGACACATGATCGCGTGTACTTCATGGTAGCACCGTCTCCAGAGGCCATGCGGATCTGGATGGATGTGATTGTTACAGGAGCAGAGGGTTACTCACACTTTCTGGTTTAAGCAGCAGCAGCAGCTTTCTGCAGTGATCCATCATGGTTTGGTTCAGCCTTCGGAAAGGACCTACATCCTGGTACTTTCTGCTACTTGAGGAAGCCTTTTTCTAGCTCACCTTTATACGTGACATTATATACATTATTATTGGGTGGTGTGAGAATCACAGCAAAGTATAAAAATACTGGTGCTTTCATTCAGTGCAGGTTTTCTGTTTAGAAGTTGAGAAAGGATATTATTATATAAGGTTCAGGATCATTAACGGATCATAGTCAGATCTGTCCACCCACCCCACCTCCCCCTACCCATGTATGCTGTCCCATTTTTTAGTTTCAATGTGATGTAGCACCATTGTGGAAACATCGTTCTGCATGGCACGAATATTTTGCTTTTGTCCTACTTTATTCCATTTTATGAACATGCTAACCAGAACAAATGCTACCTTATTCTATTTTAACTACTTGTGTATAACCTTAAATCATATTTTTTCTTGTTCTTTTAAAGTGCCTTGGTTTTCCAATATACAGTGGGTATAGAAAAGAATCACCCCCTAAAAAATAATCACATTTTGTTGCTTTTCAGCCTGAAATGAAGATGGACACAGTATTTGTTTTATCCAGCTGTATTTACTCACTGCAACTTATAACATCCAAGTGAAAGATATAACACCAACATGTCAGAAAAAAATAAAATAAATAAAAAACCAGAATTACTGAGTTGGAAAAAGGATCACCCCCCTTCTAAAAATGACTTGTAAACTCAATCAGGTGTAGCTAATCACCTTCTCAATGGCACACAAAGCCATTTGACTTTCAACTGTGATCAGCTGTGGTCATTTTGATTAGCTCAGCATGAAAAGAGCTTTCCTGGAGCATTTTGTAGTGCAACTGAAGCAAACAATCAACTATGGGTGGCAAGGCACTGTCAAAAATCTCTGGGATAAAATTGTGGACAGGCACAGTCAAGAGATGGATACAAAAAAATTTCGAAGGCTTTATCAATGCCTAGAAGCACAGTGAAGTCTATTATTAAGAAGGGGAAGGTCTTTGGTACAACACAGATCCTCCCTGGATCAGGACATCACTCCAAACTGGATGAAAGAGCCAGGAGGAAACTGGTCAGAGGGGCTACCAAGAGGCCTACAGCAACTCTGAAGCAGTTGCAGGAATTTATGGCAAAGAGTGGTCATTGTGTGCATGTGACAACAATATCACAAATTATCCACAAATGTGGCTTGTATGGGAGGGCTGCAAGAAAAAAGCCACCCACGACTGAGCTTTGCCAAAACGCACCTTGAAGATTCTGAGGCCACATGGAAAAAGGTGTTATGGTCAGATGAGACTAAAATTGAATTATTTGTCCTCAACACCAAACGATATGTCTGGCGGAAATCCAATACAGCTCACCATCCAAATAACACCATTCCTACAGTAAAGCATGGAGGTGGTAATATCCTGTTATGGGGGTATTTCTCTGCAGCAGGGACTGGAGCACTTGTCAGGATAGAAGGGAAATGGATGGGGCAAAATACTGTCAAATTCTTGTGGAAAACCTGCTCTCCTCTGCCAGAAAGTTGTCGATGGGAAGAAGGTTTACCTTCCAACATGACAATGACCCAAAGCACACAGCAAAACTGACCACACAGTGGTTGAAGGAGAAAAAGGTGAATGTCCTTGCATGGTCTAGTCAGAGCCCAGACTTAAACTCCATTGAAAATCTGTGGAATGACTTGAAGTCTGCAGTCCACAAACGGTCACCATCAAATTTAACTGAACTTGAGCGGTTCTGCAAAGAAGAGTGGGCAAATATTGAAAAGTCTAGATGTGCAAAGTTAGTAGAGACAAATCCCAACAGACTAAAGGCTGTAATTAAAAAATTAAGGCAAATTAAAGCAAGGGGGTGATCCTTTTTCCAACTCAGTGATTCTGTTTTTTAATTTTTTTCTGACATGTTGGTGTTATATCTTTCACTTGGATGTTATAAGTTGCAGTGAGTAAATACAGCTGGATAAAACAAAAACTGTGTCCGTCTTCATTTCAGGCTGAAAAGCAACAAAATGTGATCATTTTAAAGGGGATGATTCTTTTCTATACCCACTGTAAGTGGGCATGTTTTGTCCATATATCTTGTAACTTTAAAAGTTACAAAAGAAAAAGTTATTTTCTTTAAAGCTTGTTATAATATTTAGGTGTTTTTTTTCCCCATTTGCCAGGAATGTCCATCACGACATAAATGAAATTTGCTGCTTTTTTATTGCTCACAGTAAGCCAGAAGCAGGATATAGAGTACCAAAGGCAGGATATAGATCACCAAAGACATGCTTTATTTGAATATCTGCATCATGTGAATGCATACAAGGCTCATGGTAGGTCTTAAGATTACATTTTTTGTCATTTGTTTATTAAATAGGCTTTTGCTTTTCTGTTTTCCCTTGAATTGTTACAATGACAAGCTAAAAGGAGACAGTTCAGCAGAAAACGTTATGATCATTTTCTGTCATTGTTGAAGCTAATATTTTAGCAGCTGCAGCCATAATAGGCCATAGTATAGCCCTATTTCCTGTAGGCCTGTAGGCCTCATCAGAGGTACAGTGAAATGATTTCTTTTGTTAAAAAAGAAGTCTTAAAAGAGAGCCATTCTTGTAGTATTATTTTTATTTTATTATTAGGAAATATATGAGCAATAATAGCATCACAAAATTATTATGACAATGATGAACTATTTCAGTGTCATCTGGCAGGAACATAGTTGGCGGTCTCTTTTTAACAGGTACCAAAATGTCAACCCTATGTCAGTATTAATTTGCACACTCATCTTTATCCACACATGCATTACAACATGTTGTTTATGACTGATGAGATTGTGGTACTTAGTTGGATAATAATATTGCCATGGGTTTAATGCAAGGAGGCTGCACAAACAGCAAGTGTATCAGACATGTATACTAGATGTTACCGTTGCCATTTATCAGACTCTGATATGCCTCCAGTCTGAGAAAGGAATTACTTGCTCACAGTATAATAGCATACATGTTTTTAATTATTTAACATGTATAACAATATTTTTGTAATCAATTTTATACATCATTTAAACCATTCAGTATTATTAAATGAAGTAGTCATTTTAATCAGCTAGAATGTAATCCATTATAACAAACTCCTCCAATTTAGTATGAACAGTTTAATTCATACTGTACATTAAATTTGAGGTAAACCGGAACTTAAAGATCTTATTTTTGGAAACTTGTCCATATACTTGCATTGCATTATATTGCATAATAAATGATGGTAAAAATGACTAATATATTGTGTGTGTTTGTGTGTGTGTGTCACAGCCAGGTAGCAACTTGTCACATGACACTATGACCCAATTAATTCATTAGAACTTCATCCTATTGCCTCCTATCTGTCACACACAATAACATGCAATGGGTCTACTGCTCAGCCTTGGAAATCTCTATAGAAATCTCTACTTTCATCCAATGTAAGAGTGCCTTTAGAATCATTCACATTATGATCACACCCCTTTTTGTCGACCTTCAACTGGTTGACCTCATGGAGTTCACATGGAGACTTTTTTTTAGTAGTGGAGCAGGGAATCGACTCATACGTAGACATAAATATAAACTGTGTCTCTCTGACTGTGTGTGCTCACGTGTGCATGCTTTTATATCTTGGTGGGGACCAAATGTCACCACAAGGATAGGAATATCTGACAATTTTTAAATTTATCTGGTTCCCAATGCACTTTTTTTAACTGATGCTCTTGACATGTATCTGTATGATTTTATGCACTGCACGGCTGCCACTGATTGGATAATTGCATGAATGAGCAGGGATAATGGTTTTCCTACTGAAGTGACCAGTGAGTGTATATGTAACTGAGAAAAGGACGTAATTGAGAAATTTCCTTAATTGGGATTTTTATGGCAAATTTTAGCTTGCTAATGAAGAATTACATCACATTAACACATTTTGTTTTGAGATTAAGTTCTTTTCTTTCAGTCAAATCTTTCATTTTAATTACGGTAGCCATTGCTCCAAGTCCCTGTATACAATACTCCTTTTATGTGAATTTTGAATTTGTCCTGCTTTTTTCTTGTGCCAGTTTGAGAATTGCGATTAAGCTTTCGCTAGAAGACTAATTTAACCTTCCAAAGGACTGATTTAAGACAATTTTAGATGTTCTCTTAAGTGCATAAAGACACAAAAGCCGTCCTTATACAATCAGGAAGCCCTTTCATCTTGAAAGACCTCAGGCACTGGCTTATTTGTAAACAGAGCAGGTTTGCAGCAACAGTGAGCACTGCATGCCTTTCCCAGCTTAATAACACTTCCTTTTCTCCCCAGCTTCACAACACTGAGTTTCATTCCATGAACAGAACATTGTGTTGTTTCATTGTGCAGAGCCTATCTCAAATCTTTGTTCATTTGGCTATTAGGAAAAACAACACTTCCTTTTGGCTTGCCCCGTGACTGCAGTCAGACCCCAAATCTTTCCCTATGGTGCAAGATAAGTCATCTGACTCAGTTGCTATCTTTTTTTTGTATAATATTTAACCAGCAGTTTTTACAATACTACAGGGTTTAGGTGCATCCTTTAGTATGCACTTGAATGTTGTCAGCAAATTAAAAATGAAGAAGGGATTTTGGTCTCCTTTTTCATTCTTTCATCTTGGATCCTATTTGTTTAATTTGTAAATCAGTAAATTTAGGAATTTTACTTTGTGATAAACTGTTTTATCATCAGAATTAAAGCAAATGGCATATGATGTTTTTGAAATTATACCCATTTATATATTAACAGCAGCGATCGATTGGACTGAAGCTTTCCCTCTCTGCCTTTCCCCCAATATTCCACTTTTCTCTGTATTCACATTAATCAGTGTTTAATTATCCCTAACAGGCTGCCTCTAATAGACTAACTGCACAGAGAGACCCAATTAGGTGAATGACCAAGTAGTCATCTTCCAGAAAATATCCACATTTCACAACCTACAAAGGTGGAGATACTCCTCCTTTCATCCATCTTTGAGTGTATAAATGAATCATGTCAACAAGGAGTATGTGTGTATTTTCAGACAGTCCCAATATTGCTCTTCTTTTTGCCTTATTCAGTTTTAAGCACCATCGACTTATCAATTTAAAAGCAATTTGTACATGTATTGTGCAATAACATCTAAGTATAGTTCCATTTTATTGATTATACAGGAAACAGAACAACACACACACACACACACACACACACACACACACACACACACACACACAGAGACAACAAACAATCTTTTACTACTCATGCACAAAGCATTTGACACTGGCAAATGGATCTATCAATCCTGAGTTTGACTGAAGGCCCCATCAACCATACAGCCTTACTTATTGTTCTCATTGTCCTTGAGACAACTCTATCATTGTCTAACAGTTTTATTTCTTCAAATAAATTACCTGATTTGCACTCCAGTCAAATGGACAAGCAATCCAGTAAGTCCCAAGAATTAGATCCATAAGGCAAAGTGTTCTTCACTGACCAGTACTTAAACAGTTGCTTACAGGCAGTGTTTTTCAGCACATGTAAGAGGGAAAAAAATGTGGAGGGAAAAAAGGGAGCAGAATGTCTCATGTGGTGCAAAAATAGGACATGCATTCTGCTGCATACTATGCGACTGTCTTATGTAGGAGAGAGAGAGTCTGCCCTTTTGTGTAAGCTGGAAAGTTCGAAGAGAGACAAACATGGATCCACAATGTTCACTGAAGGGTTGAGAACCTTAAAGACAAAAAGATCTGCAAAATACATGTAACAAAGGCTACAAAAAACTCCATTAGAAAATTCTGTGTGGCAGGAAAAAAGCACCCATAATTGGTGACACTTAAGCTCCTCTGATGGTTCAGACCAGGGTAAAAAACACATAACCTTGACACTCCATTTTAGATGGTTTATGAAGTGCTCCCTTGAGTGCAAAACATCAAGCAAGGTCTACATGGCTTCAGTTCTTAGGCAAGAGCTGTTGTGCTTCAGTGTCTGCCTTGCTGTTTACATGTTAAGTTACCATAGAGATAATCCCAACTGGGATTTTAGCTGATCTCTCTCTCCTTGGTCGCACACAGCTTTCTAAATTCATAAATGTTAAATTCATAACATCTGTGTCTTTTCAAGTGATACAATATGAAATGGAATATCCAGTACATACAGAGTTTGAAACACAGATATGCAGGTCAGTCCAATATAACAGTAAAAATCCTGCATTATTCCAATGAAGACATCTGATCCAAGAGGTTTTGCAATATAGCATACAACAGTTCATTACTTTCGTGTGGCAGCAGCTGTGGAAGTTGGTCCAGTCTTATTGCTAGTCCGACGAATGGGCACTTTAGAGACAGGGATCTTTGAGCGTGCTACCTCTGTTTTCCCTTGCAAAGAGTGGTAGGTTGCAGTAGAACCAGGTTTGATGGGAATTTTGGACTCCCTGGGTATGCTGACTGTCCCTATTGTGGGGCAGGGTGCTGAGTCTGGTATATCTTCATTGCTGTAGGATAGTACAGGGGTAATGGCCCCTGATTCAGTAGAGAAGTCACTCAAGGCATCCTTGCTGCTGCTCTCCCGGGAGAGAGAAATCAAGGTCTCCTCTTCATGCACTGGTGTTTGGAGGTTCCACGGTCTCTCTTCACCATTGGATTGGGCATCCTTGTGGTGCTGTTTTGACTTTCCCCCATCACTTACAGGGATCTTACTGAGAGTTGTGGGCTTCATAAATAGGGTCTTCTTCTCTGGTTTGTAAGAAGAAGCAGGTTGGGGGTCCTCCACCACTCTTGGGCTTGCCACATCTTCTTGCCCTTTCTCTCCTCTTGGAACATATGAGGGTGTAATGTTTGGAGCAGGCCTGGTCAGTAAGGTTGGCAGCAGGGAAGACCCAGAAGGTAGAGAAGTATGAACAAGCTCTGGCTTATGTGGAGGGTTTTCAGAGGTATCAGATGGAACTGCAGGGGTTGGCTGATTGCTAGCAGCATACAAGTGTTTAGAAACATGAGGAGGTCCAGGTTCTGCAGGTGAAGCCTTTGGGACAGCTGACCCTGACCCATATTTTTCAGTCTGGGACTGGAAGGGACCTGATTTTATTTGATGAGCAGATTGCTTTGGTTCAGGTTTGATGATAGGTGCAGTGTTGCGGCTGGTTGATAATCCAAATGTAGTTACAATTTTGGGTCTGATTACTGGAGCGGTTGGGACAGGCTTGGTTGATGTGATGAACGGAGGATATTTGGTTACTGGTGCACTACTGTACTTAGTATCCTGGGCTATGGAGTGAATGGGTCTTGTTATGGGTGTGGGAGCAGCAGTTGGGGTGGATTTGGTTGTTGGACTTGGGGTATGGGTGGGCTCAATTATGACGGCACCAGCAGCAGCAGGCTCTGGAGCTTTTTCTGTGAGTGAGATAAGAGTTTTAGAAATAGTAGCGGAGGAAGGGGCAGGGAAAAGGGTAGGGGAAGGTTTAGGTGATGGCTCAGGGGTAAGTGGAGATGTAGGGGTGGGAGTAGGTTTGGTTGGAATAGTTAAGGTTGGTGTGGTTGGAGGGGACTTAGGGATGGTAATAGAGACAGGTATGGTGTTTGATGATGGGATAGGGGAAGAGTCAGGACTAAGTACAGGGGATGGGACTAGTTTTGTTGTAAGACTAAATGTATGGGGAGATATATGGGATGGGAAAGGTTTAGTTGAAGTAGTGGGGCTTGGAGTAGATGAAGGTGAAAGTGTTTTTGTTGTAGGGCTAGGCATGAGTTTGGGTGGTGTAGATGAAGAAATGAGTTTTATTCTAGGAGAAGGTATAGTGGAAAAAGTAGAGATATGGGTAGGTGCAGCAGAAAGTGTATGTTTTGGAGCTGATAAAGCCTCCTCTTTTATCAAAGCTTCACCTGTGCCAGCTTCTACCTCCACACGACTACTGACTTTGACCCATTCAGCTTCTACATCTGCAACAATATCACCACCACCTGCTAATGAGTCCAAGCTCAATATAGACGAGATATCTCCAAGTAGTGTGCTCAGTCTGTCATTAGTTGATGGTTTAGCAGCTCCACTCACCTCAATATTGTCCTCAGGGGTGACATGGTCATCCTGTGATGGAGGGGGTTGTTGTTGAAACTCTGATTCATCTGTAGAGTGACGTACAGGCCTTGGAGTCAGGGTCATGTTTTCCTTCATGATTTCCACACTATTAGAACGAGAGGCAAGGAGAGGAGGACCAGGTAAAACTTCATCTTCCTCTTCCTTGTCTTTCCTGTGCCAACGTACACTCCCAAACAGACTTTTAAGGCCTTTCCTTTGCTGCCAAGGTCTGTGAGACTCAGTTTGGGCCTCTCTTTCCCCCCCTCCTCCCTTCCGATTCCGCCGAAGTATGCTAAGGAAGCTCAGTGATTTGGCAGAAGTGAGAGAAGAGATGGATTGTCTGGTCGAGGTTGACTCCAGATTATTCTTCATGCTTGTTGGTTCGTCCAATGCAGCATCCTCTTTGTGGCTGTCCTCTTGGTCTAGGTCCACTGAGTCTGCCTCTGCTTCTGGAGCCACTGTCTCTGTTAATCCATCTAGGGTTTTGCTCCTTGATGGGGGTGATTTGAGCCCACCTTCACCTTTAACACGCACAGAGAAGATACTGGCTACTCCACTGCCTGTCTTGCGTTTGCTGAACAGCTTCAGTGCCTTGCGTATTTTACCAGGAGGCTGAGGATCGCATGGTGGGGGCTCGCAGCTCTCTGACTGGGCATCCATGTTAATACAGCGTAATTCAGCAGCGTATAAGCGTGTCTATTGTTCTCTCTCAGCTTTCACCCTAACACAAATCAATTATATGTGTTTCATTTGAAAATGAAAAAATATAAAAATCTTTCTCCTTGCCTGTGATTATGTAGATTGGCTCATAATGTGTATATCCGTTTCTGTTCTTGCTCTTCTATCACAGCTCTCTTTCTCTCTCCCTCTGTCCCACCTTCCTGCTGCTCTCTCTTTCTCTCTGGCTGCTCCGGTTGGTTTCCATGGCAACTGTGGGTCTAAGCAGCTTTCATCAGCAATGGAGCAGAGCCAAGGGCTGTCATCATACTACTCCAGACACTGCTCTGTCTTCTCTTTTCCTGCTCTCCAGTCTCTTATAGTCTTCTATAATATTTAGATAGATCACTTTATTAATCAAGGAGGAGAAATTCACACAAAAAAAAGAATTTCTTTGTGTCCTGTTTACACTACAGTGTATGTTGCTGTACTGTATATTTCAGCCATCAACATTTCAGCTTTTATGCAATGAAAGGACAAAGAGTACATCTTCAAACAGCTTCTAATCATCAACGCTTGGAAATGTTACACTGTATGTCACTCAAAAACACTTCAAATTAAAATAAGTATGGCCTACTCCATAAATCTGCATTTATGTATTAGCTCATGCATCTATATTAATGTCTTAAGATTATGCATTATGTATTAATAATTCAGTTCTCTGTTTGTGAGAATTGAAACATAATTTCTCCCCAGAAGTATAATAGAAAAGTAGAATATAGTCAAAGTTTATCATGAAAATTTGAAGAAAAACATACTGGACAAAATCTTGCCATTACCATACAATGTAATTAAAAGGTATATTTGCTAGGTGAAAGTCACTTTAATCAAGATAATTAGTAAGCAGCTCATTACAAAGTGTGTTAGATAAGATTCAAATAAAGAACTGTCCTCTATTCACTCCTAGCACAAGACCTCCCTGTCTTCAAGGCTTTATGTGAATGGTAGCAGGAAGAACAGGGTGTTTGTTCCTACCACATAACCTAAATATGCTCAATAGACCATGAGGCACTGACCTTTTATTGAATTGTTTTACAATTATAAGTTTTGTAATTAATATAATAATATAGCTGTAACTCAAACACATTCTTAATTTATACTCAAATACTTAAATTAAAAATAGTATATTTCTTGCTACCAAGAACAGAATCTATTTTTATGTAGCTTTATTCTGTTTATCTGTTATGTATTTCCGTGCCCTCCACTAATATTGGCACCCTTGGTAAATATGAGCAAAGAAGGCTGTGAAAAATTATCTTTACTGTTTAACCTTTTGATGTTTTGTTAAAAAAAAAAAATCACAAAAATACTCCGCTCTCATGGATATCAAACAATTGCAAATAAAACAGGTTTATAAAAAAAACAAACAAACAAAAAAAAACATCTTTGTTAAATATATGTGTGCCACAATTATTGCCACCCCTATGAATTCATATAAGAAAAATATATATTTGAATTATATTCCCATTGATATATATATATATATATTTTTTTTAGTACACTTGGGAACAGGACTTGACTAGGAACAGGAACTTGTTCAACCATGACTTCCTGTTTCACAGGGGTAGAAATATGAGGTAACACATAGGCCAAATTCCCTTAGTCATTCATCACAATGGGTAAGACCAAGGAATATAGCTGTGATGTGCGGCAAAAGGTTGTTGAGCTTCACAAAATGGGAAGTGGCTATAAGAATAGCACAAGCATTGAAAATGCCCATTTCCACCATCAGGGCAATAATTAAAAAGTTCCAGTCAACTGGAAATGTTATGAATCAACCTGGAATTGGACGTGTGTCTATATTGTCTCAACGCACTGTGAATAGTATGGTTTGAGTGGCCAAAAAATCTCCAAGGATCACAGCTGGATAATTGCAGAAGTTAGTTGCATCTTGGGGTCAGAAAGTCTCCAAAACTACAATCCAAAGTCACCTACATCACCACAAGTTGTTTGGAAGGGTTTCAAGAAAAAAGCCTCTCATCCAAAAACAAACTCAAGCGTCCTCAGTTTGCCAGACACTACTGGAACTTCAAATGGGATTGGGTTCTATGGTCAGATGAAACCAAAATAGAGCTTTTTGGCAATAAACACCAGAAGTGGTTTTGGTGCACACAAAGAGGTAGCCATATGGAAACGTAGCTCATGCCCACGGTTAAATATAGTGGTGGCTCTTTAATGTTTTGGGGCTGTTTTTCTGCCAGAGGACCTGGACATTTTGTTAGGATACATGGCAATTATCAGGGCCCAAGCACCTTCACCAAATATCTCCCCCAGTGGCCAGTTCTTGCCAAGTGCACACAGAACAATAAAAATAGATGAACATAATGTAATAAGAAATATGAAATATCTGAAATTGTACGAAATTTTGCCAAAAGACACACTGTAAAAAAATTGTTCAGGAACATGACATGTTTGAGGAACATGACAAAGAGTTCAAGGTGTTGACTTGGCCTCCAAATTCCCCAGATCTCAATTTGATTGAGCATCTGTGGGATGTGCTGGACAAACAAGTCTGATTCTTGGAGGCCCCACCTTGCAACTTACAGGACTTAAAGGATCTGCTGCTAACATCTTGGTGCCAGATTCAACAGCACACCTTCAGAGGTCTTGTGGAGTCCATGCCATGGGTCAGAGCTGTTTTGGTGGCACAAGGGGGACCTACACAATATTAGGCAGTTGGTTTCAATGTTATGGCTGACTGGTGTATACCTTTCAGGTTTTGTGAAAATCCATGCAACCAAATCATGAGTTAAAGCTTTTTGAGTAAATTAGGTGCCACCTCATAATTGTTGGGTATGTGACAGTCATATTGTTTATAAAGGTCAGCATGTTTTTGATAATTATTGGGGTTCACATGGTCCTGAGTAGTTTGACAAGAATTTTTTTTTTTTTTTTTTTTTTTTTTTTAAGGCCAAAAATCCTACGAATAGTTTGCAAAAGTAGGTTTCACATATTATGTAAATTCTCACAAATTTGATTGGGCAGAGCAAAATTTTCCAAAAATCAGTTTTGTATGGATTATTTTTCAAGAGAAATGTATGTCTGCACAAACAAGAATAGCACACTACAGTGTCCAATTTGAGTGAAATTGCAACAGATAGTAGTGGCTGAACCTACCTGAACCTACAATTTAAAGGGGTCATATCATGATTTCTAAACGTTTTTAAAATGTTAATTATTTTGTTTATTGGGTGTAATAAAATAGGTTAACATGCTTTAATGTTCAAAAATTGCATTATTTGTCAAATAATATATATTATTGCAGTGCCTCTATTCCCAGGCTGCCTAAAATACTCTGATTTCTCCAAAGCCCCTCCTTCCGAAAAGCCCACAGTGCTCTGATTGGCCAGCTGACTCATTGCGTTGTGAAAAATAAAAAATAAGAATAATAAGAAGCAGAGAAGTAGAAAGAAAATTCCTCACAATTAAAACAAGGTTCCAGCACCTTCTGTGCTTGGACCCTTAACAATAAAAATATTATTATTAATAATAATAATGTTAATAATAATAATAACAATAATAATAATAATAATGCAATGTTACTATCATTAAGACACGCAGTTTATGAGTATTATATGTTTACAGGCACGCCAAAGTTGTGGCAAACCAGCACAGTTTTTTGGACTTGTGCGCAAACACCTCCTACCCGCGAGAAACACAAACCTGGAAACACTCAGCACTGCCACACCCTATTCTGGTCATTAGGATTTGCAGAAGGTTTAAAGCCAGCCCAAAAAATTCACCAGCCCATGGTGTTACTTCCACCTGGTGGAAAGAAATGCCACTGCAAGCTGTTCTTTACTTCTTGTTCTCACTTGTAGTATTTTATAGCCGTGATGAACAGTCATTCTTCGCCTCTCTCTCTCTCTCTCTCTCTCTCTCTCTCACACACACACACACACACACTCTCACACACACACACACACACACACACAAAGCGCAGCCTATCATTTTGCCTTGAACCAGTAAACGTTTCCTGATAAAGCATTGTCTGATGAGGTAGATTACAGTAGATACGTCTAAAAATAGGCTTTCCTATTCATTTTAGAGATGTCTAAGAATTGCTTTCCTATTCATTTCCTAACGCTAACGTTATCATTAACATCATTTGTATTATTTAAATCATGAAGGCGGATTGTAACGCCAGCCGAAATGAAAATATCCTGCGCATCCTCTTCCAACATACACTCCGCCCCCTCTTTATGCTCCTCCTTCCTTCACTTTTCTCCGTGGAAACCTTTACTTGTGGTCAGATATTCATAATAAGACATTGTAGCTAAGGAGAGGTAACTACCAGGCTAACGCTCATCACTGTGTTAATTACTAGTATGTGAATTTGTATTTAATTGAATGAGGACATCCCATTTTCCAGATCTAATTTACTTGGCACAGATTTGATTGATAACATTAGCTTGTTAACTACAAAAAGGTTTGCGTATCTCTTCTAATTTTGCATTCTGACATAAACAATGTGATTTAGTAATCATCAGTGAAAGCTTTTTTGAAGTGATTTGTTCATTTAGGGGGATAGGTAGTTAGATTGCTCATGAGAATGCTAGATGTGGATTTAAGGGGGTTTTTTTAATAGATTTTTAAAAAATGTGTTAGTTGTTCTGTTTGCAAGGAGTGATCTAGTTAGCACTACTTAGCTTATTTGTATTTATCCAGATGGATATACAAACTTATTTCATTCCAAGAGGTGGCAGAGGGAAAGAAGAGCATAATCAGTCAGGTGAGGAATTTCACTGCAAAATTTCATTTCACTACCCCTCAAATAAATCTTTTATAACCTGGACCTTAACCCAGCAAACACAGAACGTTCCCCTAATGTTAGCATATGGTTCCCGTTTGGTTATTTTTTTGGGGAACCAAATAATAACATTCTAGAACGTTCTCTGTAGGTTCTTTTTTTCGTAACCAAAAACTAACCTTCCCAAAATGTTGCATGGAGGTTTTTTTTGCAACAGCCTAAAGAGAACCTGTACAGAACGTTCTCTAATGGTTATTCTTATATTTTTGCAGGCGCAGACTGGCCATTGGGAAGTTTGGGAATTTTCCCGGTGGGCCAGTCTTGTGAGGGCCGGTCTTTTTTCCTAACCCCGGCATTATATAGTTTATATACAGATATTCAATAGGTCATCTTAGCTGCAGCAACATGGTTTCATTGTTTTACATATTAGCTCAACACAAACAATACAAATGAACAGATTGTTTTCTTTTTTTTAAATGAATGATTCGTTGATCGAGAAACATGCTGTGTCAGTTCGAATCTGGTGTATCAAATTCCCTCCATCAGCCGAGTTGGTTTGTTTGAAATTCAACTCGCTTAACCGTTTCTTTCTACCACACCTTGCAATGGCAGGTGTATAGAGTCCACTTAAGCTTCAGTGGTAAGTACCTATACAACACTTTAACTAATGTCTTAAAGGACATTAGTGTTGCTGTCACTTAACTTCTCTTTATCTAATGTTAGGAAGCTAGTTAACTAACAACACACTAGTTAGTTTATTAGCTAGTTACCTAGGCTAAGCAATGTTGGTAGCTAGCTAGCTGGCTAATTAGTTAGGTTTCACACATTAGGTCACAGTTGCACAGTTCAGGGAAGTAAAATATAGCATCTGACATGTAAAACCTATAATGTTTGGTCATGCCACACAGCCACAGTCCTTAATTGTTGTAAATAAAGCTAATGCTGCATCCCATATAAGTGGCGGCTGTGAAGTGCATGGAGATTCGAGCTCTGATTTGAATGGAGCTCAGCAAAGCACTAATGTTAATCAGTGAAGCTCATTTTAAAAATGATCATTTTTGTTTCAACTAGAGTTTGCCAGAGGTAGTGGTTTCTGACCAAAAAGAAGCCCTGCCTGCCTGTCACTGACTGTGAGAGCAGTTAGTTTTAGAAGCGGGAGATCTGCTTTTATTAAATAATCTCAGCCTGTTTTGTATATATTTAAACTAAAATACCAGCTCAAGTCAATATCAAACTCATGTTAATGTTGTGACGCTGCACTTGAGCTATAATCAGTGTATTTGTCTTGTTTTTCAGTATAAATATATAAACATCTAAACAAATGAATAAATTAAAAATGAATAAATCTGAGAACCAAACTGCAGATGATTAAGTGTATTTTATTTTTATTTGAGAAGATTTATGGCAAAATACACAAAAGTCCTAATACCCAATGCATCTAATTCTGATTGTTTAATCTAAATATATAGTGGTGCTTGAAAGTGCTTTAGAATGATCTATATATCTGCAAAAATATGACCTAAAACATCATCAGATTTTCACACAAGTCCTAAAAGTATACTCTAACACTTTAAAGGTCGGGCAAGGAGGAGTAATGTGGAGGCAGGCTTGATCCAACTCAGATGCTTTTATTTATTTTTCCTTTACGCTGTTCAGCGCTCTTTTATTTTCTACACACACATGCGCACACACACACGGCTTTGTGCAGGTGGCTATCTCTCTCTCTCGGCTCTCCTCCCTTTTATCTTCTTCCCCTCACTGCAACACAGAACAATCATTAGTCTCATTTCCTATAGGTGTGTGATCCTTACCACTCGCTTTCTCCGGCTCCGCCCTCCATTCACAAACCAGTGCTCGACCACGCCCCCTGCCTCCACATACCCCCACCGTCCGACTCAGGCCGGGGAGCCACCTGCCGGGAGAGGAAGTCCGCCACAGCCATCTGCGCCCCCGGTTTGTGGATAACCTCGAACTTAAATGGTTTGAGTGCCAGGTACCAACAAGTGATCCGCACGTTGGCATCCTTCATGCGGTGGAGCCACTGGAGCGGGGCGTGGTCCGAACAGAGGGTGAAGGCCCACCCCAGCAGATAGTAGCGGAGGGTGAGGACCGCCCATTTGATGGCCAGGCACTCTTTCTCAATCGTGTACTGAATGTACTGAATTTTATTCTTACTGGTTGAAGGCCCCTCCTCCCAATCTTCCCGAATGACGTCAAGCACGCCGCGCGGCTTGCGTCCATACAATAATTCAAATGGGGAAAACCCCGTGGAGGCTTGCGGGACCTCTCGTACTGCAAATAACAGAGGCTCTAGCCACTTATCCCAATTGCGTGCATCTTACTGCACAAACTTACGAATCATGTTTTTAAGTGTTTGATTAAAGCGTTCCACCAGCCCATCTGTTTGCGGACGATAAACGCTGGTGCAAATCGATTTAATTCCCAATAATTCGTCAGCTTGCGTGACATAAACGACGTGCCCTGATCAGTCAGGATCTCTTTCGGGATCCCAACCCGGGAGATAATGCAGAAGAGCGCATCCGCAACATTCCTCGCGGAGATATTGCCTTGAGGCACCGCTTTCAGGTATCACGTTGCGTAGTCCACTAATACTAGCACAAAGCGAAACCCTTGTGCAGATCAGTTTAATGGCCCAACGAGTTCCATACCAATTCGCTCAAAGGGAACCTCAATTAACTGAAGTGGGTGCAACGGCGCTTTTGGGGTGGCCAGTGGATTCACCAGCTGGCATTCGTGGCAAGCCGCATACCACCTGCGAATGTCGCCGCGAATGCCCGGCCAACAGAAGCGGGCCAAGAGTCGACCTAATGTTTTCCCCTGCCCTAAGTGCCCCGCCATGGGATTATAATGAGCCGCCTGGAATAATAATTCCCGACGGCTCCTCGGAACCAACAATTGGGTTACATTCTCTTGTGTCTGTGTGTCCTGCATCACTCTATATAACCTATTCTTAACTCTTTAAACTCGACAGACACGCCCCCACGTCCAAATCACATGACGTCATTTCCTCTGAATAACTCCGGAAATACAGAAAGATAGAAACAAACAGAAAACTACGTAAAAGTACGGAAGACAATCTTTCTTATGATACCTAGTTAATGTCTGAGATATTTTATTTAAATTTTATACAAAATTATTTATTTCTTGTGTGCACGTTACTGTAAGAATTAGCAACGCATATCTTCGGCATGTTTTGACATAAAAACGGAAAACAGAAAAAAGATTTGGAAAAAATAGCATCGATTTACCACCTTGGCTTCTAGTAGGAGGTTTTCATCTACTCAGGACATTTTAGCTGCCCTTTTTGAAAACGAGGATGATGGAAATGCTTGATTTGTGACGGAAACTATTTGATTTGAGGAGCGCGTCAGCAGATGAAGAAAATCATCCTAAAGGGGGAGCCGATTCACTCTGGGGAAAAAAAACCCAGAGTGACCCCAAAGTACACACACACACACACACACACACACACACACACACACACACGCAAACACACTTGATTCACGTTTTATAAGGAAAGTGGCTGTTTATTTCTAACCATCTTTGAGATAGTGCAAAAGAAAAAAATTAACTCTGTCAATCTTTGTGTGTGTGTGTTCATGCACGCATGTGCACGAACACACTTCACGTTTTATAAGGAAAGTGGCTGTTTATTTCTAAGCATCTTTGAGGAGCTGCAACAGTACAAGAGACAAAAATTAACTCTGTATGTGTACAATATAAAATGTATTTTTTAAATATATTTTTTCTATTCTTATGTGTACACAGCGCTGATGGACAAAGCCTGTGATGTGGCACTGTGCCTCTTTGTGGACAGGAACTGCTTTGAAAAATGGCACAGCTAAAAGGACACGGACATTGGAGGACTGCACAGACTGAAAAAATGCTTGTTTTACTTGTAAATAGTTCACTAGAGATTCTTGTTTCTCATTTTTAAAGTTTATATTTTGAATTTATGATGGACTGACCAGACTGAAAAAAGAAGGACTGACCAGACTGAAAAAATGGCTGTGACTAATGTTTTATTTGTAAATAGTTCACTAGAGTTATTTGTTTTTCACTTCTAAAGTTTATATTTTGCATTTATGGTGTTGAAAAAAAAAGATTATTGGCAAAAAAACAATTCGTTTAGCTTGTTTTCTTAATTTTTTAAATAAAAATGTGAGTTTTTCATAGGCGTTTTTTCCCTTTTTTGTGGGTTATGGAATCACTTACATCAAGACCGTATCTTATATTTAAAAAGTAATAAAATATTCTTAAAGTTGAAGTTGTGCTGAAAAAAATGATACCAAACACTTGAGTTAGAAACATTTATAAGGTGGTTTAATACGGCAAAACAAAATCTATGGCAAAACGTTTAAATTAAATTTAAACATTTAAAAAAGACTTCAAAGGGTTAATAATGGCAAAGTACGAGTGGGAGAGCGCAACATTGGGCTGGATCGGTTGACCATCGATTACTCTCACTTGATCAAAGGCGTGCTTCAGAGTCTCATCGCACGACTGCTCCAAGGGAAAATCCCTGAGGGGAATCCCTGCTAAGAGGGGGGCAGAACCACTCCCCCCGCTCTCGTTGTCATGCTGACGTGGAGCTGTCGTCGATGGCCCTGGCACCACCTCTCCCGCCAAGGCTGCGCACATTCCACACCGCTTCTCCCTAATGCAGGACCCATCCACAAACAGTTCTCTCACGAATAATCGGAACCCTGGCCAATTAGTCCCTAAAATTAGTGGATGGGTGAGGTGAGGACTAACCGCCGCCTCCACTATATTTTTTCGCCCCCGAAATTTGATGACGATGGGTATTGGGTACTCGTGAACATCCCCGTGCACACAACTCACCTTCACCAAACGTGCATTCTCCAATGCCTCCCCTTGAACCAAGCCTTGGTGAATTGAGGTCTGATTGCATCCTGAATCAACCAAGGCCTGGTATGTACCCCCCTGAACACTCACCGGTATGTCCCAGCTCGATCGGGGGTGGCCTGCGGCGTGTCGGGGAGCCAGACCACTGCTCCCACCTCCATTACGGGGCACTGGTCCTGGAAATGCCCCAGCTCCCCGCAACGCCAGCACGTCGACCCAGGCATCACTCCTGTACCTGCGGCCCTGGATTCACCCACCTGAGGAACAGAGGAGACAGGAACAGGGAGAGAGGGAGCGGGGGGAAGGGGGAAAGGAACAGGGAGAGAGGGAGCGGGGGGAAGGGGGAACGGAACGGGTACGGGGCATGGGTCGAGGGGGAATCGGCCCCCGTCTTCGGGGTGTAGGGACAGGGAAGGGACGAAGAGAGGCGCGAGAGAGAAAGAGGAAGAAGGGTGGGGCTCGCCTGCCCCAGGATACGCCGCCAGGTGATCTTCTGCCAGCTGAACCGCCTCATCCAGCAACGCGGGACGATAGCACGGGACCCACTCCGCCGTACCTTGTGAAAGCCGCACCATGAACTGCTCCAGCACTACCAGGTCGATCACTTCCTTGGCATCACGTCCCTCGGCCAGCAACCACCTTCGGCAGGTGTCCCGGAGCTGTTGGGCGAAGGCAAACGGGTGGCCGAGCTCGGCGAAGGTCAGCACTCGGAAGCGCTGACGGTGCTGTTCTGGGTTTTGGCCAACCCGTTGCAAAATTGCCCGTTTCAGGTCCAGGTATTCCAGCATGTTAGCGATGGGCAGCTGCTGAGCTGCAAGCTGGGCCTCGCCAGACAGGAGCGGCACAAGGCGGGCCACCCACTGGCCCTCAGGCCAGCCCCATGCCCGCGCTTGTACAGCTCCAAGAATGCCTCTGGGTCGTCCTGCGGTCCCATCTTCGCGAGTGCGACATGGGGTGGAGCTACGGGGCCCGCTGCTGCAGGAGCCACTGGGGCGGCGGCTGGAATCCCAGCCTGCTGCACTAGGCCCTGGAGCACTAGGCGGTCCTCGGCCTGGGTGTCGAGGAGATCTTTGATCCGCTGCTCCTAATCTCGACACAGCTGTAGGAGGGCCTGGTGTTGGGTCTGGTGGAGGTTGGCCAGGGAGGTGATGAGGTCGGCCAGCAGTGAGCCTTCCATAGCGGCGATTTTCCTCTCAGTCCCGGGTTTCGGCACCAGTGTAACATTTTAAAGGTTGGGCAAGGAGGAATAATGCGGAGGCAGGATTGATCCAACTCAGATGCTTTTATTTATTTTTTCCTTTTTTTCCTTTATGCTGTTCAGCGCTCTTTTATTTTCTACACACACATGCGCGCACACACAGCTCTGTGCAGGTGGCGCTCTCTCTCTCTCTCTCTCTCTCTCTCTCGAGGTGTGTGTCTCTCCTCCATTTTATCTTCTTCCCCTCACTGCAACACAGAACAATCATTAGTCTCATTTCCTATAGGTGTGTGATCCTTACCACTCGCTTTCTCCGGCTCCACCCTCCATTCACAAACCGGCACTCGACCACGCCCCCCGCCTCCACATATACAAAGAGAACCTAATTGAACAAATGAGACAAAAATATTATACTTGGTCATTTATTTACTGAGGAAAATGATCCAATATTACATATCTGTGAGTGGCAAAAGTATGTGAACCTCTAAGATTAGCAGTTAATTTGAAGGTGAAATTAAGAGTCAGGTGTTTTCAATGAATGGGATGACAATCAGGTGTGAATGAGCACCCTGTTTTATTTAAAGAACAGGCATCTATCAGAGTCTGAACATCACAACACATATTTGTGGAAGAGTATCATGGCATGAACAAAGGAGATTCCTGAGGACCTCAGAAAAAGAGTTGTTGAAGCTCATCAGGCTGGAAAAGGTTACAAAACCAGCTTTAAAGACTTTGGACTCCACCAATCCACAATCAGACAGCTTGTGTACAAATGGAGGAAATTCAAGACCATTGCTATCCTCCCCAGGAGTGGTCGACCAACAAAGATCACTCCAATAGCAAGATGTGTAATAGTCTGCGAGGTCACAAAGGATCCCAGGATAACTTCTAAGCAACTAAAGGCCTCTCTCACATTGGCTAATGTTAATGTTCATGAGTCCACCATCAGGAGAACACTGAACAACAATGGTGTGCAGGGCAGGGTTGCAAGGAGAAAGCCACTGCTCTCCAAAAATAACATTGCTGACCGTCTGCAGTTTGCTAAGAATCATGTGGACAGAAGGCTAATGGAAAAATGTTTTGTGGATAGATGAGACCAAAATAGAATTTTTGGTTTAAATGAAAAGGGTGTATGTATGGAGAAAGGAAAAACACTGCATTCCAGCATAAGAACCTTATCCCATCTGTGAAACATGGTTTCATGGTTTGGGCCTGTTTTGCTGCATCTGGGCCAGGATGACTTGCCATCATTAATGGAACAATGAATTCTGAATTATACCAGCAAATTTTAAAGGAAAATGCCAGGACATCTGTCTGTGAACTAAATCTCAAGAGAAAGTGGGTCATGCAGCAAGACAATGGCCCTAAGCACACATCATCTACCAAAGAATGGTTAAAGAAGAGTAAAGTTTTGGAATGGCCAAGTCAAAGTCCTGACCTTAATCCAATAGAAATGTTATGGAAGGACCTGAGGCAAGCAGTTTATGTGAGGAAATCCACCAACATCCCAGAGTTGAATCTGATCTGTACTGAAGAATGGGCTAAAATTCCTCCATGCCGATGTGCAAGACTGGTCAACACTAACCGGTAGTTGCAGTTATTGCTGCACAAGGGAGTCACACCAGATACTGAAAGCAAAGGTTCACATACTTTTGCCACTCTCAGATATGTTATATTGGAACATTTTTTCCTCAATAAATAAATGACCAAGTATAATATTTTTGTCTCATTTGTTTAACTGGATTCTCTTTATCTACTTTTAGGACTTGTGAAAATCTAATTTAGGTCATATTTATGCAAATACAGTGGGAATAGAAAAGAATACCCCCTTTAAAATAATCACATTTTGTTGCTTTTCAGCCTGAAATGAAGATGGACACAGTTTTTGTTTTATCCAGCTGTATTTACTCACTGCAACTTATAACATCCAAGTGAAAGATATAACACCAACATGCCAGAAAAAAAATAGTAATAATAAAAAAAACAATCACTGGAAAAAGGATCACCCCCCCTCCTAAAAATGACTTGTAAATTCAATCAGGTGTAGCTAATCACCTTCTCAGTGGCACAAAAAGCCATTTGACATTCAACTGTGATCACCTGTGGCCATTTTGATTAGCTCAGCATGAAAAGAGCTTTCCTGGAGCATTTTGCAGTGCAACTGAAGCAAATAATCAACTATGGGTGGCAAGGCACTGTCAAAAGATCTCCGGGATAAAGTCGTGTACAGGCACAAGTCAGGAGATGGATACAAAAAATTTCAAAGGCTTTATCAATGCCTAGAAGCACAGTGAAGTATATTATTAAGAAGTGGAAGGTATTTGGTACAACACAGACCCTCCCTGGATCAGGACATCACTCCAAACTGGATGAAAGAGCCAGGAGGAAACTGGTCAGAGAGGCTACCAAGAGGCCTACAGCAACTCTGAAGCAGTTCGCAGGAACTTATGGCAAAGAGTGGTCATTGTGTGCATGTGACAACAATATTACAAATTCTCCACAAATGTGGCTTCTATGGGAGGGTTGCAAGAAAAAAAGCCACCCACGACTGAGCTTTGCCAAAACACACCTTGAAGATTCTGAGGCCACATGGAAAAAGGTGTTATGGTCAGATGAGAATAAAATTGAATTATTTGGTCTCAACACCAAACGATATGTCTAGCGGAAATCCAATACATCTCAACATCCAAATAACACCATTCCTACAGTAAAGCATGGAGGTGGTAATATCCTGTTATGGGGGTGTTTCTCTGCAGCAGGGACTGGAGCACTTGTCAGGATAGAAGGAAAATGGATGGAGCAAAATACCGTCAAATTCTTGAGGAAAGCTGTTGCCCTCTGACAGAAAGTTGTCAATGGGAAGAAGGTTTACCTTCCAACATGACAATGACCCAAAGCACACAGCAAAACTGACCACACAGTGGTTGAAGGAGAAAAAGGTGAATGTCCTTGCATGGCCTAGTCAGAGCCCAGACTTAAACCCCATTGAAAATCTGTGGAATGATTTGAAGACTACAGTCCACAAACGGTCATCATCAAATTTAACTGAACTTGAGCAGTTCTGCAAAGAAGAGTGGGCAAATATTGCAAAGTCTAGATGTGCAAAGTTAGTAGAGACATATCCCAACAGACTAAAGGCTGTAATTAAAAAAATTTTCCAATTCAGTGATTCTGTTTTTTAATTTTTTTCTGACATGTTGGTGTTATATCTTTTACTTGGATGTTATTAGTTGCACTGAGTAAATACAGCTGGATAAAACAAAAACTGTGTCCGTCTTCATTTCAGGCTGAAAAGCAACAAAATGTGATTATTTTAAAGGGGGGTGATTCTAAAGGGTTCAAAAACTTTCAAGCACCACTGTACATGTAATTTACGTTGCCATTTTAAATTCGGACAGGACTAGTTTTCTAAACGTAGTTTGAGTTACAATTCATGCCATGAATTGCATCTTATCACCCGATGTCTGTGATTGCAGGTACCGATTCAGACGGGACTAACATCTCCATGTTTATTACAAAATTACTTTTTAAAAAACTTGTGTAAAATTGTAAAATTACTTAATAAAAAACTTATTAAAATAAATTTCACATGATTTCATAGAACTGGCTGCTTATAATAAACCCACTGAAATAAAGACGTGATTACTTATATAATTAAAACATTATATAATTGAGTGCAGAAATGAAGGTGAGTAATCACCTGACACTGATATTACAGTAGCCAGTCTTAAAAATTTACGTGATTTGGCTCTTCTTGTTGATTTTATTTTTTTTTTTCTTTGCCGGGTAGCAAAACCGTACATCCACACTGAATTGTACGCAGCAAGCAGAAAACGTGAGCGTAAGAGCTTCTACGGTAGTTCACGCTGGCCAAAACACACAAGGAAAAGCATTGTTACAAAAACATTATCGGCAATCACAGACATTCGCATTCGGACGGAATTGGTTTTCTCAGAGGATCACTGAGTTAGCCAAAAAAAACAGTAGGTAATTTGCTCTGGAATTTACAGAGGTTGTATGAGAAAAATACAAACTTGGCTGATTCGGATGGGATTAAAATCGCGAAGTACATCGGTGAAACACGAATTTCTCTAACGTCCCGCTGGAAAACGAGTCCTGTCCGAATAGTGCTTTTGTTAAATTTGCACATGACGGTAGTGGAAGAAGTGAACTTGTTTTTTCAAGTGGACAAGTTGATCAGAAATGGAAAAATTTATCCGTTTTTATAGTTACAATTTGTTTTTTAATGTTACAGTGTTTTTGCAGATTTGTATCTATGAAAAGGTTTTCATGTTTTTTTTTGTTTTTTTTTTATTAAATGATAATTACTGTTTTGAATGTCCTGAGATTCATGGCTTGTTATTTTATGTAACCAATGGGTCAACAAAAACATGGATTATGTGCTGGTTATTTATTTATATAGACTGATTTGTTTTATTTATGATTAATGATGCATGAATGTATGAATAGTAAAAATAAATTATGAAAATTGAGGTTAAGAGAACATTAGGGGAACGTTAGGGGAGCATTAAGAGACCATTAGGGGAATGTTAAGAGAATGTTGGGGGAACGTTCTACAAACCTAAAAACAACGTTCTATTTCCGTAAAAAGAACTTTCCTGTTTTTTTCCTGGCTAAACAAAAACAAAGCTTAAAATGTATCAATAAATTACCCAGATATGGTAAAAAAAAAAATATCAAAGCCTACCCCCGGACCCCCCTAGAAATCTTGAAGTACTTTTGTAAAATTCTTTGGGGCCTGTGCCCCAGTAGTGATCAAACTCTAGAAACTGCCTTGAACATGGAGAAAACGGAAAGCGAGACCACTTCGACAAATGCTGAATGAATGTCTCCTAACAAAAAGCATATTGTTTTTAAACAGAAAACCACATCAGTGATTATAAGAATTACTTTTTTAAACAACAGCTCATTTTAAATATGTTTATTATTAGTCTTATATTACGTCGCTGTACAAGTCCCTGTGTATGAGCTGTTACTATAGAAATAATAAGCACAAATACATCTTTGTGACATCTGCATGACATCTCCATTTTCATCTGGAAGAGGTCTTATTTAGACGTCTCTAATACGTCTCTGGTGGAGCTCTCCTCTATGTTATGAGCGATCTTTTTAAAATACACTGGTGATTAATACAAAAGAAATATAGATGCAAAATATTAATATTAAAAAAAAAAAAAAAAAAAAAAAAAAAAAAAACATGCAAAAACTACTTCCACCACAGTCATCTGCAAATTTAACAATGAAAAAGGCAACGTACGTTATATGGACATTAGATTACACAATTAGAATTAGACAATTCTATATCAGCTAATTCAATTAATATCATGATGTTTGCGCACAGCCGCGTCTAGTGGTCTGATGTTACACGCAACAGCAAAAAAAATCTAAATCTTCCTAAAAATATAAATTAACATGAAGAGCAAACATGCATTGGATATTAAGACTTGTTTTGTGTATTTTGTCATAAATCTTCTCAATGAAAAATAAAATACACTTAATCCTCTGCAATTTGGTCCTCAGATTAATTTACTCATTTTAAAAGATGTTTATATATTTATACTGAAAAACACAACAAATACACTGATTATAGCTCAAGTGCAGCATCGCAGTATTAAATGATTTTGATAGTGACTTGAGCCGATTTTTTATTTTAATAATACAGGTGCATCTCAATAAATTAGAATGTCGTGGAAAAGTTCGTTTATTTCAGTAATTCAACTCAAATTATGAAACTCGTGTATTAAATAAATTCAATGCACACAGACTGAAGTAGTTTAAGTCTTTGGTTCTTGTAATTGTGATGATTTTGGCTCACATTTAACAAAAACCCACCAATTCACTATCTCAACAAATTAGAATATTTCATAAGACCAATAAAAAAAACATTTTTAGTGAATTGTTGGCCTTCTGGAAAGTATGTTCATTTACTGTACATGTACTCAATACTTGGTAGGGGCTCCTTTTGCTTTAATTGCTGCCTCAATTCAGTGCGGGATGGAGGTGATCATTTTGTGGCACGGTGGTATGGAAGCCCAGGTTTCTTTGACAGTGGCCTTCAGCTCATCTGCATTTTGTGGTCTCTTGTTCTCATTTTCCTCTTGACAATACCCCATAGATTCTCTATAGGGTTCAGGTCTGGTGAGTTTGCTGGCCAGTCAAGCACATCAACACCATGGTCATTTAACCAACTTTTGGTGCTTTTGGCAGTGTGGGCAGGTGCCAAATCCTGCTGGAAAATGAAATCAGCATCTTCAAAAAGCTGGTCAGCAGAAGGAAGCATGAAGTGCTCCAAAATTTCTTGGTAAACGGGTGCAGTGACTTTGGTTTTCAAAAAACACAATGGACCAACACCAGCAGATGACATGGCACCCCAAATTATCACAGACTGTGGAAACTGAACACTGGACTTCAAGCAACTTAAGTTATGAGCTTCTCCACCCTTCCTCCAGACTCTAGGACCTTGGTTTCCAAATGAAATACAAAACTTGCTCTCATTTGAAAAGAGGACTTTGGACCACTGGGCAACAGTCCAGTTCTTCTTCTCCTTAGCCCAGGTAAGACGCCTCTGACGTTGTCTGTGGTTCAGGAGTGGCTTAACAAGAGGAATACGACAACTGTAGCCGAATTCCTTGACATGTCTGTTTGTGGTGGCTCTTGATGCCTTGACCCCAGCCTCAGTCCATTCCTTGTGAAGTTCACTCAAATTCTTGAAAAGATTTTGCTTGACAATCCTCATAAGGCTGCGGTTCTCTCGGTTGGCTGTGCATCTTTTTCTTCCACACTTTTTCCTTCCACTCAACTTTCTGTTAACATGTCAATAATTGTCTTCTGGACAACTGTCAGATCAGCAGTCTTCCCCATGATTGTGTAGCCTAGTGAAGCAAACTGAGAGACCATTTTGAAGGCTCAGGAAACCTTTGCAGGTGTTTTGAGTTGATTAGCTGATTGGCATGTCACCATATTCTAGTTTGTTGAGATAGTGAATTGGTGGGTTTTTGTTAAATGTGAGCCAAAATCATCACAATTAAAAGAACCAAAGACTTAAACTACTTCAGTCTGTGTGCATTGAATTTATTTAATACACGAGTTTCACAATTTGAGTTGAATTACTGAAATAAATGAACTTTTCCACGACATTCTAATTTATTGAGATGCACCTGTATATTGATATATGGCGACGAGTGGCTATACTCTGCTGATGAGGTGAGTAGATGAGGAACAGGTGAGACCACTGATACAGCCATGGAGCGCCAGGCCCAGGAACAAACACAAACACACACACACACACACACAGAGAGAGAGAGAGAGAGAGAGAGAAAGCACTGGAAACGTGGGGAAGCAGAAAACACGCGGAGCATGACCCGGACCATGACACTCGTGCCTTAGCACCCCATAGGTCTGCATTAGACTTGCATGCAAAACTGTTTGTGGCAATTGTAGTCATAGCCATCACAGCATAACTGTTCATATGAATTGAGGTCCAAAGCCATCTTCATGGTTTTTAAGTGGTACCATCCTCCGTAATCTCAATGATCTTTAGGCTGCACCGTGTGGGGCCATCCTCAGCAGCAGCATGTGACTTCCAATTGATGAGAACTCCAACCAGAAGTAGGGCATCAGGATGGATCAGGCAGGTCAGGAGAGCAGAAGGGGTCGGAATCACAGGCATCTCAGGAGTATCATGTGTAGCTCGACAGAGAGAGAGAGAGAGAGAGATTATTAGGTATGCTTATTGTCCCGTAATGGTTAAGGACAATGTGCTCTGCATGAGTGAAAGCAGGGACTCCGGCAAGACTAGCTATGACAGCATAACTAAAAGGGTGAGCCATAAGGTAACACAGACATGAGGGCTCCCTGGGACATAAGGCAGCCAGCCACTCCACCATCAACAAACCTGTTTGAACGCGTGAAAGTGGGGAGGCGACAGCATCCAAACATCCCAGTTCACCACAACACACTATGCCTGTGAGACCTCTAGATCTGCTCCTTTACCTAAGAAAAAAATCTATTCACAAAAAGCATGACTAGACAAATATGTTTTCAGCCTGGACTTAAACACTGAGACTGTGTCTGAGTCCCAAACACTAATTGGAAGGCTGTTCCATAACTGTGGGGCTTTTCCCCCTGCTGTAGCCTTCACTATTCGAGGTACCAACAAATAGCCTGCACCTTTTGATTGAAGTAGGCGTGGCGGATCATAAAAGACCAAAAGTTCACTTAGGTACTGTGGCGTGAGACGATTAAGAACTTTATAGGCCAATAGTAGTATTTTATAATCAATGCGAAATTTCACTGGGAACCAATACAGTGTGGATAAGATAGGGGTGATGTGGTCATATCTTCTGGTTCTAGTAAGGACTCTTGCAGCTGCATTCTGGACTAACTGGAGTTTATTTATGCACCTACTGTAACATCCAGAGAGTAAGGCATTACAATAATCCAACCTAGAGGTGACGAAAGCATGGACTAATTTTTCTGCGTCCTGTAGTGACATTATATTTCTTATCTTAGCAATATTTCTGAGGTGAAAGAAGGCTATCCTAGTAATATTACCTACATGGGCGTCAAATGAAATACTGGAGTCAATAATCACACCAAGGTCTTTTACTGCTGCACATGATGAAACAGAAAGGCCATCCAGAGTTACTATGGAATCAGAAAACTTACTCGCTGCTATATAATGATTGTGTGCCTGTTTCTGTGGCAGTTTTATTCCTAGTTAATTTTGCTACAGTATTAAATAAGAATCTAGGATTATTTTCTTCAATTAAGGTGGAGAGATAGACTGATCTAGCAGCACTAAAATATTCCCTATAGTTCAGGAGGCTCTCCTTCCATGCTGTTTGAAATACTGCCAATTTGGTTTGATGCCATTTACGTTCTAATTGTGGAGTGACCTGTTTTAAGGTGTGTGTGTGATCATTATACCAGGGTGCTAGCCTTTTCTCTTTAATTATTTTTCTTTTAAGTGGAGCTACCTTATCTAGCGTGTAGCGGAACATTGACTCTAAGCATTCAGTCGCCTGATCAAGTTCTTTGGGATCAAACAGTGATCGAATCATAGCTGATATCTCTGGGAGGTTATTGATAAAACTCTGTGCAGTAGCTGATGTGAATGTAGGTTTGACACGGTAGCGTGGCAAGATGCATATATTATGATCAATGCGCAATTTATTATTTACTAACGACGGAGGAAGAATGACTAAACATCCTGCACTCAAAACACTGAACAAGCTTAAGGTTTGCCATACTGAGTGTTTAACGTACCTTAGTCGAAGATAAGTTGATATTGTTTTAGACGGATCCGACGTGGATGAACTCCGCTTGCTGTCTTTAGTCAAAGAAACAAAAGCGCTCTTCGAAAAATTTTTAAATACAACAGAAGGGAAAGTGAAACTACAACAAATGGAAACGATAGCGCAAAAATATTAATGGAAATCCTGCCCCACACGCTTGTGCAGTAAACCGGCACAAAAAGATCCGCTGAGATCCAAAAGATTTTACTCATGATAGTTGCAGTAAATCAGCCGTTAAGAAGAGGGTAATCTCGCTCAGATTTAAATCACGACTGAATTTAGGGTAGGTTGCAGTACCTCTGACTAAACTTTTTGAGTGTTTAACACGTCTCAAATTACACCTCCCTACTTCATTGTTGCGTGGGCTCACTACTGCCACCTTGTGGGCCTTCTTCATTAGGTCTGCTTTTCTTCTCTCCCCTTGTTATTTCATTTGAGTGTTTATTTCAATTTTCCCTTTGTATTTTATTATTTTCATTTCTTTTATTTCATTGTTACTACCATTTGGCATTCTGTCTCTATTACTTTACATACTTATTTAAATTTGGTTTAAACAAGTTTGAACTTAAATTTAAATTAAATTTTCTCCGTTCAACTCTAGGAATTCACTTACTGGGAGCATGCCACCTTGAGGGCATTCCCAGCTAAGTCGGCTTTCCTCCCGCTCTCTCCTTTTATTTCATCTTGAATTATTTTATGTCAATTTCTCCTCCTTAATTATTTTTATTCTGTATTAGTCTTTACTATTATTTGGTAGCATTCTGTCACTTAAGCCTCTCTTAGTGTACACACTTATTTAGGTTGAGCTAAACAATGTTTAAGTAAAATCTAAATTAAGTTGCTGTGTCATCCATTGGCACTTGCCTATTAGTAGCACTCCCCCTTGTGGGCATTCACAGATAGAGAAGGCTTTCCTCTCTTTTCTCCTTTGATTTTTACCTTATTTTTTTTGTATGGTTTGTTATTGTGTTATCTCTGTTTTTCCCATTAGTTAGTTGATTCTAATTATTATCATTATCATCTTCATTCTCTTACCCTACACCCTGAATTATTTAAATTTGATTTAAACAAAGTTTAAATTGAAATTTAAATTAACATTAAGTTGCATTTGTTCAGCCATTTGTGTACTTGCAGGTAGTGCTCCCCCCCAGTGCTCTGGGGAGAAGCGACGGTTGTCCCCAGGTTGGGTTCCAGTGCGTGGAGTCACCTGGACTGACGGACCCGATGCTGGCTGTGTGTGAACCTCGGACACCTCTGTCCTCGTATCATTGGAGGCAGCACGCAGGTGACATCAGCCATCGGGCACTCCAGGTGAAGGGGTCAGTGGGTCCAGCTGACCACCAGGGCAGTTTTGGTTAATTACTCTGATTAGGGCTCCGCACCGACGGAATCGCCCGTTTGGAGCAGCTAGCCACTAAGGCAACCGACTCCAAAGGGGTTTCATGGGAAACCCAATTCTGACTCTGCTGTCTGGCCATTGACATGCCTCAACTGAGTGCTGCCCAATTGTGCTAAAAGTCGTAGCTTTTTGATTGGTCACACCATGCTACAGGGAAGACGAGGGGCCTGGGGGACACTGCAGTCGAGTGTTTGGGACCGTCAGGTAGGTTGGCCTCACCACTGATTCTCATCTGAGCAACCTCAATTCACCCCAGGCATATTTAAATGGCATACAATCCATTCACTTATTATAAGCCATAGAGTGGGAGACATTCTCTGGTTATTTAAGTGTTTTGCCCATCCTCCTCTCTTAAGCCATACCATCTCCCTAGGTGTTATAACTCAACAGCACCCCCACTCTGTCAGGCCTGTTATAAACCCAGTTAGTCAAATTCACATGCACAGCGTACATAATCAAGTATTATTGTAGCTCGCTAATTCTGTGTGGACTTGCATTGGCCTTTTGTGTTGTCCTTCTCTCGCCAACAGTGAGCCACTATGTCCTGATCATCCAGTCCTGCCGCCGACTGGGACCTCCTCGAGACCTGGCCGTGTGCCATGACCACTGTGTTCCTGCCCAAAGCCGCTGGCGACCTATGGCACCTAAGCAGAGAGCAGATGGACAACGACTTGAACAGACTGATGGCCCACGATCCGACCCAGAACTACAACCACAAAGAATGGGCCAAGATCATTGTGGGCCTCACCCACAACCTCATCGCCCAGGCATGACTAAGCGAAAAGAGCAACATCCACCTGTAACGAATTAGCCCAAATGTGAAATATATATACAGGTGCATCTCAATAAATTAGAATGTCGTGAAAAAGTTCATTTATTTCAGTAATTCAACTCAAATTGTGAAACTCGTGTATTAAATAAATTCAATGCACACAGACTGAAGTAGTTTAAGTCTTTGGTTCTTTTAATTGTGATGATTTTGGTTTACATTTAACAAAAACCCACCAATTCACTATCTCAACAAATTAGAATATGGTGACATGCTAAACAGCTAATCAACTCAAAACACCTGCAAATGTTTCCTGAGCCTTCAAAATGGTCTCTCAGTTTGGTTCACTAGGTAAGCCACAAACATTCATTGCCAAAGAAGCTGGCTGTTCACCGAGTGCTGTATCCAAGCATGTTAACAGAAAGTTGAGTGGAAGGAAAAAGTGTGGAAGAAAAAGATGCACAACCAACCGAGAGAACAGCAGCCTTATGAGGATTGTCAAGCAAAATCGATTCAAGAATTTGAGTGAACTTCACAAGGAATGGACTGAGGCTGGGGTCAAGGCATCAAGAGCCACCACAAACAGACGTGTCAAGGAATTTGACTACAGTTGTCGTATTCCTCTTGTTAAGCCACTCCTGAATCACAGACCACGTCAGAGGCGTCTTACCTGGGCTAAGGAGAAGAAGAACTGGACTGTTGCCCAGTGGTCCAAAGTCCTCTTTTCAGATGAGAGCAAGTTTTGTATTTCATTTGGAAACCAAGGTCCTAGAGTCTGGAGGAAGGGTGGAGAAGCTCATAGCCCAAGTTGCTTGAAGTCCAGTGTTAAGTTTCCACAGTCTGTGATGATTTGGGGTGCAATGTCATCTGCTGGTGTTGGTCCATTGTGTTTTTTGAAAACCAAAGTCACTGCATCCATTTACCAAGAAATTTTGGAGCACTTCATGCTTCCTTCTGCTGACCAGCTTTTTGAAGATGCTGATTTCATTTTCCAGCAGGATTTGGCACCTGCCCACACTGCCAAAAGCACCAAAAGTTGGTTAAATGACCATGGTGTTGGTGTGCTTGACTGGCCAGCAAACTCACCAGACCTGAACCCCATAGAAAATCTATGGGGTATTGTCAAGAGGAAAATGAGAAACAAGAGACCAACAAAATGCAGATGAGCTGAAGGCCACTGTCAAAGAAACCTGGGCTTCCATACCACCGTGCCACAAACTGATCACCTCCATGCCGCACTGAATTGAGGCAGTAATTAAAGCAAAAGGAGCCCCTACCAAGTATTGAGTACATGTACAGTAAATGAACATACTTTCCAGAAGGCCAACAATTCACTAAAAATGTTTTTTTATTGGTCTTATGAAATATTCTAATTTGTTGAGATAGTGAATTGGTGGGTTTTTGTTAAATGTGAGCCAAAATCATCACAATTAAAAGAACCAAAGACTTAAACTACTTCAGTCTGTGTGCATTGAATTTATTTAATACACGAGTTTCACAATTTGAGTTGAATTACTGAAATAAATGAACTTTTTCACGACATTCTAATTTATTGAGATGTACCTGTATATATATATTATATATATATATATATATATAGTCTAGATCAGCTTGTAGAATTAGCTTTAGTCTAGTTTTAGAATTAAATTCAAAGAGGCTGATCGGTTTGTCCACCAAACTCAACGGTGTAATCTTTGTATCACTCTTAAAGGGGAGATTATTCTTCTGGCCAAGAGGAATATTCTCCTTTTCTATTACTAACAGAACAAAGCATGTAGCGAAAAGCAAAACATTAAAGTGACCTGATTTATGAGCAGCAGCAGAGACAATCAAGCATGAAAATAATAGATTTTAATAAATGAAACTATGAATACATACAACTAGATCTAAGCAAAGAATACATATATACAGGAAAACGAAAGTAAAGAAAGAAAAAGGGGTGAAGATACAAGAATGGCAAAACTTACAAATAGTTAACCTTGAGAACCAGCAAAGAATCACATAACCTAAAATAGTGGCATAAGCTTAAAACGCGTCTAGAGATCGATTGAGAATGATACTTGCATTGGTTTTGGTGCTGAGTTAAAGATGTGTGCAAGATTCGGCACGTTCGTGAGCTGGAGTTCGTTGATTTCTTCCGTGCCGTTAGAGGGAAGTTCGAACAGAGTTAACTTGAAACCACGTTTTGCCAGGAAGATCAAGTGAAGATGAGTGCGGAAGTGAAGAAGAAGAAGAGCCGAAATGAAGATGAGAGTGAGGGAAAGGGTGTCATTGTCTTTTAAAGACAAATCAGTCCACACCTCTCTTTGGGCAACTGACAAATCCTGAATGTGAATTTTGAGAGGGAGAAGGTTTCCTTTGTGTTCATTTACAACCTAATTTGCATGTTTGGGGTGGTGTCAGATTAGTACCATCTTACTCCAAAGTATAGTAAAAAGGATAACATAATACATCCTATCGTAACCTAATATACGTCATCAATTAAGGCATCAAGAGAGGATTAATTAAAGACCAAATTCGAAGGATAGGAAGAGTGGTGTATCCTTACACATGGTTATAGGCATTTAAACTTATTCTAAACTAACTAAAGATCATAACTAGGTTGATTACACATGAAAAACATGCATGCACACAAAAATACATCATATAATATTCTGGCATAGTTTAATTATGGGTTAAATTCAGGGAGAGTTCCGTAATGTGTGTGTGTGTGTGTGTGTGTGTGTGTGTGTGTGTGTGTGTGTGTGTGTGTGTGTGTGTGTGTGTGTGAGAGAGAGAGAGAGAGAGAGAGAGAGAGAGAGAGAGAGAGAGAGAGTGTTTGTGTATTCAAAATTCCACAAAGGGGGTGTCTGTGGCCAGATTGCCCCTTGGTGCCTGGAGAAAGGGGGGGTCTGTCCAAGAGACCTTTGAAGTCACTTAGGAGTGGTGGAAACTTTTAGACTTGCTAGAGCCGGGCTGGTGATTTACCTAGAGAGGGCAAAAGTTAAAAGCTCTTACTGGGGTCTAGAGCTGATTCGACCAGTTTGATCCAGTCCAGATGCTACAGTTCCCTCCTTTCGGCCAACGAAGTCCATGTGGGGACATCGTTGGGCGATAGTCACCATAATGGTTGGATGGCAAGTGGATCACAATGATCGATTAGCAGGTGGTTCCTAATTGTCCTCAGCCTTTTTGGTTCCTCAGGCTGAGGGTCATCTCGGTGAGGTTTGGCGTGGTCTCTGGGTACCTCCTTTCCGCGGGTTCCATTTGAAGCCTCGAGGAAGGGTGGTCATACACCTGTCCATGGACTCTCACGTCACGTTGATCCTTTTTAACAGGGTGAAGGCCAGGCCCAGTGTCAGGGAGTATCTTATTGCTGTAGAGAGGCAGAGCACCATGTCGGCGGCAGTCCAAGCTTGGACAACAGGTGAGTTGGTCAGGATAGGCTGGTAGTGGCAGAGGTTGGTTTCAGGCCTTACTCTTAGTCTGGCCTGTCCTTCTTGTCTCCCCTGTTGTGAGATTTCTTCTGGATGAGCTCTTTCAGAATCCTCAGGATCTCTGCAGACTCAGGTGTAGCTGCGTTGTTCTGCTTTGGTGAGAGCCCGGTCTGGTGCTCTGTTAAAAAGTCTGTCACTGTGGTGTTGTTGTACGCCCTCTAGGGCCAGTTCTGGACAGTGATCAGAGACAGGGTAAATGGTTGGGTTTTTCACAGTCTTTTCAGAAGCAGCCCTTTGCTTGGCATAGGCCTTATGGGCCAAGTCCCACAGCTGTTGGGTGGACAGGGCAAGGATTTTCTGGAAAGGCTCCCACCCATTTGCTGTTGACGTGGTTTCTTGGATTCTGCTTGGTGACATCTTGAGCAGTGGGCTTTCACCCCCATTTGGAACTAGGAACTTGTGGCTGGGAGGCCTGGGCCTACTGGTCAGGGGAAACTCCGTGGTGAGGGTTTCCCTTCTCTGGTCACTTTGCAGTAGGTACGAATATTTCAGTTCTCTGCGAACAGTGTCAAGTTCATCTTTTAAAGAGTCTCTTTGTTGTACTAAAGTAAGGATTTCAGCTTGGGTCAACAGCAGGTGGTTTTCGCAGGCCTTGACCTTAGCATTCCTTTCTTTCAGTTCACACTCTGCTCTTACTAGGAGAGCTTCACCTTGTTGGAGTTTCCTATGTAGTTCCTCTCTGGATTCTTTCTCCAACTGCTCTCTGTGCTCTGTCTCTACACAATGCTCTGCTAGGGCATTTTGGAGTCTCTCCACTTCCTCTTGTAGCTCTGGGTCCGTTTCATCTGCTGTCCCACGCCGGTTCTGGGTCTCGAGGAGTAGCTGATCTAGGCGGCTTTGAGCGTGGGCCTGGTTCCTCTGGGCCTTGATCTTGAGCTCTGCTGCTTCTTGCTCCAGGTAGATGTTGCTCTTTTCACTTAGTCATGCCTGGGTGACGAGGTTGTGGGCGAGGCCCCCAATGATCTTGGCCCAGTCTTTGTGGTTGTAGTTCTGGGTCGGATCATGGGCCATCAGTCTGTTCAAGTCGTCGTCCATCTGCTCTCTGCTTAGGTGCCGTAGGTCACCAGTGGCTTTGAGCAGGAACGCAGTGGTCATGGCACACAGCCAGGTCTCGAGGTGGTCCCAGTGGGCGGCGGGACTGGATGATCGGGACATAGTGGCTTACTGTTGGCGAAAGAAAGACAACACCAAAGGCCAATGCAAGTCCGCACAGAATTAGCGAGCTACAATAATACTTGATTATGTACGCTGTGCGTGTGAATTTGACTAACTGATGCAGACAGTTAGTGGGCTGTAGGCCAGACACCTATTGTCTTTGGCCGTAAATGGCCAGGAGGGGCCAATTTGTGTGGATGAATGCTAGGTCTAAATAGAGATTTTGACAGGCAGTAGCCTAGTGGGTCATCTAATGATGCTGGCTGCCTGGGTCATTAATCTAGTATTCAGATTTCCTTGATGGCTTTCATAGGCTCTGCCTTTACATGAACTGAAGGAAACAAATCACAACAGAACAGCAACTAGAACAGAACAAACTAAATCAAAACAATTAAAGGAGAGAAAAAAAAGAACAAAATAATATAAGATAAGAACAAAGGCAAAGATAGAGGGAAACAGAAAACCTAAGTTCACTATTGTGGCCAGGGCTTATGACAGGCCTGACAGAGTGGGGGTGCTGTGTTATAACACCTAGGGAGATGGTATGGCTTAAGAGAGGGGGATGGGCCAAACATTTAAATGACCAGGTACTATCTCCCACTCAATTGCTTATAATAAGTGTAATAAGATTGTATGCCCTTTAAATATGCCTAGGGTGAATTGAGGTTGCTCAGATGAGAATCAGTTGTGAGGCCAACCTACCTGACGGTCCCAAACACTCGACTGCGGTGTCCCCTGGGCCCCTCGTCTTCCCCGTACCATGGTGCCACCACTCAAACAGCTATGACTTTTAGCACAATTGGGCAGCACTCAGGTGATGCATGTCAATGGCCAGACGGCAGAGTCAGAATTGGGTTTCCCATGAAACCCCTTTGGAGTCGGTTGCCTTAGTGGCTAGCTGCTCCAAACAGGCGATTCCGTCGGTGCGGAGCCCTAATCAGAGTAATTAACCAAAACTGCCCTGGTGGTCAGCTGGACCCGGTGACCCCTTCACCTGGAGTGCCCAATTGCTGATGTCACCTGCGTACCGCCTCCAATGATACGAGGACAGAGGTGTCCGAGGTTCACACACACAGCCAGCATCGGGTCCGCCAGTCCAGGTGACTCCACTCACCGGACCCAACCTGGGGACAACCGTCGCTTCTCCGCAAAGCACTAGGGGGAGCACTACCTGCAAGTACACAAATGACTGAACAAATGCAACTTAATGTTAATATAAATTTCAATTTAAACTTCGTTTAAATCAAATTTAAATAATTCAGGGTGTAGGGTAAGAGAATGAAGATGATAATGATAATCAGAATCACCTAACTAATGGGAAAAATAGAAATAAAGCACTAACAAACTGTACTCAAAAAAATTTAAATTAAAAATCAAATGAGAAAAGAGAGGAAAGCCTTTTCTATCTGTGAATGCCCAAAGGGGGAGTGCTACTAATAGGCAAGTGCCAATGGATGACACAGAAGCTTAATTTAAATTTTACTTAAACTTGGTTTAGCTCAGCCTAAATAAGTGTGTACAGTAAGAGAGGCTTAAGTGACAGAATGTTACCAAATGGTAGTAACAATGAAATAAAAGAAATTAAAATAATAAAATACAAAACAGATAGTAAACAAAAATCAAATAGCCAAAGGGAAAATTGAAATAAAACAAAACACAAATGAAAAAACAAGGGGGGAGAGAAGAAAAGCAGACCTAATGAAGAAGGCCCACAAGGTGGCGTTAGTGAGCCCACGCAACAATGAAGTAGGGGGATGTAGTTTGAGACGTGTTAAACACTCAAAAAGATGGCCCTCTGGTGTTCAGTCAGAGGTACTGCGACCTACCTTAAACTCAGTCGTGATTTAAATCTGAGCGCGTTTAGTGTGAGATTGTCCTCTTCTTAACTGCTGATTTATTGCAGCTATCACGAGTAAAATCTTTTAGATCTCAGGAATCATTTTGTGCCGGTTTACTGCACAAGAGTGTGGGGCAGGATTTCTTTACTGCCGGTACAAAAAATATAACCAACAGGGTTTCTTCGCTGTTGTTACAAATTAACACTTGATCAAGGTTTCAAGGGCTCACATTTACATATCAATCAAATACTGGCCCACAGTGTTTTTGATTAGATTTGCACAAGGTACGCCTTTGGGTAGCTAAGCCAATGGTTGACCATTTGAGTGAGATCGCCTAGTTGAATAGCATTGGATATACGCAATGAATCAAATCTAGCGATACAATAATAAGGCCTTCTAGAAAGATGATAAGAGGAACATCGCTCAAATCAATCTTTTATCACGCTGAAAGAGGATTCTTCATTCTTAACAGGCGATGACAGTATTAAAATGTGCTGTAATGAGATTTCATCGTCTTCACAGACACAATTTTAATATTATGAACGGCAGTTTACTTTAAGCACTTATCAGTGGCTAAAATGTCAGACAAATATAGTGGCTGTTAACGTACTGAACTGAACAATCGGCTTTTGAGCCTTTCAGTTATCAGAGGAGTGAGTGAATTCGCGTTGCGACTTCTCACTCTCTGAAGCGTGCATAAAAAAAATGAACACACATAGATTGAAACTGAGTTGCTCACAAAACAAAGTTTAAAACGTTGCCCACAATCTCAACCAAATTACTGTAACAAATTAGCCCAAATGTGAAAAAAAAATATATATATATATATATATATATATATATATATATATATATATATATAAGCAAAATGCATTATGATCAGTTATAAATATAAATCAACCATAAAAGGGAATGTATATATATACAGATAATTAACTACAACGGATTATAATTAATTATGAATATATATATATATATATATATATATATATATATATATATATATATATATATATATATATATATATATATATATATATATATATATATATATATATGGTCTAGATCAGCTTGTAGAATTAGCTTTAGTCTAGTTTTAGAATTAAATTCGAAGAGGCTGATTGGTTTGTCCACCAAACTCAGCAGTGTAATCTTCATATCACTCTTAAAGGGGAGATTATTCTTCTGGCCAAGAGGAATAATTCTATCATTCTAGGAATATTACTAACAGAACAAAGCATGTAGAATACTCACTGCTATTAAGTTCGTCATGTTATTACGTCGCTGTACCAGTGTGATCAATTAGATCAGTTGGCTACGTGAGATACTGGAAGCACTTTTACATGTCTAAGTTCGAGGACCGTGACCTTTCGTGTGCCTCCAAACCTGCCGGATCACTACCCTCTTCATGTTCCGGGACCTGCAGATTTACAAATTAAGCACTGCTGTCAACAATTAACTGGGCCTGTTCTGAGACTATGTGCTATGCTGCAAGAAATGAGAGCAGCACCTTCTCGAGTGGGATGGATACAGACCCAACCTAACAGGCCAGCCTTGCCCTCAAAACTACTCCAATTATCTACAGTGGGTATAGAAAAGAATCACCCCCCTTTAAAATAATCACATTTCTTGCTTTTCAGCCTGAAATAAGACGGACACAGTTTTTGTTTTATCCAGCTGTATTTACTCAGTGCAACTTATAACATCCAAGTGAAAGATATAACACCAACATGTCAGGAAAAATTTTTTTTAAAAAATGAAAAAAAACAAAACCAGAATCACTGAGTTGGAAAAAGGATCACACCAAAAACTGTGTCTGTCTTCATTTCAGGCTGAAAAGCAACAAAATGTGATATTTTAAAGGGGGGTGATTCTTTTCTATACCCACTGTATAAAGGTCACATTGTTTTTGCAGCACCACCTTGACATCCAGCAGTTCAGCGACCATAACCTGATGTAAGCTACATGGGATGGGGCCAGAGAATACTACGGACATCGCCTTCGCTAATTTACACACCTCTACAACGTTACTCTTAGTAACCTCTGACTGACGAAGGCATATATCATTAGCTCCTACATGAATAACTATCTTTGAAAACCTGTGCTTGCTTAAGACCCTAAGATTACCTGCTATGTCCAGCACCCTGGCTCCTGGTATACACCTAACTAAATCTGCTGGTGCCCCTAAAGGCCTAGCTAATTTCACATGCCTTAAGGTAGAGTCTCCTATAACCAGAGCTCTTTCAGGTTTCTCAGCAGGTGCTTCACTGAGGAGAGCAAACCTGTTGGACATGTGAAGCAGAGAGGAGTGGTGCTCCTGTGGGCGAGCCTTAGTGTTAGCTTTGGCTTTGCGATTATGCCGCAGAATCGTCACCCATTCGCAGGGTTGGGAGGGTTACTTTAAAAATGTATTCTGTGACAGTTACAAATTACCTCATAAAAAATGTAATCAGTTACGTAATCCAAATATCACAATATGAAAGTAATGTAATCTGATTATTTTTTTATTACTTCAAGGTCACATATGTAAATAAAGTCAAGAGAAAAGCAATATGATCTAAAATACTTTTATTTAAAGCTTATTTTAGAGCTTAAAAACATGTTCAATGTTTGGATTTGTTTTAATAAAATAAATAAATTTGTTGCTCATGTGAGTCACAACTGGCAAGAGAGAACCAGAACTATAATCATGCAGCTGTCTATATTTTGTTATGTCAAAAGCAGGGCTCCAGACAAAATAAATTCTATTAAGGAGCCATCGGCTCCTATAAGGAAAAAACAGGTGCCAAATGATTTTTTAAGTGCCACATAAGAACGAACTTACGTTTAAAATTTTTAAAAACACCTATTTTCAGTCATCCTGTCATGTGTGTACGTCTGGCCTTCTTTTACAGTGTCAGCATTTTCATCAAAGTTCACTTAAAGTGGGGGATTTATATCACTATATAATATAAATAAAATTTTATAGGCTTAAATTAAATAAAAACCTAAATATTAAAAAAATTTAAATGAGGCTTTATTTTAGCACTTCCGTCAGTGAAACGACTCAATACAGCCTTGTTGTGTCGTGTTGTTGCAATGAGAAACAGCCTGAGGGCGCTGTGGGATACGGTATTGTGATTGACCTGCAAGGGAAGAAGGAGAAGAAGTGGATAATAAAGCAAGTGAAACACAGTCGCATGTGTCTCTCTCATTAGCAGGGATGCAAACTCATCAGGGGTGTAAACAGTCAAGAGAGTGCAGAGTTGGGTCCAAATTTGTATTAAAGTGCATTGAATCCACTAAACAAAGTGCATCAAACTAAACAATATGCACAAAACCAGACAAATTGAATGGAAAACATCTTGTTACATGAGAACAAGAGAGAGTAAGAGAGAGAGAGAGTGTGTGTGTGTGTGTGTGTGTGTATTTCTTCTGTCCTTATTTTTTTTCTTTTTGACCTGTACTAGAGCCTCAAGCGCACGTTTTCTTAGTTTTGCAGCGTGCTTGAGCCTGGCCCTTTTTCCCCTCCTTAGCTGTAGCCCTCTTGGTTTCCTGAGCATTGCCTGAAAGATGGCAACCATACTCAAGGCACCTTCCATTCTCTTGCAAATGATTCCTCTGTCGCTGGGCCTTGTCGGTGTTTCCTTCAGTTTGGATGTTTCGGCAGAGTCTGCGGTCTACTTCCCCAATCCTAACGTCTGTTTGTCCAAACATCTCTACTGCCGACTTCTCCCTCGATTGTACTTTAAAGTCTGAATGCAGTCTGAATGTTCTCCTGGTGTTAATTATACTGTTCATCAAGCTAAACGATGACTCCACTACAGGACCGTGGAAGATTGAGAGTGCCGCTTTCACCACTTGGTTGAGGGCTGGACACCTGGGTCATCACATGGGTCCACCACTCCACCACATTTTCTCCCTCCTTGTAAGTGGCCAGAGGCAAATACCAGTGAGTGAGTGACCCCTTTCATTGGGATCCAATGAAGACAGATTCTGAAGCGTTGGACTTTGAATCGGTAGCTTCTGCTGTAGGTACTTGGAAGTGGTGGTAAATGCACTGATCACTTTCTCAAGGAACACCTTCAGTAGCTGCAACACAGTGAGCTATATTAGATTTTGCACAGTGACACAATGTTGTCATGGCTTCATACTGATTACTTTGGAGTTTAAAGTGAGTTAAATCACAGTTCAAGACTACAAGTATGGTGCTAAAACAGCGTGCTGGTATAAATGTTTTATGATGTAAATCCATCGCAGCGGCAGAACCCAAAGTGAAATTGCAGAATTCGCCTGACTGGATTTTGCCATGCTCAAACAAACCCATTTGATTAGGATTATGTAATTTGTTTATTAATATAAAATTTCCCAATATATGGTAGGCTATAAATACAAATTAATATTGCAACTGTTATTATTATTATCAGGGCCGTTTCTGGCCATTTTGGCTCCCTAGGCAAGATTCCTATTGTCATTTGTGAACGTGTTGTGCTTGTCATGATGGAGCGCTAATAGGCGCTAACAGGTGGCAAAACAGGTCTTTACCATCCAAAGACTACTAGTTTCTATCTCTCTCATGCTGGCACAACTGGAGCCTGTTTTTTCGACAGAAATGAGGATTGGTTGAAAAAATCTGATATTTTTCGTTTTGACGTAGTATCTTTCTGACACGGAAATCTGATCCTCGCTTTCCCCGTGCCCCGTTTTTTTGGCACTCGGCATACCATCACTTCCAGGACTCCTTGTTCTTTACGCTGAAGATAGTTCTTAATGACTTTCGCTGTATGCTTCGGGTCATTGTCATACTGCAGAATAAATTTGGGGCCAATCAGATGCCTCCCTGATGGTATTGCATGATTGATAAGTATCTGCCTGTACTTCTCAGCATTGAGGAGATCATTAATTCTGACCAAATCCCCTCTATTTGTAGAAATGCAGCCCCAAACTTGCAAGGAACCTCCAGCATGCAACACTGTTACCTACAGACATTCATTCGTGTACCGCTCTCCAGCCCTTCGGCAAACAAACTGCCTTTGACTCATCAGTCCAGAGCACCTGCTGCCATTTTTCTGCACCCCAGTTCCCATGTTTGAACTTGGCCTTGTTTCCATGTCAGAGGTACAGATTTTTGGCAGAAAGTCTCCATGAAGGCCACTTCTGACCAGACTTCTCCGGACAGTAAATGGGTATACCAGGGTCCCACGGGTTTCTGCCAGGTCTGAGCTGATGGCACTGCTGGACATCTTCCAATTACGAAGGGAAGTAAGCCTGATATGTCTTTCATCCGCTGCAGTAAGTTTCCTTGGCTGACCGCTGCGTCTACGGTCCTCAACGTTGCCCGTTTCCTTTATGCTTCTTCAGAAAAGCTTGGACAGCACATCTGGAAACCCCTGTCTGCCTTGAAATTTCTGCCTGGGAGAGACCTTGCTGATGCAGTATAACTACCTTCTGCCTTGTTGCTGTGCTCAGTCTTGCCATGGTGTATGACTTTTGACAGTAAACTGTCTTCAGCAACCTCACCTTGTTAGCTGAGTTTGGCTGTTCCTCACCCAGGTTTATTCCTCCTACACAGCTGTTTCTGTTTCAGTTAATGATTGTGTTTCAACCTACATACAGTGAGGGATTTTGTACGTTTGCCCACTGACAAAGAAATAATCAGTCTATAATTTTAATGTTAGGTGTATTTTAACAGTGAGTGACAGAATAACAACAACAAAAAAATCCAGAAAAACGCATTTCAAAAAAGTTATAAATTGATTTTATACCGACTTTTATGACAAGCTTTTATGTGAATCTTATTGTAGTTAGTTGGCAAGCTAACTTTTCTCACACTCTGAAGGTTTCCCAAAGAGAAACAGCTGAGGCAGTGGGAAGTAGCTGTAAGAAGGGAAGGTGTTTCTGCAAATGAGTCCTCCATGCTATGCAGTGAGAACTTCAAGCTGGAGGACTTTGACAGGACAGGTCAGACTGTCAGGATTAGAGATGGAGATAAACCAACTGTCTTCAGTTTCCTGACTCATCTCCAAACAGTAGGTGTGTCGATAGGCTATAATGATTTAATAGCTTGTCATCAAATCGTGGCTTATTATTATTATTATTACTATTATTATTATTATTATTATTATTATTATTATTATTACATAAATGTTTTTACCACTGTAACTGTAAATGTTTTACCAGATTCATAAATGATTATCTTATAATTATCTGTTTTGGAGTATATCTATCCTTTTATTGCTAATAAAATATAGAAAGCAGACTGACTGCCAGTGTCTCACTATTTCATTTGTATTTGCCAGTTTTGTTCCATTTTGGTACAATGATGGTCAATTATTAGTACTTAAAGAGCATAAGAAAAGCTAAAAGATGGGGTTGAAGACAGAAAAAGCCATTTCCACAATGAAAAAAAACTTTTGCACATTTCATGTACATTAAATTATATTACATTGGGGACGTCTCAGCATTTATTAACCAAGAAAAATAAGCCAAATCTATGCTTGACAAGCATGAGTTTGCACAATTCCTTATGACAATGAATAATTTTCCAAGCCTAACTATTGAGATTGTAAGTAACTTGAGACAGAACTTTTTTGTATTCAACGTAGATCATAAACCACTAAAACCGTTTGAGAAATGTAAACGTTATTGTGCTTTTTATCCAGAAAAACCGCCGAAAAAGAGTTGCGACACGCTTTGATCTCGCCACAACACAGTCACGTGCTTCATGTAGCTCTCAATAGTTCCAAACAAATCCGTGCTGTCAACCTGTTTGAATGGGTTTAAGCGGGACAGGCAGCAACAGCGACTATATTTGCAGCAATTTTCTGTAAATATTAATGCATATTGTGCTTTGATTACTACGCTGACTGCATTTATAATAACATTTATTCTGGGGAGTGATGGAGGGACAGCATTAATCAGTTTTTGTGTGTTCACTTTTGGAAGAAAAGGGGATTGCTCCCATAACATAGAATACATTTACAGTATGTATGCATTCATATTTTTTCGTGCTTCTATGGTCATAAATACTCACATCCTAATGTTACCTTAGGTTAAGACATTCACTTGTTGTGCATGCTTATATGAATATCAATGAATGCAAGTAACTGCTCAGTTCAATCCAGGAAAGAAGTTTGGTCAATAGTGCAAAATAAACAAGGCAACCAATTGAATTCAGCAAAACATTTTATTATATAATATATCCAGGGAGAGGGTAGATAAGTTTTTCCTTGAATGGTCAGTCTTCATAAAAACTCATTCTACCTCCTACAGGGAGAGAAAGATGGCAGAAAGCAGGCCACTTTCATGCAATTCCTGGAAAGTGATTAAGCTGAAATTAATGTGAAATTGATAAATAAAATGACAGTGCCTATAAAAAAAAAAAACTATACCTCTTATTATATATTATTATTTTTATTTATTTGTTGAGGGTGGGGTAGGAGAGTGTTCATAAATGTTTATAACTGTTATTGTATTGTATGACTATGTTCTTTTTATGCCAAAAACCAATAAATATAATCTTATTAAAATAAATATATAAATAAATAAATAAATGAATGAATAAAAAAAAACTTTCATAGATCAAGGTATTACCATGGTTGGCTGTGCAGCATTTGGATGCAAAAAATAAATAAGAAAAAAGTAAAGTATTAATGAGCCCCAGTAATTTTAATGTCCTTCATAAACAGAAGAATACCTGCTTATAATAACAGACCAGCCTGATGTGTGTAGAGATGTATGTGTGTGGTTATGTTATATTATTTGACTGTATTAAATAAATAAAAGAAAAAAAAATAATAAGAAGAAAATCCCATCTGTTCAACAGCTGGAACTTGAGATTTACTGCATCAATGACTATGGGGAAATCTCTTGCTTTAGACGTCTCTATTACTTCCTAAAAGAGAGAGAAAAAGGTGCTAACTTATGATAAGTATTTGGATGACATTTAATTTTACATTAAGTGATGCTGGTCCAATAAGCACACTGTAATGTTCCCTTTAGGTTGCACTTAAAATATTTATGTACACACACACATATATATATATATATATATATATACACACACACACACACACACACACACACACAGTGGGGGAAAAAAGTATTTGATCCCCTGCTGATTTTGTATGTTTGCCCACTGACAAAGAAATGATCAGTCTATAATTTTAATGGTAGGTGTATTTTAACAGTGAGAGACAGAATAACAACAAAAAAATCCAGAAAAACGCATTTCAAAAAAGTTATAAATTGATTTGCATTTTAATGAGTGAAATAAGTATTTGATCCCCTATCAATCAGCAAGATTTCTGGCTCCCAGGTGTCTTTTACACAGGTAATGAGCTGAGATTAGGAGCACTCTCTTAAAGGGAGTGCTCCTAAGCTCAGTTTGTTACCTGTATAAAAGACACCTGTCCACAGAAGCAATCAATCAATCAGATTCCAAACTCTCCACCATGGCCAAGACTAAAGAGCTGTCCAAGGATGTCAGGGACAAGATTGTAGACCTACACAAGGCTGGAATGGGCTACAAGACCATCGCCAAGCAGCTTGGTGAGAAGGTGACAACAGTTGTTGCGATTATTCACAAATGGAAGAAACTGTCAGTCTCCCTTGGTCTGGGGCTCCATGCAAGATCTCACCTCGTGGAGTTTCAATGATCATGAGAACGGTGAGGAATCAGCCCAGAACTACACGGGAGGATCTTGTTAATGATCTCAAGGCAGCTGGGACCATAGTCACCAAGAAAACAATTGGTAACACACTACGCCGTGAAGGACTGAAATCCTGCAGCACCAACAAGGTCCCCCTGCTCAAGAAAGCACATGTACAGGCCCGTCTGAAGTTTGTCTGAATGACTCAGAGGAGAACTGGGTGAAAGTGTTGTGGTCAGATCTCTTTGGCATCAACTCAACTCGCCGTGTTTGGAGGAGGAGGAATGCTGCCTATGACCCCAAGTCATAACACCATCCCCACCGTCAAACATGGAGGTGGGAACATTATGCTTTGGGGTGTTTTTCTGCTAAGGGGACAGGACAACTGCACTGCATCAAAGGGACGATGGACGGGGCCATGTACCATCAAATCTTGGGTGAGAACCTCCTTCCCTCAGCCAGGGCATTGAAAATGACCTTAATGACTTGGAGAGGATCTGCAAAGAGGAGTGGGACAAAATCCCTCCTGAGATGTGTGCAAACCTGTTGGCCAACTACAAGAAACGTCTGACCTCTGTGATTGTAAACAAGGGTTTTGACACCAAGTACTAAGTCGAAGGGGTCAAATACTTATTTCACTCATTAAAATGCAAATCAATTTATAACTTTTTTGAAATGCGTTTTTCTGGATTTTTTTTGTTGTTACAAAAAACAACTGTTAAAATACACCTACCATTAAAATCATAGACTGATAATAAACAAATAACAAAATAACAAAATAAGCAGGGGATCAAATACTTCCCCCCCCCACTGTAATTATATATATATATATATATATATATATATATATATATATATATATATATATATATATATATATATATATATATATATATATATATATATATATATATATATATATACTCTCTCTCAACTCTCTTTTTGAATGGCGCTGTGTAAGGCAGCTTGCCCGGATCAATATGGCGGACGCATTGACATATCGCAGCAACAGGCCAAAGCAGCCAATGCGGCGTCTATATATCAGCAACGGGCCAAATTGGCCAATGCGCCATCTGTGTCTATTGTGCTATGCGCCAACATTTAAGTGATTCTTCTTCTTAGTGGTCAAAGACAATAACTGAGTAGTGGGTTTCGCCACCTAGTGTGAAGGTGTAAAATGCATTCTCGGTCAGCACCACCTATCGTGCAGGTGTGATTAAGCCGAAGGCGATCAATCGTTTCGCGTTCGGTGTGAAAGCACCATTCGTTGGCGATTCGCTTTGCTTTATCATGTCGCGCTCAGTGTGAAAGGGCTTTAAGGCATCCAGACTTTTCCCCTACAGAAACTATGCTGCTCTCACTCTCACCAACCTTCTCTAGAGTCTGGATGCGCACCTCTGCAATATTCCCCGTCAGAGAGCTAACTAGTATACACTTAGCACAAATAAAGCGATTACAAACGACGTAGGAAGAATGACTAAACATCCTGCACTCAACACACTGAACAAGCTGAATGTTTGCCATATTGAGTGTTTAACGTACTTTAGTCGAAGATTAGTTGATATTTTTTAGACGGATCCGATGTGGATGGACTCTGCTTGCTGTCTTTAGTCAAAAAACAAAAGCGTTCTTCAAATAATTTAAACGCCAACACAAGCAAGAAGCTTCCGGCAAACGATTAGAAAACAGGAACTACTCCTGGAAGTACTATGGCCGTATCTATCCATAGCATGCCATAGACACTCTAGCCAGAAGAAGAAGAAGAAGAAGAAAAAGTAGAATAACAATTAGGGTGCTTACACAGTACAGGTCAGTGAGAATGTGCAGAAACAGCATTAAAAAAAGTGCAATGTTCCCCAGCCCGACCAAGAAACAATGCAGAAAGTAAAGGAGTTTCTTTCTCAGAATGAACAACATACATAGTTACCGGTACTGTGCATCTGATATATACACCCCAGTATCTTAAAACAACTAAGCTGTTTGATAAGTTAAAAAGGGTAAACTCTTTCAATAGGAGAATAATTAAAATGGAAACTGTAAATAGCAGAATAATTTAAATTTTAAAAAGACATACCGGTTCACACTCCCCACCAGTAAGTGGCAGTAAGAGTTGTTTGCCAACCGCCGTACAGCTCAAGAAGAAGAATAGCCTGCACCCCAGCGAGGAAGACAACGAGGATTATATACTTAAACATGGCATCGTGTATAAGAGATAGCATCTCTGACAACCAGTTTGAATTGTATCCTTTCAATATTCTAATGTTTTGTGATTTAGTATGGCATTGCAGATTCGTATTCGGTGGCTCAAAATGAATCAGTGGCTCCATAACTGAATCGTTTTGAAACCTGTGTTTTGCACATGACTCGACGTACGTAATCTAACGCTATAAGGGCGGTTCAGTACGCACTCAATTACATTCCACTTTTGTACATTACTGATGTGCACGGTACACAAGTGTACGATCTAATTTTTTATGTTTTTATGGTTACTGTAACCACTGTTAACTCTTAATAATGACTTTTATAAAACTTACAATACATGAAAATGTAGGCTAAGTAAGAACTTTATTTTCTTGTTTGTCAAAACAGTTGTGAAAAGCTCTCAGAATAATTCATTAATTCAATTCAGTTTTATTTGTATAGCGCTTTTAACAATGGGCATTGTCTCAAAGCAGCTTTACAGAAATATATAAATTCAGGATATAGAATTTAACCAAGTTTTTAGACTGCAAGCATGTTATTATTGAGTTAAATGTGTTTAACTGTAAACTGGACTTTTATTTTGCGATAACACAAATAGGGTTATAAATCAAAATAAAATGGCATAACCTTATTCTTAATATTACCATGTTTTAAAGGGGTCATGTCATATGATTTTTAATGTTTTCCTTCTGTTTGGGTGTGTAATGTATCTGTTTGTGCATGTATAAGCTCTGCAAAGTCCCAAAGTTCATAGTCTCCCCCAAAGGGGTTTATTTTATCTAACAGAGAGCACTGCTCCAGACCTGCCCGAAACGCGTCGTTCGAAGTCCAGATTTACTTCTGTAATTTCTCTACGTCACAAAGTGCATCATCGGCATAATCCCGCCCAAAGGCAGGTGCTTAGAAAGAAGGCGAGGCTTCAGTGAATTCAGGCGCCATGTCGTGGAGACGCTGTGTGTTTCGGTGTGACAGCAAAGCCTCTTTTTTTAGCCTTTCGAAAACGGATGAAATCAGTGGTTACTGTTTATTTATAACACTGTTCCTGAGCAGTACAACCCGAACGTTTGCTTGTCCACAGCACATTTTACGGAGGACAGCATCCTGAACCTCGGACGTTCGGAATTGAAAGGTAAGTGAGTTACAAAATAAAAACTTACCACTGTGAAATGTTCTGCTGAAGTTGAGTTTGAAGCTTGCTTCCGCTTGATTATCGGCATTTTCTGAATCTGACTCGGGCTCGAACTGATAACGTAAAACCGACGACATGTTGCTTAGGAGCTTTAGAAGCTTTGGAGGCTAAAGCTAACCCAAGGGGCGTTACATTTCTGACACACTCGTGAGGCTTTCGGCTAATCACAATGCAATGGGTCAGCTGGCCAATCGGCGCACTTTGGGCTTTTTGGAAGGAGGGGCTTTGGAGAAATCGGAGTGTTTCAGGCAGCCTGGGAATAGAGGCACTGCAATAATGTATATTATTTGACAAATAATGTGCTTTTTGAACATCAAAGAATGTTAACCTATTTTATTACACCCAATAAACAAAATAATTAATGTTTTAAAAAATCATGATATGACCCCTTTAAAAGTGACTGTTTATTTTAGGTGATGCACAATGCTGCTACACTGTCTAATTTTACACACAATGTATCTCATTTATCAAGCTGCATACGAATGGATGTATTCATAAATAGTGTGCAGGAGCATTTACAAAAGAAATTTGGTATTCTTGAATACCATTTCAGAAAAATGTCCGTATCCTGCTCCTGAAGTATTTTGCGGACAATTTTCAAAAGCAATTGCAAACTGTATTTGCAGTTGAGTTTCCTATTTGTGGACGCATAAATTGTGACATAATGCAAATGAAAATGCAGATCGTTTGCATTTTTGTTTACACGAACGTACAGTGTCTGCCAAATTTCAAATGGAAATGCAAAGTCCACTTGCAATTGCATTTCCCATGTGTTATGAGTTATGACCCTGTCATATCAAAATAGCAACAGCAATTACCCCATACAAACAGTTACAATACTTGGGTAACTTAACAAACTTTAGCTAGCACGTTAGCAGAGGTCTGAGTTCTACTCAGCCACAACACAAAACTCTGCATTTGTACAGTCAATAGCAGATACTTCCAAAAAATAAAAAAATCAAACATACTTACATGTTCTGATTCAGAAGTACAAGATTGTCCGAGCAAAGTGGGAATTGCCCCACTGTTCAGTAGTAGCTTTTGTGTATAGCCTGCCTTGTTCTCTCCCAGGTTCAGGAAGCTGTCCTCCGTAAAATGTGCTGTGCACAAGCAAATGTTCGAGTTGTACTGCTCAGGAACAGCGTTATAAATAAACAGTAACCACTGATTTCGTCTGTTTTCAGAAGGCTAAACAAAGAGGTTTTGCTTTCGCACCGAAACGCACAGCGTCTCCACGTCATGGTGCCTACATTCACTGAAGCCTCGCCTTCTTTCTTCATGCCTGCCTTTGGGTGGGATTATGCTAATAGTGCACTTTGTGATGTAGAGAAATTACAGAAGTAAATCTGGACTTTGAACGACATGTTTCAGCAGGTCTGGAGCAGTGCTCTCTGTTATAAAAAATAAACCCCTTTGGGGGAGACTATGAGCTTTGGGACTTTGCAGAGCTTATACATGCACAAACAGACACATTACACACCCAAACAAAATGAAAACTTTAAAAATCTTGATATGACCCCTTTAATGCCTACAAAGTTCAAGAAGATTATGTCAAATCAACAGCATCCATTCAGTGCCATTTAATATGTAATTTAAAAACGTGTAAAAATGGGAGTCACGTTATGCAAGATGGCAGAGTAGTCATATTTCTGCCAAGTAGTGGTGGAGCCCTTTGATTTTAACTTTTTCAAACTGAGTAGCCTTCTTCAATCGGGGACAATTTAGGCGTGGTGGACGTAAGGTATGTCAGAGAAAAGACTGAATCTAAAATGCATGTTCAGAAGACAAAAACAATTGAAATGATAGACTCCTATGCATACACCTAAAATGGCAGATGTATCGTTAATGGCTGGTCAAATGGACGTGCTAGTTAAGCGTATCACTTTGGAAGTACTCGCAGGAGTAGACAAAGTGCTTGAAAACAAAACTGATCCACTGATGGCTAAAACTCTCTGTCATGATGGTGCATGTCGTGGAGGTGGAAAACCGCGTTGCTGGAGCTGAATCGCGTACAGTGGGTATAGAAAAGAATCAGCCCCCTTTAAAATAATCACATTTTGTTGCTTTTCAGCCTGAAATGAAGACTGACACAGTTTTTGTTTTATCCAGCTGTATTTAATCAGTGCAGAAAAAATTAATAAACGGAAACACTAAGTTGGAAAAAGGATCACCCCCCTCATAAAAATGACTTGTAAACTCAATCAGGTGTAGCTAATCACCTTCTCAATTTCCTTTTCCTTGCTTTCCTGGAGCATTTTTCAGTCCTTTGTAGTGCAATCAACCAACTATGGGTGGCAAGGCACTGTCAAAAGATCTCCGGGACAAAGTTGTGGACAGGCACAAGTCAGGAGATGGATACAAAAAATTTCAAAAGCTTTATCAATGCCTAGAAGCACAGTGAAGTCTATTATTAAGAAGTGGAAGGTATTTGGTACAACACAGACCCTCTCTGGATCAGGACGTCACTCCAAATTGGATGAAAGAGCCAGGAGGAAATTGGTCAGAGAGGCTACCAAGAGACCCACAGCAACACTGAAGCAGTTGCAGGAATTTATGACAAAGAGTGGTCATTGTGTGCATGTGACAACAATTTCACAAATTCTCCACAAATGTGGCTTGTATGGGAGGGTTGCAAGAAAAAAGCCATCCACGACTGAGCTTTGCAAAAATGCACCTTGAAGATTCTGAGGCCACATGGAAAAAGGTGTTATGGTCAGATGAGACTAAAATTGAATTATTTGGCCTCAACACCAAATGATATGTCTGGCGGAAATCCAATACAGCTCACCATCCAAATAACACCATTCCTACAGTAAAGCATGGAGGTGGTAATACCCTGTTATGGGGGTGTTTCTCTGCAGCAGGGACTGGAGCACTTGTCAGGATAGAAGGAAAAATGGATGGGGCAAAATACCATCAAATTCTTGAGGAAAATCTGCTGCCCGCTGCCAGAAAGTTGTCAATGGGAAGAAAATTTACCTTCCAACATGACAATGACCCAAAGCACACAGCAAAACTGACCACACAGTGGTTGAAGAAGAAAAAGGTGAATGTCCTTGCATGGCCTAGTCAGTGCCCAGACTTAAACCCCATTGAAAATCTGTGCAATGACTTGAAGACTGCAGTCCACAAATGGCCACCATCAAATTTGACTGAACTTGAGCAGTTCTGCAAAAAAGAGTGGGCAAATATTGCAAAGTTTAGATGTGCAAAGTTAGTAGAAACATATCCCAACAGACTAAAGGCTGCAATTAAAGCAAAAGGTGGTTCAACAAAATACTGACACAAGGGTGTGATCCTTTTTCCAACTCAGTGATTCTGTTCTTTTTGAATTTTTTTCTGACATGTTGGTGTTATATCTTTCACTTGGATGTTATAAGTTGCACTGAGTAAATACAGCTGGATAAAACAAAAATTGTGTCCGTCTTCATTTCAGGCTGAAAAGCACCAAAATGTGATTATTTCAAAGGGGGGGTGATTCTTTTCTATACCCACTGTATATCCATGATGGAAGACACAGTTGCCAGAGATAATGCTGATCTGGTCAAGATGAGGGCGACCCTCGAGGCTGCTTTTGACAAAAAATGACTTGGAAAATAGAAGCAGGAGGTGCAACATCAGAATAATTGGCCTGCCCAAGGGCGAGGAAAGTACTAACCCTGTTCTGTTTTTCAAATCCTGGCTGCCCAGCCCGCTGAATATCGACTTTAAACATGGCCAGATCAAAATAGAATGCGCTCATCGCATCTCGACGTGCCAACCTACCCCAGGTGAGAGACCCCGCACTGTGATCTTGAAACTTCGTAACTTTCAGGATAAGGTCCACATCTTTCAAGCTGCTCGAGCAGCCGGAAAGCTACTGTACAAGCAACATACCACCTCCATCTACGAGTACTTCTGTGCTGCGGTCATTTAGGAAAAGAAAGGCATTTGGGGCAGTTAAAACAACGCCCCAGCGAGAAGGGAGTGGGCTTTGCCACGATCTATCCGGCGGTCCTCAGAGTGCAGTATGAAGGTGCCAAGTTCTTCAAACAGCCCTAGTGACGTGGAGCATTTCTGTCTAACCTACCTGTCTCAACCCCCATTCACCAGACTGATGCATCCCGTCCCGAAGTGGCTGAATGACTTTTAAACTATGCTAGGCTAATATTTTTCTAAGGGACCCGAATGTTCTGAATGTTCTGCATGGAAGTAAGGTATGAACATTTCCCGATTTCAAGTTAGTGATGCCCACTTCTGTGATGGTTAGTGAGATGGGACTGGCCAGTATATGTTACATGTGCACACAGCCAGGCACAGTATTATCTTTTGTGTGTTTTGTTCTGTTAGAGTTACATACTGGCGATGGGAGACTGCTATGATGGGGCCTACCAGTGTTGCCGGCTTTCTTAACATCCATGACTGCACGACTTTTTGAATCGGCTATCTGTTGTACTTCCCGGTCCTGTGAGGTTTCTATTAGAGATTGCACCGATTGCAATTTTTTTGGCTGATTCCGATTTCCGATTTTTTTCTAAGTGTGACCTGCCAATATCCAATTCTGATTCCGATTTTCTTTTTAAGAACTATAATTGACAGCATATACAAACAAAAATCTACTTTTCTTCAATGCAAAATTTTATTTTCATAATAAAAGAATTATTAAACATTACAATTTCCCCCAAACTGCATTAAGGTACAGGATCTTCTCTCACTTTAACAACTCTCAAAATAAAGTGCTCTGTGACTGGAAAGAGGTAGAAATAACAATTAACTGAAAATGAGTTGCTTTATATAACAAAACAGATATCATTTTCCACTATGTTTATAAATTGACCTTTTTCTCTGTTTTACTTGTTTAAAGTCCTAAGATTACAAGCCTATGAATAAAACTGAAGTGTACAATACTCTTCCAAATATTAATAGGTGCAGTGGCTAATAATTAAATAACAAGTGTAACAAGTAGAATGAGTTACTGCTCCTTTAAGGCGGAACGCTCTCTCTTACTCCCTCACTGATGAGTGGGCAGTCTGTAGACTATGATCATCGCAGCTATGATCATCACATGTATGCATGTAAATCCTGGTTATATTTCAGTTGCTCTTTGCCCTGTTTTATTTATGTTCAGTAACGCAGTTGTTAGTGGAGTGTTTTGCAAACTGCCCCATGCGTGCGGGGGATCGACAACGCTGATAATAAACCACTGTGAAATATCAGATACGTGAGTTTTGCTTACACCTGGCTACAACCATTCAGGCTATCCGGCCACTCTGTGTAAAGCGTTACACAAGGCACCTTTTCTGTGTTGCCAACATACTGTATGTATACTTGAGCATTAATGGCAAGTTTTTCTTCACAAACAGAAGCATCTCTGTCTTGTCACCTGATAATCGGTTTCTCCTTTCATCTATCACGTGTCCAGCCAAGCTAAACAAGTGATCACTTTCAACGCTTGTACATGGAGCAGAGAGGTATAGGCTCGGGCAAGTGGAGCAAGCGCAGGGAAACGATCTTTGTTGATCCTCCAGTATGTCAGTGGGTTTTCGCGTTTTTGCCTACGACATGTTTACATGCGGCTGTGACGTTATTGCCTGTGCCGCTGGCAACAACATGGACCAGCTTGGAATCGGAAAGACGTGAGACTGACTGGCCGGTCACCGGTCTGGGCCGAGCATGCGGAAAATCGGCTGATTCCGGTCCCTGGCCGGTCGATCGGTGCATCTCTAGTTTTTGTTGAACATGGGGCTGTTCATGGATCTCATATACGAAACTGACCGGCGTCAGGGTCCATCTGTTGATTTACATAATTGTCTTTGTTTTGAAGAGTGTAAATAGTTTTAACTTCTTGTTCATCATGAAGGGAAATTCAGTTTTGCTATATTTTTATATGTATTCATTTATGTGTTTCTGTTTTCTTTTTAACCAAACTCTCTCTAACCCCTACGGATCTGATGGCGTTATGTTCTTTACTCATCACGTTATAATACTGGCTAATCCAGTGGTACTTTACATACAGGATAATACGCGTGCAGTTAACTTCTTATACGGCTGCTACGTCTCTAAACAATCTGAAATTTAAACTTTGTAGCTGGAATGTAAGGGGGGTTCAAAATCCGATTAAAAGAAAAAAAGAAAAGGTACATATTGCTTTTCTGCAGGAGACACACATGACAGCAAGTGAACACGCCTAGCTGAAGCGTGACTGGGTTGGGCAAGTGTTTTATTCATTGTTTACTTGCAAGAGTAGGGGCGTGGCCATTCTCGTCCACAAACATCACTCAAATGTTTGGGGCGGTATGTGCTGCTTAAAGGGGGGGCTGAGTGGAGAATCCATCACCTTAATGATATATACCCCCACATCCAATCTAATGATTTTATTACGCTAAGTTTTTGTAAATTTGCTGAATGGCAGTGCGAGCATAAGCTGGTCATTTTAACTATATTCTCTTGCCTGAATTGGATAAATCCACCCCATCGAAGGAAAGACGATCTGGAAGGGCTTGTGTCCTCGATGAGATGCATCAGGAACTGAGTTTGGTAGATACATGGCGGGTTCTACACCCTGGGGAAAAGGAATATACATTTTTTCCGGAGTACACAAAACCAGCAGTAGAATAGATTATATTTTTTCACCTAAAGCGTCCCTTTATAATATATTGGACTGCGAGATTGTCATATCTGATCACGAGGTCGTATTCCTTAACTTAACCCTTTCTAATGTCAAACACCATCGAGGTGCCTGGAAATTCCCCTCCTGTCTTGGTCATGACCCAAACTTTGAATCCTACCTCAAGGAGCAAATCAGATTGTTTTTCATAGACAATAAAACCCCTGGGATCTCTCCTAACTTATGGGACACTGCAAAGGCATATATTAGGGGGTTAATCATTTCATATGTTTCAAACCTGAAAAAGAAGAGCTTAGCAGATCAAAGAATGCTTGAAGTGAAGCTCCATGATCTTCATTTTAGATACAACACTTCCCCCTGCGATTAATTACTGGCAGAAAAACTATACAAATTTCCCTCGAGGCAATTCTTACAAAAAAGGCAGAGAAATCATTTTTCGCAAAGCAGGGGTTATATGAATTTCCACATAAACAGAATAAGTATCTGACCAACCTTTTATGCCGGCGCTCTCAGGCTCAAGTTATTTCCACTGTTAAAGACAGTGTTGGGAATTTATGTCACAATAGTGAAGCGATCAATAGAGTTTTCAGGGCATTCTATAAGAACCTCTATACCTCCCATCTGGAGTCAGATCCGAGTGAATTAATAGAAAGTTCTGATGCGCAAAGGCAGGTTCTTAATAAGCTAATCGAAATTGGTGAAATTCTTAACTGTATAAGGGGACTGGTTAGTGAGAGCAAGGGAGAGCACCCGGGCCGGATGGCTTGACGGCGGAATTTTTCAAAAAATTTAAAGACTCTTTGGTTGCCTTTATGCATGACGTGATTCAGTACTCCTGTGATTCTGGTAATCTGCCTAGTTCTTTGTTGGAAGCTAATATGTGTCCTCCTAAAGAAGGGCAAACCCCCTGAGGAGTGTGGATCTTACCACCCTATCTCTTTGCTTTGCTCTGATTTTAAAATACTAGCGAAAATTCTAGCCACTCGTCTTGAGTTGGTGCTTCCCACTATCACAAACATAGACCAGACAGGCCTTGTTAAGGGGACATTTTCACACCATAATATCAGACGGTTACTTAATATTATTAATCATTGAGGTCTTTGCGCAAAAGGCGGTATAGTCATTTCGTTAGATGCCGAGAAGGCATTCGATAGAGTTGAGTAGCCGTATTTATTTTCGGTGTAAGATAGATTTTATTTGGGGAGTACTTTTGTCAATTGGGTCAAGATTTTGTATACACTTCCGACTTCTAGCATAATTACAAATGGTGTTCAATCTCCTAAATTTATCTTTTTAAGGCACTAGACAAGGGTGCTCGCTGTCACCATTATTATTTGTACTGGCTATTGAGCCATTAGCGACTGTCATCAGAAAAGACTCTAGCGTTAAGGGGATCTCGTCGTATTCACCTTGTCAAGATGAACACTGTACCCTCTCTGCTATACCTCTTCCAGATGCTCCCTGTTTTGCTTCCTGGTAGAGCCCTAAACCAATTACACAGTTCACTTATAACCTTTATTTGGCGGAAAAAGAGGCCCAGACTTAGATACAGTTTTCTATCACTCCCTAGTAGACTTGGATTTCATTTGAATTCAAGAATAGAATCAATTATCTGCTCAATTAAAGTTCATACTGGAATGGCACCTGGATGATCTTAACTCGACCTGGGTCAGTGCAGATGCGGCAGGTATCAGCTAAAACTGTCAGTTTTATCCAAAGGCAACATAATTCTTAATAATATGGTTAAAGTGGGGAGGCTGGCCCGTAAAACAGTAATAAATGCAAGATTGCTGAGGGAACCCTTACGCATTGCTTTTGGGGGTGTCTCAATGTCCAACAGTTCTGGTCGGGTGTTTTCCTAGAATTGGGGAAAATTTTCTCCTGTTTGCAGTTAGGACCTAAGATCTGCCTATTGGGACTTACACAGGAACTCCCTCAGGGCTTTAAAGGTGCTCATCTCTTGCAAATATTGCTACACTGTGCCTGCAAATGTATTTTGCTGCAATGGATAACGGACACAACCCCTTCGGTGGCTCAGTGGATAAGTATTGCTAAGGGACTTATCCCTAATGAAGCCTATTCCACGGCATTAAGAGATAAACCTTTTAAATTCTACAGGATCTGGGGCCCCTTTCTTAAGTATTTAGGGTTAGAGGTGGAAGGAACATATGTTATCCTTGGGAATTTAAAATCTAGCTTGGAAGGAGTAGAGGTAAAGTTGGGTTGTTTTTGTTTTTTATTATTATTTATCTCTTTATTTCTGTATTGTGTGCGTGTGTGTGTGTGTTTGTGTATGGATATGTATGCGTGTGTGCCTGTGGGCATTTATATATCTACACGCATATCCTTTAAAGATTTGATCCTTTAAAGATTTGATATATACTATGAGCAGATTTCCATGTCAAGGAATACAGATAAGGGATCTAGGTGGAGGTTCCATATGTACGATTTGTATGTTATGTGTGCTTCCTCCCTTTGTGTCTTGCCTTTTTTTTTCAATTTATTTATTTGTTCTGAACTATCCCTGTAATTGCCAAAAATCGCAATAAAAAAACCCATCAGCATACCAACGGTATCTCAGAAAAGTGTATCACAAAATCATTTATCACTATATTGATATTATATCGATTATATCACCCAGCCCTAGTTTAAAGTATAATTTTTTATTTTTTATTTTTTTTAGAAGTATGAAAGCTGGCTTATAAATTGCTTCCGTTCAACCCTTCAACCAAGACAATTAAAATAGCAGTTTTAAAATAGCAGTTTCCTTGTGTGATTGGTGCGCATGATTGGAGACCACTTTTCAGACAAAAAAAAACACGATGAAGGCTGCTGGGTTTTGCTGCAAAAAATAAGAAGCAAGTATGAAAGTCAAAGACAACACCTGTTTTGCATATTTGTGCTGTTGTGAGGGATTCTATTCAGGGGGTTGAATAATTTTGAGACTAGAGAAGTCATTATAAGTTGCATTTTCAGTTGAATTTGGGGAAACCACTTGAAGCATTCATTGTGTTGAACTATTCCAATTGCTTTTGTTTGATTTCTTCATTGCAAACAGCTGAAAGTCTGTAAATTTTGACAATAAACCTGATTTGCAATGGAGGTTGAATAATTTTGACTGCAACTGTGTGTGTGTGTGTAAAATATAAAAATTGGACAAACAGTTGTGTTAATACAAAGTTTTAGTCTGAAGTTTATATTTGTAACACAGTTTGTGGATTTTATTTTAAATAAATGAAAAAATGTTATTGGAAATTTTTTTAAGAAATCCGATTAATTGAAAAAATAATCAGCAGATTAATCAATTATGAAAATAATCATTAGTTGCAGCCCTAAAGGACAGTAATAGGTAAAGCCGAAGGTTGAATGCGTGTTTTAACTTTATAAATTAAAGATTTGACTCCAATTTACTATGTTAATGTAACTGATTCCAAAGAATAATCTTTTAGTTATTGCTAGAAGTGTAATATCTCAGTGTTCCGATTGTATTTAATCTAAAAACAAGCTTTCACTTTAAAGTGATCCTATGTCAGAGGTATTTATGCAGCCTATTTATTAAACAATTATTCTGTTAGCTCAGAGTTTTCTATCGACGTGCAAGCCTAGACCTTTCCTATTTACTTTTTATTTAAAAAAGGTTTTATTTAAACTTGCAAGTATTTGCCTTTTATATTAGCTTGTCAGAGGTCACTCTCAAATGTGTCTAATGTACTAAAACTTTAACTAGAAAACTATTTCCAATAACCATATAAATAATACAAGTCATGCACATTTAATGCGCCATACTACTTGGAGAAGAACTACAGAATATTGAGAGATAATGTAATGAATGTATTTATTATACAAAACACAAATGCACAATATACAGAAAGTAAAAACAACAAGAACTTGGTCAATTTGATTTGAATTTTTTTATTCTTTTCTTCAGACTATACAGTCATGTGAAAAAATAAGTACAACCCATGGAAATTGTTGGCTTTTTTTTTATACTTGAACAAAACCACAAGGAAAATTAGCTTTTTCAATCATTTATTCAACAGAAATAACAATAGATGTGATGATGGTTCTTCTGTGGAAAAAGTAAGTACATCCTTGGCCTCAGAAGTTTGTTCAAGTTCAGTTTATTTGTATAGCGCTTTTAACAATGGTCATTGTCCCAAAGCAGCTTTACAGAAATATATAAATTCAGGACATAGATTTTAAATTTATGAATTTATCCCCAATGAGCAAGCCAGAGGTGACGGTGGCAAGGAAAAACTCCCTGAGACAATATGAGGAAGAAACCTTGAGAGGAACCAGACTCAAAAGGGAACCCATCCTTATCTGCGTAACACCGGATAGTGCAATTATAAATAAATAAATTCCTTCTATAAATGTACCAATACTACATGGTCCAATAGCAGTTGTGAAACCATGAAAATTCATTACAGTTTTTATGTGAAGTTTGTTTGTTGAACTTCACCATTGTTCACTGATGCAGACTTGCGTGCCAAACTGTTTGTGGCAATTGCAGTCCTAGCCATCATAGCATAACTTTTCATATGAATTGAGGTCCAAAGCCATCTTTATGGTTTTTAAGTGGTACCATCCTCAGAAATCTCAATGATCTTTAGGCTGCACCATGTTGGGGCCATCCTCAGCAGCAGCATGTGACATCCAATTGATGAGATCTCCAACCAGAAGTAAGTCATTAGGATGGATCGGGCAGGTCCAGAGAGCAGAAAAGGTCGGGATCACTGGCATATCAGGAGTATCATGTGTAGATCAACAGAAGGTTCAAGTTCAAGTTCAGTTTATTTGTATAGCGCTTTTAACAATGGACATTGTCCCAAAGCAGCTTTACAGAAGTATATAAATTCAGGACATAGATTTTAAATTTATGAATTTATCCCTAATGAGCAAGCCAGCGGCGACGGTAGCAAGGAAAAACTCCTTGAGACGATATGAGGAAGAAACCTTGAGAGGAACCAGACTCAAAAGGGAACCCATCCTCATCTGGGTAACACCGGATAGTGTGATTATAAATAAATAAATCTCTTCTATAAATGTCCCAGTACCACATGGTCAAATAGCAGTTGTGAGACCATGAAAAATTCATTACAGTTTTTATATGAAGTCTGTTTTGTTGAACTTCACCACTGTAATCTCAGTGATCTTTAGCCTGCACTGTGTGGGGCCATCCTCAGCAGCAGCATGTGACTTCCAATTGATGAGATCTCCAACCAGAAGTATGGCATCAGGATGGATTGGGCAGCTCCAGAGAGCAGAAGGGGTCGGGATTACTGGCGTCTCAGGAGTATCATGTGTAGCTCGACAGAAGGGGAGGGGGAGAGCGAGAGAGAGAGAGAGAGAGAATTAGGTATGCTTATTGTCCCGTAATGGTTAAGGACAGTGTACTTTGCGTGAGTGAAAGCAGGTACTCCGGCAAGACTAGCTATGACAGCATAACTAAAAGGGAGAGTCAGAAGGTAACACAGACATGAGGGCTCCCTGGGACAAGGCGGCCAGCCACCCCACCACCAATAAACCCAGGTGAACGCGTGAAGGTGGGGGGGGTGACAGCATCCAAACATCCCAGTTCACCACAACACACTATGCCCGTGAGACCTCTAGATCTGCTCCTTTACCTAAGGAAAAAACTATTCACGAAAGGCTTGATTAAACAAATATGTTTTCAGCCTGGACTTAAACACTGAGACTGTGTCTGAGTCCCGAACACTAATTGGAAGGCTGTTCCATAACTGTGGGGCTTTGTAAGAGAAAGCTCTTCCCCCTGCTGTAGCCTTCACTATTCGAGGTACCAACAAATAGCCTGCACCTTTTGATCGAAGTAGGCATGGCGGATCATAAAAGACCAAAAGTTCGCTTAGGTACTGTGGCGCGAAGCCATTTAGCGCTTTATAAGTCAATAGTAGTATTTTATAATCAATGCGAAATTTCACTGGGAGCCAATGCAGTGTGGATAAGATAGGTGTGATGTGGTCATATCTTCTGGTTCTAGCAAGGACTCTTGCAGCTGCATTCTGCACTAACTGGAGTTTGTTTATGCTCCTACTGTAACATCAAGAGAGTAAGGCATTACAATAATCCAACCTAGAGGTGACAAAAGCATGAACTAATTTTTCTGCATCATGTAGTGACAATATGTTTCTTATCTTAGCAATATTTCTGAGGTGAAAGAAGGCTATCCTAGTAATATTACCTACATGGGCGTTAAAGGAAAGACTGGAGTCAATAATCACATCAAGATCTTTTACTGCTGCACATGATGAAACAGAAAGGCCATCCAGAGTTACTATGTAATCAGAAAACTTACTTCTAGCTGCATGTGGTCCTAGTACAAGTACTTCTGTCTTGTCAGAATTTAGTAAGAGGAAGTTAGTAAGCTTCAACTGTCTAATGTCCTTTACACATTCCTCGACTTTATTAAGCTGGCGATTGTCATCTGGCTTTGCTGAAACATACAACTGTGTGTCATCAGCATAACAGTGGAAGCTAATTCCATGTTTACGAATAATTTGACCCAGAGGTATCATATATAAAGAAAAAAGCAGTGGGCCTAAAACACAACCTTGCGGAACACCAAACTTTACCTCAGTACGCATAGAGAATTCACCATTTACATCTACGAATTGATAGCGATCAGTCAAATAAGACCTCAGCCAGGAGAGGGCCGTTCCCTTAATGCCAACAACGTTTTCTAATCTACCAAGGAGAATAGTATGATCAATTGTATCAAACGCTGCACTAAGGTCAAGCAACACAAGCATGGAGACACAACCCTGATCAGAGGCCAGTAGTAGGTCATTTACCACTTTAACCAGCGCTGTCTCTGTGCTATGATGAGGCCTAAATCCTGACTGATATATTTCATGAATGTTATTCCTATTTAGGTATGAGCATAGCTGCTGTGCTACAACCTTTTCTAAGATCTTGGAGATAAAGGGGAGATTTGATATTCCAGCCTATAGCTGGACAATTGACAGGAGTCGAGGTCAGGTTTTTTAATCAGGGGTTTGATAACTGCTAGTTTAAATGATTTAGGTACATAGCCAGTGCTATGGGAAGAATTGATTATTTTTATTTGATTATTTCTGGAATAATCTGTTTGAAGAAACATGTAGGTAAGGGATCTAGTGTACAAGTTGATGATTTTGATGAAATCAATGAAATAAATTCGGTCTGTCTAAGGGGAGTAAAGCATTCTAATTGTTGATCTGATATTGCTATATTATTATCTACAAGGTTAGTTATAAGACGGTCTGGTTTTAAATTAATAGTCTGAATTTCTTGTCTAATATTTTCAATTTTGCCAATGAAAAAATTGATGAAATCATCGCTGCTATATAATGATTGTGTGCATGTGTCTGTGGCGGTTTTATTCCTAGCTAATTTTGCTATAGTATTAAATAAGAATCTAGGATTATTTTTGTTATCTTCAGTTAGGGTAGAGAGATGGACTGATCTAGCAGCACTCAGAAATTTCCTGTAGTTCAGGAGGCTCTCCTTCCATGCTGTTTGAAATACTACCAATTTGGTTTGACGCCATTTACGTTCTAATTGTCGAGTGATCTGTTTTAAGGTACGTGTGTGATCGTTATATCAGGGTGCTAGCTTTTTCTCTCTAATTATTTTTCTTTTAAGTGGAGCTACCTCATCTAACGTGTAGCAGAACATTGACTCTAAGCATTCAGTCGCCTGATCAAGTTCTATGAGATCAGACGGTGATCAAATCATAGTTGAACTCTCTGTGAGGTTATTGATAAAACTCATAGCTGACGTGAATGTACGTTTGACACAGTAGCGTGGCAAGGTGCATATGTTATGATCAATGCGCAATTTACATGAGATGAGATAATGATCTGAGATAGCTTCAGACTGCGGAAATGTGACTATATTTTCTATATTTAATCTGTATGTTAGTATAATGTCAAGAGTGTGACCACCATTATGAGTGGGTCCTATTACATTCTGATTGACCCCTACTGAATCTAAAATAGACACAACCGCTGTTCTCAGAGGATCTTCTGGGTTATCAAAATGAATATTAAAGTCACCAACAATTAATGCTTTATCTAGAGAAACAACCAGGTTGGAGATAAAATCTGCAAATTCACCAAGGAATTCAGAATATGGCCCTGGGGGTCTGTAAATAATAATGAGTGGAATCGACTCGATAGACTTATTTTTTGTGGTTACATATGTTATACTAGTATGAAGAACTTCACAGGAGTTGAAGTCATGACTCTGTTTTTTTGTGATGCTTAGATTTTTATTATAAATGAGTGCGACACCTCCTCCTCTGCCAGTTAGATGGGGCTGATGTATATAACTGTATCCAGGATACTTCATTTAGTGCTATGTACTCGTTTGGTTTAATCCATGTTTCTGTTAAACACATTATATTAAACTCCTGATCGGTAATGGTTTCATTAACAATAAGTGCTTTAGACATAAGAGAGCTAATATTTAACAGTCCTAGCTTCAGATTAAAGGTACTGGGTGTGCATTCAGTATGGTTGAATTTTATGTTAATTAGGTTACTAAAACAAACTTTCTGAAAATTTCTACATTTTTGTTTAGCTCGGGGAACAGACAGTCTTGATATTGTGGAACCTATGTGATGACTCAGTGCAGCTAGCAGACGGTCGGTTTAGCCTGCTTGTCTGCTCCCTGGCCTTGGCTCTGGATAGTCAACAGTTAACTAGGCCTGTTCTGAGACTATGTGCTATGCTACAAGAAATGAGAGCAGCACCTTCCTGAGTGGGATGGATACTGTCCCGCCCTAACAGGCCAGCCTTGCCCTCAAAACTACTCCAATGATCTATAAATCCCACAGTGTTTTCAGAGCACCACCTGGACATCCAGCAGTTCAGCGACTATAACCTGCTGTAAGCTACATTGCCACGCCGCATTGGGATGGGGCCAGAGCATATTACTGCATCGGACATCACCTTTGCTAATTTACACACCTCTACAACGTTATTCTTAGTAACCTGACGAAGGCGTATATCATTAGCTCCTACATGAATAACTATTTTTGAAAACCTGTGCTTGCCTAAGACCCTAAGATTACCTGCTATGTCCGGTGCCCTGGCTCCCGGTATACACCTAACTAAAGCTGCTGGAGCCCCTAAAGGCCTAGCTAATTTCATGTGCCTTAAGATAGAGTCTCCTATAACCAGAGCTCTTTCAGGTTTCTCAGCGGGTGCTTCACTAAGGAGAACAAACCTGTTGGACTCGTGAAGCAGAGAGGAGTGGTGCTCCCGTGGGCGAGCCTTCGCGTTAGCTTTGGCTTTGCGATTATGCCGCCGAGTTGTCACCCATTCACCCCGCTGTAAGGGCTCTAATGCCGGAGTTGGGGGATTGCTATCTCCGCCTGAGGCATCCAGACTTTCCCCTACAGAAACTACACTGCTCTCAATCTCACCAACCCTCTCTAAAGTCTGGATGCACACCTCTAATGCTGCAGTCTTCTACGTCAACTAGCATATACTTAGCACAAATAAAGCTATTACTAACGACGGAGGAAGAATCCTGTACTCAACACACTGAACAAGCTGAAGAGTTGCCATATTGAGTGTTTAACGTACCTTAGTCGAAGATAAGTTGATATTATTTTAGACGGATCCGACGTGGATGAACTCCGCTTGCTGTCTTTAGTCAAAGAAAAAAATACGACAGAAGGGAAAGTGAAACTACAACAAATGGAAACGATAGCGCAAAAATATTAATGAAAAATAAAGGAATAGTATAATTTAAATGCCGATACAAGCTCCCGGCAAACGATTCAAAACAGGAACTACGTCACAGGACGCTAGTATTGCCCCCTTTAGCAGAAATAACTTCTTGTAGGCATTTTGCATAATTGTCCACCAGGCTGGCTGGAATTTTTGACCACTCTTCCATGCAGTTGCAAGATGTTTGCGGGATTTCTTGCAACAACAACATTTCAGTGGGATTCAAATGCGGGCTTTGACTAGGCCTTTCTATAACCCTCCATTTCTTCTTTTTAAGTCATTCCTTGGTGGATTTGCTAGTGTGCCTAGGACCTTTATCCTGTTGAAAGGTCCACTTTCAGTTCAGCTTCAACCTTTGGACAGATGGCCTCATATTATCGAGCACTCTTTGATATGATGCAGAATTCACAGATGAATCAGTAAATGCAAGCTTTCCATTCCTTGAGGCAGCGAAGCAACCCCAAACCATAACATTTCCACCACCGTGCTTCACAGTTGGTGCTTCTCCTGAAAAGCTGTCTTTGGTCTGCACCAAACATGTCTGCTGTTACTGTGGCCAAACAACTCTATCTTTGATTTGTCTATCAAGAGCACATTATTTAAAAAGGCCTGGTCTTTCCTTATGTGCTCATTGGCAAACTGTAGTCTTACGATGGCTTTTTCCTGGCATGCCTCCCATGCAGGTCAATGTGTGCAATCTCTTTCTGATTTTACCATAGACACATGCACTTTGACTCCAACAGTTGCAAGACTTGCTAGCAGATCATGTGATGAAATTTTGGGGTTATTGGAGAATTCTTTTTGCATCAGACGGTCTGCTCTTGGGCTGAATTTGCTGGGAAGGCCAGTCCTGGACAAATTGCCAGTCTTTTGAAATCTGTGCCATTTGTAGATTATATTACTTACTATGGAATGATGTATTTCAAATAATTTAGAGATCTTTTTAAATCCCTTGCCGGACTCAATTCCATACAGAACTCTTTAGATCTTGGCATGATGACACCATACAACTCAATAGCAAAGGGAACACCAGACACTAGATATGAGAGGGGTATAAATAAGACATGTTCCACCTGCACTCCCTAAGCAGGTTCTAATCACTGGCACCCAATCTTGAACACCTGATTCTAATTTTATGGATTTGAAGGTATGATAAATGTAGGGGAGTACTTACTTTTTCCATGTCACTGATCTGTATTTTGTTAATTTTAATTGTGAAAATTACTACAAAATGTCAATTTTATATGTCATTTGATAGTGTATCACCTTTATTACTAGGCAATGTTTCAAAGAGGATGAAATGTTTGCTTGTCCAAATATGTCAAAAAAGCCAACAATTCTGAAAATGTTGGGACAGTATGGAAAATGCAAAAAAAAAAAAAAAAACCCAAAAAGAGTCATTTGAAAATTTAATTTACCCTGTACTATATTGAAAACACATTATTAACTCATTACTTTGTATAATTAATTTATTTTTGAAAATATACACTCATTTCAAATCTTATGACTGCAACACACTCCAAAAAAGTTGGGACAGTCGACTGTCCACTGTGTGTAACATCACCTTTTCTTTTAATAACACTTATTAAGCGTTTGGGCATTGAAGAAACCAGTTGGTTAAGTTTAGCAAGCGGAATTTTCCTCCATTCATCTATTATGCGTTTCTTCAGCTGCGCAACTGTACAGGGCCTTCGTTGCCTTATTTTGTGCTTTATAATGCGCCACACATTCTCAATCGGTGACCAGTCAGGACTGCAGGCAGACCATGCTAGCACCCGCACGCTCTGCTTACGCAACCATGTGCTTGTAATCCAGGCAGAATGTGGTTTGGCGTTGTCCTGCTCTGGATGACCGCATATGTTGCTCCAAAATGTGTACAAATCTTTCTGCATTAATAGTGCCCTCACAGATGTGCAAGTTACCTATGCCATGGGCACTGACACACCCCATACCATGACAGACGCTGGCTTTTGGACCTGACGCTGATAACAGCTTGGATGGTCCTTTTCCTCTTTGGCCTGGAGAATACGATGGCTGTTTTGTCCAAAAACTATTTGAAACGTTGACTCATTGGACCACAAAACACGATTCCACTGTGCTACCGTCAATCTCAGATGAGACCGAGCCCAGAGAAGTCGGCGGTGCTTCTGGACAGTGTTAATGTATGGCTTCTGCTTTGCGTAGAAAAGCCTTAACTTGCATCTGTGGATGCAGCGGCGAATGGCGTTGACTGACAAAGATTTACCAAAGTATTCCCGAGCCCATGTCAGGATCTCCATTACAGACTCATGACGGTTTTAAAGAATGAGACGTCTGAGGGATCGGAGATCACACGCATTCAGAAGTGGTTTTCGGCTTTGCCATTTACGCACAGGGATTTGACCGGATTCCTTGAATCTTTTAATTATATTGTGCACTGTATGTGTGAAAGTGAATTGCCCAAATTCCTACCGATTTGGCTTTGGGGAATGTTGTTCTTAAAGTGTTGGATTATTCGCTGATCCATCTGAGGGCAGATTGGCAAGCCTCGACCCATCCTTGCTCTTGAAGGACTAGGCCTTTTTTGGAGGCTCCTTATATACTATGATTAGATGATTGCCTCATCTGTTTCACATCACCTTCTTATTTCAACTTGTCACATTGCTATTAGTCCTAAATTGCCCCTGTCCCAACTTTTTTGGAACGATTTCAAAATAAACATTTATCTTCAAAAAAACTATGCAGTTGATTAGGTAGAACATCAAATACCTTGTTTTTATACGTTTTTTGTTTAAATACAATTCAAAGTATATTTACAAATCACTCATATTTTTTTATTTCATTTTTTATTTTTTTAGCATTTTCCATACTGTCCCAACTTTTTTGGAATCGGGGTTGTAAATGCCATGAAGATTGCAACCTGCAAACTTTACAAAGTGGAGCTTGTGTAGCACAGAAGCACGACAATGATGCATGAGCACAAACTTTTGTTTATATTCAAAATGCTCCATGGTGCAAGGGGTTGGGGAAACTGGTGCAAGTTGCTTAAAAGTTTACTGGCATTATGTGGTGCAATTTCTCTTGCAGTGTAACTTCTGTTGATTATTATAACAGGAGTAATCTATTAGTAACAAGGCTGTGTTGCTCCTCACTCGCAGTGTAGACACGGTGACAGTGTAGCGCAAGTAAGATCTGTAATGTCAAATTAAAATGGTGCGATCAAAGTATACATAAGTAAAACAATATGCCTAAAGACAGTAACAGAAACCATAAGGTTTCTGAAAGTGAGATTTTATTATTATTTATTAATTTAATAATAATGCATTTAATTTTATTTATAATTTAATTTAACTAATGCATAAATATTAATAATTTTATATATAAATGTAAAGTTTTAGTCTGAAGTTTATATTTCTAACACTCAATTTGTGGATTTTATTTAAAATACATGAAAAAATGGTATTGAAAGTTGAAAGGGTGGGGCATGATCATTGACAAGGGGTTAAGTAGCTGTTTCTCAGGGGCCAAAAGTAAAATGGAGTTGCTACATTGTTCTGCAAATTTGTAACTGGATTTTTTTATAATCATTTTAACTGATGATTTTTTTAATCATCACTGAATTACTTCAGAAACATGGCTGCCACATTCATGGTCAGTTGCATGTGCAGTGGCCCATCAGTTTATACTGTATACTGAACAGTTTGTATACTGATTGTAGAGACAGTTGTACAAGCTGGCAACCACTCACTCTGCATCCTTCCACATCAAGACACAAACTTCACTTATACATACAAAAGGCAGTTAGTTACCAATTTAGAGCAAATTTTATACAAATGATTATTTTATGATAAATTATCGGTCGTCATTTAATGCTCATGTAGATAAATGCATATTTTATTTTCACACATTCCTTCATTTGATCATTAATTTAAAAAAATCATGAAGGGTACTGGGGTTTGATGGAACTCTATACTTAACAGCATGAAACTTCACATCCCCTAATACTGATTTCCAACGGTGGTCCTCTACAGGATCATCATCATCACCTGAGAATGGAAAGATATCTGGAAAATGATCTGGAAATTTCTTCAGCTTCACTCTGTGTGAGCAAATGCAATCGCTTAATATCAGTCCTAGCAGTGGATGACACAATGTTTTGGATCAGAACTTTAGCACAGGAAACACACCAACAAAGCATGATAGCTATTACACATAAAACAAAACAAATCATTAATAAGACCTTCATTATTTGCCCCACCTAACCCCTGAAGTTTATGCAATCCCAAAAATATTTTGCCCTTAAATATAATATGATTCAATTCAATTAAATTTTATTTGTATAGTGCTTTTAACAATGGACATTGTAAAAAAAAAAAAAAAAAAAAGCAGCTTTATATAAATAAATACATTCAGGATATAAATTTTAAATGAATGAATTTATCCCTAACGAGCAAGCCAGAGGCGATGGTGGCAAGGAAAAACTCCCCGAGACGATATGAGAAAGAAACTTTGAGAGATACCTGACTCAAAAGGGAACCCATCCTCATCTGGGTGACAATAGATTATGCAATTATAAATAAATCCCTTCTATAACTGTGTACTATAAAGTGCAATTGTGCAACTAGGAAATTCATTACAGTTTTCACATAAAGTCTGTTTTGTTGAACTTATCCACTGTTCACTGATGGATCTTAATGTAATTTCCTTATTTATTGATCCACAATGGCAAGGTTGTTAATGGATTCTGAATTATCTGGAATGTAGGAACAACATTTAGATCCAATTACCTTGTATGTTCCTCCTTGACTTGCAAGTATGATATCTAATGCCATTTGATTTTGTAGGACCACGTATAGCCAACATTTAGCCAACATTTCATCTGATAAGGCAGTAAGGCAGCATTCGCTGATGAAAGGGTTTCTAACTCTGTCTGTAAATCACATGCACCATGGGGACACCCTATGGTTCACCCTATGGGGGGGACACAATTTCAATGTGACAGACAATTTTATTGTGTTTTAATTTTTTTTTAATGATGGTGATGAACTGGTTGTGAGAATTATAGTTTTCTTCTTGCTCCTAGGCTGTCAGTGATTTGTAATCAGAGTTACCACTACTTAGAATCCTCTTCTTCTGGGCCCTATGGGGCCTGTGTAGGCCCCCCTCAGAGCACACCTTAGACACACACTGCTTGATTCCCGTGTTGGTCCCCCTCCATGATGGAACGTTCTTGTGCTTTCTAGTTCCAGCTTCTTTATGGACAATCTTTCTGTAGGTCAAGTGGCTGGACTTTCTTGCAGTGAGAAGTGTGTACCCATGGAGCTGTTCCAGCTATTCGAACAGCCGGAGGAGTGAGAATCACCTGCAAGGGTCCCACCCACCTTGGAGCATTCCATGCCTTAAGTCTGTGATCCTTTAATATGACCCAGTCCCCCACAGCCAGCTGATGGGTGCAGATACTATTACTTATAGGCAGAGCAGCTTTCACCTGTGAGTAGACAGGCTGTAAAATTTTAGTCAATTAGGAGATGTATTCAATAATTTGATCATCCACATCTCTCTGCTGGATGCCTGTAGATAGCCAGTTCAGATAAATACAATGGTTTTCCTGTTAGTACTTCATGTGGGAATGGCCAGTTGTTGAAGTGATCACCTGCTTATGTACATGAAGACCAAAGGAAGAGCCTGTAACCAATCAAGACTTGTTTCAGCAGTAACTTTAGTCAATTTCAGTTTTGATTATTTGATTCATTCACTCTACCGCATCCACGCTTCATGGCTAATTAAGAACAATGGGTTTTCAAATAGATTTTTGTGGCTTCAGCTAAATGCCCAATGATCTGTTTTACAAAATGACTACCATTATCACTGGAGAGTTTTCTATGTACTCCCCACCCCAGGAATTAATTATTTGTTTTAACCATTTAACCACTTCTACAGGGGAAACACTCTAGATATTTTTGAAAACATGCTCACCAACACTAAACAATTCTGGTACCCTCTACATGGAGTCAGCTCAATGAAGTCCATCATCATATAGTTGAAAGGTTGGTCTGGTGTTGGATGGGCTGAAATGTAAAATGTACATCTAGGAAGGGAAGGATGGCCATCCTGGGTAACCCATTAGGTGAACAAGACCACCACCGGTCTACTTCTCAAGCATCAGCTCCAACCTGTAAAGCTGAAATGTCATTAAGAAAAGTCAGCTCCTCTTTGGGGTCAGAATCATCACAAGAATAAAGGGACATTTGTTTATATGGGGAAGGATCAGGAATGGTCAGTGTGTTTCGCTGTGGCATCAGCTATGATGCCTAGATGTAAACACTGAGACTGTATCTGAGTCCCAAAAACAAATAACTGTGGTGCTTTGTAAAGGAAAACTCTGCCCCATGACGAAGCCTTCATTATTCGAGGTGCCAACAAAGAGCCTGCACCTTTTGCTCGAAGCAGGCATGGTGGATCATAAAAGACCAAACAATCGCTCATGTACTGTGGCATGAGACCATTCAATGCATTCAAAGTTAATAATAGAATTTTATAATCAATGCAGAATTTTACTGGGAGCTAGTGCGCCATGGATAAGATGTAGTCGTATCTTCTGGCTCTAGCAAGGACTCTGCTAGAGAAAGAGTAATATAGATTAATTTATATATTGAAAATAGCAGCGGACCCAGAACAGAGCCTTGTGGAGCACTAAAATTTATGCTAGTATGCATAGATAACTCACCACTTACATCTAAAACTCATAGAAACTTATAGCAGTCAGTCAAATAAGACCTGAGCCAGGAGAGGGCCATTCCCTTAACTCCAACATTATTTTCTAGTTTATATAGAAAAATGTTAGGATCTATGGTGTCAAAAGCTGCACTTAGGTCAAGCAATACAAGCAAGTAGACAACCCTGATCGAAGGCTAGTTCTAGGTCATTTACCACTTTAACTAGCACTGTCTCAGTACTGTGATGAGGCATAAATCCTGACTGATGGATTTCATGAATGCTATTTCTATGCAAGTGTCAGCACCTGTTCTACAAACTTTTTGAGGATCTTGGCGATAAAAGGTTTTATATTGGCCTGTAGTTGGACAGCTGATAGGGGTCGAGGTTGGGTTTTTTTAATCAGGGGTTTGATAATTGCTAGTTTAAAGGATTTGGGTGCATAGACAGTACCAAAGGAAAAAACGATTATTTTTAGAAAAGGTTCAGTTGTTTCTTGTAGTACCTGTTTGAAGCAATGTGTAGGTAAGGGCTCTAGTGTACAAGTTGATTATTTTGATGAGGAAATTAGTGAAATTAGTTCGGTTTCTTAAAGGGGAGTAAAGCTGATCTGATGTGGTTATATTGTCATCTACATGGTCAGTTATCCAATTGTCTGACCTTAATTTAATAATCTGAATTTTTGCCTAATATTTTCAATTTTGTCATTGAACAGATTTATAAAATCATAATGATTGTGTGTAGGCGTTTATGGTGGCCTTATTTCTAGTTATTTTGGCTACAGTATTAAATAAGAACCTATGATTATTTTTGCTGTTTTCTATTAAGGTGGAGAGGTACGATGATCTAGCAGTGCTAAGAGCCTTTTTATAGCTCAGGAGGCTCTCCTTCCATGCAGTTTGGAATACTACCAAGTTAGTTTGATGCGTTTTAATTCTTGAGTGGTCTATTTTAAGGTATCAGACACCTTATATTATACCATGTTGCTAGTTTTTTCTCTCTAATTGTTTTTCTTTTAAGTGCTACATTATTTAGAGTGTAGTAGAATGTTGACTATTCAGTCCCCTGATCAAGTTCTCTGGGGTCAGACAGTGATCCAGTCAAGGTTGATAACTGTGGAAGATTATTGATAAAACTATGTACAGTAGCTGACGTGAATGTAAAGTGGTGCTTGAAAGTTTGTGAAACCTTCAGAATTTTCTGTATATCTGCATAAATATGACACAAAACATCATCAGATTTTCACAAGTCCTAAAAGTAGACAAAGAGAACCCAATTATACTTGGTCATTTACTTATTGAGAAAAATGATCCAATATTACATATCTGTGAGTGGCAAAAGTATGTGAACCTTTGCTTTCAGTATCTTCGTCGTCTTCTTCTTTTTCTTCTGCTCTTGAGTCTATGGCAGCCCACAGAGCCGCATGTGAAATTTGGCACACAGATAGAGGATAATCTCAACAAATTGTTGTACTGGCTATGTCCAATTTTGGAGTCTCTATCTCAAACCCTCTAGCGCCACATATGTTATTTATTCTAATAACTTTTGAACCGTAAGTGCTAGAAACAGAATTCTTTCCCCCCCCCGATTCCTTGGCTTGTGTCGAGTCGAATAATATCCTAAAATTATGAAAATGGTCTCTATATATTCAGTTGGGCATAACAAGTTTTTTGATATTACATTTTCATATGTCTGCTATTTTGGTTCAGCCATTTTGAATTTAGTCTTAAACACTGTATTTTATGAACGACATGGCACATTGTTAGACAACTCGGTGTGTGTCATCAGGACCACGCCCTGAAATTACTCAGAAAGTTTCAGGACAGCGTCACCTTGTGGTCACAATTATAATGATTATAACAATTATAATCCAATTAGAGATCAGAGAGAGATCATCTTCAAACCATGCTGGCAAAAAAGTTATCAAAAGCTTTTTGATAAACCAAACCAGGAACAAGATACAAAAAAGATAGCGAAGGCACTGAATGTTCCTAGAGACACCGTTGGAAGCATAGTTCCAACGTATAGTATAGTTCTCAAATATCATGTGGATGAATTCAATGGCAACCACACCGAAATGTATGTGACGCCATATATTATATATATAATGCATTAACGTATTCAGAACAAACTTATTACCTGTTATTGGCATCATGACTTGGCCCCGTAATTACTGCTTGCAGCTATATTTATTATTATTATTAGGTGTCAACCACCAAAGGTGCATAGACACCTACTGTGTTTGTTGTTCTTTCCTCTTCTGTGGTGGAAGTCTATGGCAGTTTTTTGAAAAAAATGTAAAAAAAAAATAAATAAATAAATAAATAAAAAATAAATATGAATATAAATAAATAAATAAACAAAATAAATAAAAAATATAATAAAAGATTTTTTTTTCAGCCTACAATTTTTGTTCAAACTTCACTAAATTTGGCTCCTATGATATTCAGACAAATTTTCACAAAAGGATTATGTAAAATTATTCAGCTGTAACATGCAAATGAAGGGCAGCGGTAGCTCAGTGGTTAAGATGTTGGGCTACTGATCGGAAGGTCATGAGTTCAAATCCCAGCACTGCCAAGCAGCCACTGTTGGGCCCTTGAGCAAGGCCCTTAACTCTCAATTGCTCAGATGTATAAATGAAATAAATGTAAGTCGCTCTGGATAAGGGTGTCTGCCAAATGCCATAAATGTAAATTTGACAGCTAAGTCGCCAAATAGGAAATAAGGACACAGCTCTACAGCTTCTTGATGGATCAACATTAAACTTGACAATGTTTGTTGGGACTACATCCTCAGGTTGCAAAAAACGATGGGGTGCTAAATCTAGAAAACCTATGTTTTTGCTGTTTACAGATCAAAATTATTCAACCCCCACTGCAATTCGGGTTTATTGTCAAAATCTACAGACTTTCAGCTGTTTGCAATGAACAAATCAAACAAAAGCAATTGAAATAGTTCAACACAACGAATGCTTCAAATGGTTTCCCCAAATTCAACTGAAAATGCAACTTATAATGACTTCTCCAGTCTCAAAATTATTCAACCCCTTCATGGCAAACAACTTTAGTACTTAGTAGAGCACCCTTTTGCTGTTATGACCTGCTGCAAACGAGATGCATAGCCAGACACCAGCTTGCAAAACCTGATTTGCAATGGGGGTTGAATAATTTTGATTGCAACTGTACTTGGAATAAATTCATAATTCTGATGTCATCTGATTTCTGATGATGAATATGAGATGATAGATCAGAGCTTTCATTTCCTGATATTTCCTGATCTACATGCAGTGAACAACTTGGAACATAGCGCCTGTGGTGGCAAACCACCAAATTTTTAGTATTAAGTATTGGAACAGTCTTAAAATAAATTTAAAAATAAATAGCATTTTATATTTGGTCACATATCCCTTGCATATGTAGCAGGAATATGTTGTTACACCAGATTATACATTTTATTTATCTGTTAATTTTATTTGTATTTTATTTTATTTTAATAATTTCTTATGGGGCATTTTATTTTGAAAGAAGGTTGCGCGCTGTTATTTAAGGTAATAATCACAGTATGCACGTCGGCTGACGTCATACATAGGTGAGAGGTTGAGATTGGTGTTTGCGGCGAATGGCGTTGACTGACAAAGATTTACCAAAGTATTCCCGAGCCCATGTCAGGATATCCATTACAGACTCATGACGGTTTTAAAGAATGAGACGTCTGAGGGATCGGAGATCATGCGCATTCAGAAGTGGTTTTCGGCTTTGCCATTTACGCACAGAGATTTGACCGGATTCCTTGAATCTTTTAATTATATTGTGCACTGTATGTGTGAAAGTGAATTGCCCAAATTCCTACCGATTTGGCTTTGGGGAATGTTGTTCTCAAAGTGTTGGATTATTCGCTGATCCATCTGAGGGCAGATTGGCAAGCCTCGACCCATCCTTGCTCTTGAAGGACTAGGCCTTTTTTGGAGGCTCCTTATATACTATGATTAGATGATTGCCTCATCTGTTTCACATCACCTTCTTATTTCAACTTGTCACATTGCTATTAGTCCTAAATTGCCCCTGTTCCAACTTTTTTGGAACGATTTCAAAATAAACATTTATCTTCAAAAAAACTATGCAGTTGATTAGGTAGAACATCAAATACCTTGTTTTTATACGTTTTTTGTTTAAATACAATTCAAAGTATATTTACAAATCACTCATATTTTTTTATTTCATTTTTTATTATTTTTTTAGCATTTTCCATACTGTCCCAACTTTTTTGGAATCGGGGTTGTAAATGCCATGAAGATTGCAACCTGCAAACTTTACAAAGTGGAGCTTGTGTAGCACAGAAGCACGACAATGATGCATGAGCACAAACTTTTGTTTATATTCAAAATGCTCCATGGTGCAAGGGGTTGGGGAAACTGGTGCAAGTTGCTTAAAAGTTTATTGGCATTATGTGGTGCAATTTCTCTTGCAGTGTAACTTCTGTTGATTATTATAACAGGAGTAATCTATTAGTAACAAGGCTGTGTTGCTCCTCACTCGCAGTGTAGACACGGTGACAGTGTAGCGCAAGTAAGATCTGTAATGTCAAATTAAAATGGTGCGATCAAAGTATACATCAAACTTCACTTATACATACAAAAGGCAGTTAGTTACCAATTTAGAGCAAATTTTATACAAATGATTATTTTATGATAAATTATCGGTCGTCATTTAATGCTCATGTAGATAAATGCATATTTTATTTTCACACATTCCTTCATTTGATCATTAATTTAAAAAAATCATGAAGGGTACTGGGGTTTGATGGAACTCTATACTTAACAGCATGAAACTTCACATCCCCTAATACTGATTTCCAACGGTGGTCCTCTACAGGATCATCATCATCACCTGAGAATGGAAAGATATCTGGAAAATGATCTGGAAATTTCTTCAGCTTCACTCTGTGTGAGCAAATGCAATCGCTTAATATCAGTCCTAGCAGTGGATGACACAATGTTTTGGATCAGAACTTTAGCACAGGAAACACACCAACAAAGCATGATAGCTATTACACATAAAACAAAACAAATCATTAATAAGACCTTCATTATTTGCCCCACCTAACCCCTGAAGCTTATGCAATCCCAAAAATATTTTGCCCTTAAATATAATATGATTCAATTCAATTAAATTTTATTTGTATAGTGCTTTTAACAATGGACATTGTAAAAAAAAAAAAAAAAAAAGCAGCTTTATATAAATAAATACATTCAGGATATAAATTTTAAATGAATGAGCCTAACGAGCAAGCCAGAGGCGATGGTGGCAAGGAAAAACTCCCCGAGACGATATGAGAAAGAAACTTTGAGAGATACCTGACTCAAAAGGGAACCCATCCTCATCTGGGTGACAATAGATTATGCAATTATAAATAAATCCCTTCTATAACTGTGTACTATAAAGTGCAATTGTGCAACTAGGAAATTCATTACAGTTTTCACATAAAGTCTGTTTTGTTGAACTTATCCACTGTTCACTGATGGATCTTAATGTAATTTCCTTATTTATTGATCCACAATGGCAAGGTTGTTAATGGATTCTGAATTATCTGGAATGTAGGAACAACATTTAGATCCAATTACCTTGTATGTTCCTCCTTGACTTGCAAGTATGATATCTAATGCCATTTGATTTTGTAGGACCACGTATAGCCAACATTTAGCCAACATTTCATCTGATAAGGCAGTAAGGCAGCATTCGCTGATGAAAGGGTTTCTAACTCTGTCTGTAAATCACATGCACCATGGGGACACCCTATGGTTCACCCTATGGGGGGGACACAATTTCAATGTGACAGACAATTTTATTGTGTTTTAATTTTTTTTTAATGATGGTGATGAACTGGTTGTGAGAATTATAGTTTTCTTCTTGCTCCTAGGGTGTCAGTGATTTGTAATCAGAGTTACCACTACTTAGAATCCTCTTCTTCTGGGCCCTATGGGGCCTGTGTAGGCCCCCCTCAGAGCACACCTTAGACACACACTGCTTGATTCCCGTTTTGGTCCCCCTCCATGATGGAACGTTCTTGTGCTTTCTAGTTCCGGCTTCTTTATGGACAATCTTTCTGTAGGTCAAGTGGCTGGACTTTCTTGCAGTGAGAAGTGTGTACCCATGGAGCTGTTCCAGCTATTCGAACAGCCGGAGGAGTGAGAATCACCTGCAAGGGTCCCACCCACCTTGGAGCATTCCATGCCTTAAGTCTGTGATCCTTTAATATGACCCAGTCCCCCACAGCCAGCTGATGGGTGCAGATACTATTACTTATAGGCAGAGCAGCTTTCACCTGTGAGTAGACAGGCTGTAAAATTTTAGTCAATTAGGAGATGTATTCAATAATTTGATCATCCACATCTCTCTGCTGGATGCCTGTAGATAGCCAGTTCAGATAAATACAATGGTTTTCCTGTTAGTACTTCATGTGGGAATGGCCAGTTGTTGAAGTGATCACCTGCTTATGTACATGAAGACCAAAGGAAGAGCCTGTAACCAATCAAGACTTGTTTCAGCAGTAACTTTAGTCAATTTCAGTTTTGATTATTTGATTCATTCACTCTACCGCATCCACGCTTCATGGCTAATTAAGAACAATGGGTTTTCAAATAGATTTTTGTGGCTTCAGCTAAATGCCCAATGATCTGTTTTACAAAATGACTACCATTATCACTGGAGAGTTTTCTATGTACTCCCCACCCCAGGAATTAATTATTTGTTTTAACCATTTAACCACTTCTACAGGGGAAACACTCTAGATATTTTTGAAAACATGCTCACCAACACTAAACAATTCTGGTACCCTCTACATGGAGTCAGCTCAGTGAAGTCCATCATCATATAGTTGAAAGGTTGGTCTGGTGTTGGATGGGCTGAAATGTAAAATGTACATCTAGGAAGGGAAGGATGGCCATCCTGGGTAACCCATTAGGTGAACAAGACCACCACCGGTCTACTTCTCAAGCATCAGCTCCAACCTGTAAAGCTGAAATGTCATTAAGAGAAGTCAGCTCCTCTTTGGGGTCAGAATCATCACAAGAATAAAGGGACATTTGTTTATATGGGGAAGGATCAGGAATGGTCAGTGTGTTTCGCTGTGGCATCAGCTATGATGCCTAGATGTAAACACTGAGACTGTATCTGAGTCCCAAAAACAAATAACTGTGGTGCTTTGTAAAGGAAAACTCTGCCCCATGACGAAGCCTTCATTATTCGAGGTGCCAACAAAGAGCCTGCACCTTTTGCTCGAAGCAGGCATGGTGGATCATAAAAGACCAAACAATCGCTCATGTACTGTGGCATGAGACCATTCAATGCATTCAAAGTTAATAATAGAATTTTATAATCAATGCAGAATTTTACTGGGAGCTAGTGCGCCATGGATAAGATGTAGTCGTATCTTCTGGCTCTAGCAAGGACTCTGCTAGAGAAAGAGTAATATAGATTAATTTATATATTGAAAATAGCAGCGGACCCAGAACAGAGCCTTGTGGAGCACTAAAATTTATGCTAGTATGCATAGATAACTCACCACTTACATCTAAAACTCATAGAAACTTATAGCAGTCAGTCAAATAAGACCTGAGCCAGGAGAGGGCCATTCCCTTAACTCCAACATTATTTTCTAGTTTATATAGAAAAATGTTAGGATCTATGGTGTCAAAAGCTGCACTTAGGTCAAGCAATACAAGCAAGTAGACAACCCTGATCGAAGGCTAGTTCTAGGTCATTTACCACTTTAACTAGCACTGTCTCAGTACTGTGATGAGGCATAAATCCTGACTGATGGATTTCATGAATGCTATTTCTATGCAAGTGTCAGCACCTGTTCTACAAACTTTTTGAGGATCTTGGCGATAAAAGGTTTTATATTGGCCTGTAGTTGGACAGCTGATAGGGGTCGAGGTTGGGTTTTTTTAATCAGGGGTTTGATAATTGCTAGTTTAAAGGATTTGGGTGCATAGACAGTACCAAAGGAAAAAACGATTATTTTTAGAAAAGGTTCAGTTGTTTCTTGTAGTACCTGTTTGAAGCAATGTGTAGGTAAGGGCTCTAGTGTACAAGTTGATTATTTTGATGAGGAAATTAGTGAAATTAGTTCGGTTTCTTAAAGGGGAGTAAAGCTGATCTGATGTGGTTATATTGTCATCTACATGGTCAGTTATCCAATTGTCTGACCTTAATTTAATAATCTGAATTTTTGCCTAATATTTTCAATTTTGTCATTGAACAGATTTATAAAATCATAATGATTGTGTGTAGGCGTTTATGGTGGCCTTATTTCTAGTTATTTTGGCTACAGTATTAAATAAGAACCTATGATTATTTTTGCTGTTTTCTATTAAGGTGGAGAGGTACGATGATCTAGCAGTGCTAAGAGCCTTTTTATAGCTCAGGAGGCTCTCCTTCCATGCAGTTTGGAATACTACCAAGTTAGTTTGATGCGTTTTAATTCTTGAGTGGTCTATTTTAAGGTATCAGACACCTTATATTATACCATGTTGCTAGTTTTTTCTCTCTAATTGTTTTTCTTTTAAGTGCTACATTATTTAGAGTGTAGTAGAATGTTGACTATTCAGTCCCCTGATCAAGTTCTCTGGGGTCAGACAGTGATCCAGTCAAGGTTGATAACTGTGGAAGATTATTGATAAAACTATGTACAGTAGCTGACGTGAATGTAAAGTGGTGCTTGAAAGTTTGTGAAACCTTCAGAATTTTCTGTATATCTGCATAAATATGACACAAAACATCATCAGATTTTCACAAGTCCTAAAAGTAGACAAAGAGAACCCAATTATACTTGGTCATTTACTTATTGAGAAAAATGATCCAATATTACATATCTGTGAGTGGCAAAAGTATGTGAACCTTTGCTTTCAGTATCTTCGTCGTCTTCTTCTTTTTCTTCTGCTCTTGAGTCTATGGCAGCCCATAGAGCCGCATGTGAAATTTGGCACACAGATAGAGGATAATCTCAACAAATTGTTGTATTGGCTATGTCCAATTTTGGAGTCTCTATCTCAAACCCTCTAGCGCCACATATGTTATTTATTCTAATAACTTTTGAACCGTAAGTGCTAGAAACAGAATTCTTTCCCCCCCCCCTGATTCCTTGGCTTGTGTCGAGTCGAATAATATCCTAAAATTATGAAAATGGTCTCTATATATTCAGTTGGGCATAACAAGTTTTTTGATATTACATTTTCATATGTCTGCCATTTTGGTTCAGCCATTTTGAATTTAGTCTTAAACACTGTATTTTATGAACGACATGGCACATTGTTAGACAACTTGGTGTGTGTCATCAGGACCACGCCCTGAAATTACTCAGAAAGTTTCAGGACAGCGTCACCTTGTGGTCACAATTATAATGATTATAACAATTATAATCCAATTAGAGATCAGAGAGAGATCATCTTCAAACCATGCTGGCAAAAAAGTTATCAAAAGCTTTTTGATAAACCAAACCAGGAACAAGATACAAAAAAGATAGCGAAGGCACTGAATGTTCCTAGAGACACCGTTGGAAGCATAGTTCCAACGTATAGTATAGTTCTCAAATATCATGTGGATGAATTCAATGGCAACCACACCGAAATGTATGTGACGCCATATATTATATATATAATGCATTAATGTATTCAGAACAAACTTATTACCTGTTATTGGCATCATGACTTGGCCCCGTAATTACTGCTTGCAGCTATATTTATTATTATTATTAGGTGTCAACCACCAAAGGTGCATAGACACTTACTGTGTTTGTTGTTCTTTCCTCTTCTGTGGTGGAAGTCTATGGCAGTTTTTTGAAAAAAATGTAAAAAAAAAAAAAATTTATAAATAAATAAAAAATAAATATAAATATAAATAAATAAATAAACAAAATAAATAAAAAATATAATAAAAGATTTTTTTTTCAGCCTACAATTTTTGTTCAAACTTCACTAAATTTGGCTCCTATGATATTCAGACAAATTTTCACAAAAGTTATCAGAAGGATTATGTAAAATTATTCAGCTGTAACATGCAAATGAAGGGCAGCGGTAGCTCAGTGGTTAAGATGTTGGGCTACTGATCGGAAGGTCATGAGTTCAAATCCCAGCACTGCCAAGCAGCCACTGTTGGGCCCTTGAGCAAGGCCCTTAACTCTCAATTGCTCAGATGTATAAATGAAATAAATGTAAGTCGCTCTGGACAAGGGTGTCTGCCAAATGCCATAAATGTAAATTTGACAGCTAAGTCGCCAAATAGGAAATAAGGACACAGCTCTACAGCTTCTTGATGGATCAACATTAAACTTGACAATGTTTGTTGGGACTACATCCCCAGGTTGCAAAAAACAATGGGGTGCTAAATCTAGAAAACCTATGTTTTTGCTGTTTACAGATCAAAATTATTCAACCCCCACTGCAATTCGGGTTTATTGTCAAAATCTACAGACTTTCAGCTGTTTGCAATGAACAAATCAAACAAAAGCAATTGAAATAGTTCAACACAACGAATACTTCAAATGGTTTCCCCAAATTCAACTGAAAATGCAACTTATAATGACTTCTCCAGTCTCAAAATTATTCAACCCCTTCATGGCAAACAACTTTAGTACTTAGTAGAGCACCCTTTTGCTGTTATGACCTGCTGCAAACGAGATGCATAGCCAGACACCAGCTTGCAAAACCTGATTTGCAATGGGGGTTGAATAATTTTGATTGCAACTGTACTTGGAATAAATTCATAATTCTGATGTCATCTGATTTCTGATGATGAATATGAGATGATAGATCAGAGCTTTCATTTCCTGATATTTCCTGATCTACATGCAGTGAACAACTTGGAACATAGCGCCTGTGGTGGCAAACCACCAAATTTTTAGTATTAAGTATTGGAACAGTCTTAAAATAAATTTAAAAATAAATAGCATTTTATATTTGGTCACATATCCCTTGCATATGTAGCAGGAATATGTTGTTACACCAGATTATACATTTTATTTATCTGTTAATTTTATTTGTATTTTATTTTATTTTAATAATTTCTTATGGGGCATTTTATTTTGAAAGAAGGTTGCGCGCTGTTATTTAAGGTAATAATCACAGTATGCACGTCGGCTGACGTCATACATAGGTGAGAGGTTGAGATTGGTGTTTGTCCTCTTGTGGATTGGGGAAATTGGGGTTCGTCCTCTTTCCCGCGATGCCATTAGAGAGCAGGGGTACGGTTTCATGAGCTCTGTTCATCTGATGTAAAATTAACCATGAGTTCGAGTTATCAGTGTGTTAAATGAAGTTTATTTGAGTGCTGTTAACAGGTGAATAGTATACTGCGTGACATGGCGGCGCGAAGAGTGTGCGTCGCGTGTGAGAGATGTGTAAGTGGCTAACATCGTGATTAATTATATTGCGATTTATATATACAGTGGGGGTAAAAAAGTATTTGATCCCCTGCTGATTTTTTTGCCCACTGACAAAGAAATGATCAGTGTATAATTTTAATGGTAGGTGTATTTTAACAGTGAGAGACAGAATAACAACAAAAAAATCCAGAAAAACGTATTTCAAAAAAGTTATAAATTGATTTGCATTTTAATGAGTGAAATAAGTATTTGACCCCTTCGACTTAGTACTTGGTGGCAAAACCCTTGTTGGCAATCACAGAGGTCAGACGTTTCTTGTAGTTGGCCACCAGGTTTGCACACATCTCAGGAGGGATTTTGTCCCACTCCTCTTTGCAGATCCTCTCCAAGTCATTAAGGTCTCGAGACTGACGTTTGGCAACTCAAACCTTCAGCTCCCTCCACAGATTTTCTATGGGATTAAGGTCTGGAGACTGGCTAGGCCACTCCAGGACCTTAATGTGCTTCTTCTTGAGCCACTCCTTTGTTGCCTTGGCTGTGTTTTGTGTCACTGTCATGCTGGAATACCCATCCACGACCCATTTTCAATGCCCTGGCTGAGGGAAGGAGATTCTCACCCAAGATTTGACGGTACATGGCCCCGTCCATCGTCCCTTTGATGCGGTGCAGTTGTCCTGTCCCGTTAACAGAAAAACACCCCCAAAGCGTAATGTTCCCACCTCCATGTTTGACGGTGGGGATGGTGTTCTTGGGGTCATAGGCAGCATTCCTCCTCCTCCAAACACGGCGAGTTGAGTTGATGCCAAAGAGCTCGATTTTGGTCTCATCTGACCACAACACTTTCACCCAGTTCTCCTCTGAATCATTCAGGCAAACTTCAGACGGGCCTGTACATGTGCTTTCTTGAGCAGGGGGACCTTGCGGGCGCTGCAGGATTTCAGTCCTTCACGGCGTAGTGTGTTACCAATTGTTTTCTTGGTGACTATGGTCCCAGCTGCCTTGAGATCATTAACAAGATCCTCCCGTGTAGTTCTGGGCTGATTCCTCACCATTCTCATGATCATTGAAACTCCACGAGGTGAGATCTTGCATGGAGCCCCAGACCAGGGGAGACTGACAGTTATTTTGTGTTTTTTCCATTTGCGAATAATTGCACCAACTGTTGTCACCTTCTCACCAAGCTGCATGGCGATGGTCTTGTAGCCCATTCCAGCCTTGTGTAGGTCTACAATCTTGTCCCTGACATCCTTGGACAACTCTTTGGTCTTGGCCATGGTGGAGAGTTTGGAATCTGATTGATTGATTGCTTCTGTGGACAGGTGTCTCTTATACAGGTAACAAGCTGAGATTAGGAGCACTCCCTTTAAGACAGTGCTCCTAATCTCAGCTCGTTACCTGTGTAAAAGACACCTGGGAGCCAGAAATCTTGCTGATTGATAGGGGATCAAATACTTATTTCCCTCACTGTATGGATAGATAATGATATATATTTTCTAGTTTATGAATATGATTGATGTTGTATTCAAGAAATGAGATGCTGTGTGTTCTATGATTAACTACCTGGTGTGTTTAAAATATTTTAGATCCACTGATTACCTCGGGATGGGCATCCTGAGGTAGGAACAGGAACCAAATGGAGAAGGATTAGTGTAGCTGGAACATTATCAGGAAGGATATTCCAGAGTTTATGAGCCAAGTGTGGAAAAAGCTCTACCTCTTTAGTAGACTTTGATGTCCTCTGCATTATCAAAGGTCCAGAGTTTTGCGTCCTTAAAGAGCGTGATGGATTGTAACGTGATCGAAGATTGGTTAAATACAAAGGGGCTTGGCCATTCAGGGCTTTATATGTGAGTAGCAGTATTTTATAATCGATATGGAACTTAAAAGGTAACCAGTGTAGAGATGTTAAAATTGGGGTAATATGTTCTTATTTTCGTGATCTGGTAAGCGCTCTGGCAGCTGCATTTTGGACAAACTGTAGCTTATTTATTGAGGATGGAGGACAACCACCTAGCAGTGCATTACAATAATCCATTCTTGAGGTCATGAACGCATGAACTAGTTTTTCTTCATCAGAAACAGATAACGTTACGTAGCTTGGCAATATTTCTAAGGTCTAATATACAGTAACACCCAGGTCTTTGATTGTAGAGGATGAAGTAACCATACATCCTTCTAAATGCATATTATATTCTAAGAGCTTTTGTGTACAGAATTTTGGTCCAATTAGCAATATCTCTGTTTTATTAGAATTTAGTAGAAGAAAATTACCGGTCATCCAGTCTTTAATGTCTTTAACACATTCTGTTAACGTGGAAAATTTAGAAATTTCATCTGGTCTTGTAGAAATATATAGCTGAGCATTATCAGCATAACAGTGGAAATTAATCCTGTGTTTTCTAATAATATTTCCAAGGGGCAGCATGTATAAAGAAAACAGCAGGGGGCCTAACACTGATCCTTCCGGCACACCATACTTTACTGTCGTTAAGTTAGAAAGTTCATAATTTAAACAAACAAAATGGTAGCGGTCAGACAGGTAGGATCTAAACCATTTTAATGCCTGTCCCTGAATACCAATGTAGTTTTGTAATCTATCTAAGAGTATGTCATGATCTATAGTGTCAAATGCAGAACTAAGATCAAGTAAAACAAGCAGTGAAGTGCAGCCTTGGTCAGATGCTAGAAGCAAGTCATTTGTAATTTTTGAAAGTTTTGTAAGATCTTCCTGTCCAATAGTGGTAAAGGACTGCAATTCTTCTTGGGAAGCAATATTGGAGGCTAAAACCTGTGATGATGCTGTTGGTTGTACATTTCGAATTATATTCCTGATGCTTTCAATTTTCTCACTGAAGAAATCCATGAAGTCATTACTACTAAACTGTGTTGGAATATTCAGTTTAGGCGATGTCTTATTATTTGTTAATTTAGATATTGTATTGAATAAAAACCTAGGATTGTTTTGGTTACTTTCTGAGTCTATGCCCTAGCAGCTTTTAGACCCTGTCTATAGTTAGACATACTGACCTTCCATGCAATTCGAAAAACTTCTAGGTTTTTTTCCATTTTCGCTCGAGATTACGAGTTGCTCTCTTGAAAGCATGAGTATAATCTTGAAGTTGTTGAATGAATCTCAAGTTTAAGTTTAATTTACATAGTTTTCTGTGAAAGTTTTCAAATATTGAGTTTAAGTCTTGCTGTGATTTAATCATATTTTGTAGAAATCTTAATCCCTAATATATTTAAATGAGAATTTTTGTTTGTAGCTTGGGTCATTTATGAGTAAATTAACCATAACTATCCCAGGTATTGGATTGTTATGGTCTATATTCTCACATTGTAAACTGCCACCATATTTACATCATGTAACCATGCCTGTCTATAATCATTTTAAGAAATATTTTCCCTTTACAGTATGTCAGAACTATAGAAGTTCCTTTTCCTTCACAGAGGGAGGTGTCTATTGCACTCCAGTCCTTGTCACCTGATCGTGAGCCAGGGACAGGGGGCACCATAAAAACTCTGAGTACTTCAGCCAGTGCACTATCTGTGTAAGTGTTTAATACAGAATCATCATTTCAGGTAGAAGTTACTCATTGCTCAGGTTTTATTTTTTAATTATTGTACTGTGACAGAGACTTAAAGCATGCATTTGAATATTAATGGTGAGAATGAGTGTTGCTAGATTGTCTGTAAAGTCTCCTCTTTGGACTGAAAATTGCAGAAAGCTGTGCCCAAGGGCATGGGAAGTTGGGGTGCTGACATTCAGGATTCCTCTAACTGCAAATGCAGCTGCAACTGCTAAATAATAATAATAATAATGATAATAATAATAATAAAAATAATAAAGAAAGAAAGAAAGAAAGCAATGGCGGATTCCTCCTCAAGATTACAGACGATTTCAAAATTGACATGGTAGAGAACTGTATCCCACAGTGGGATTTGTAGTTTTCCACAAATGATCATTCCAAGACAAACAGCGCCATCTAGCATACGATAAAGATATTGTTAAACATAATATAATCGATATTATCAAAGTTATTCCTTTTAATATCATTGTTTTTGGAGATATGAGGTTGCCATCACATATGATAACATACTGTAGTGTCCTCTTTGTGTGAGGCACAGAACAAGTCCATAGGGTAATGTTCCATTGATTTATGGATACAAGAAATATGTGCAACACTTGTCAGTTCACCAATATATAAATAGTTCAGCCAATTTTTATTTGATTCCTTATTGCTCATCACCCTATAGGAAGACATGTGTCCCACACATACAGTGTCTCACAAAAGTGAGTACACCTCTCACATTTTTGTAAATATTTTATTATATCTTTTCATGGGACAACACTGACGAAATGACACTTTGCTACAATGTAAAGTAGTGAGTGTACAGCTTGTATAACAGTGTAAATTTGCTGTCCCCTCAAAATAACTCAACACACAGCCATTAATGTCTAAACCGCTGGCAACAAAAGTGAGTACACCCCTAAGTGAAAATGTCCAAATTGGGCCCAATTAGCCATTTTCCCTCCCCGGTGGCATGTGACTCGTTAGTGTTACAAGGTCTCAGGTGTGAATGGGGAGCAGGTGTGTTAAGTTTGGTGTTATCGCTCTCACACTCTCTCATACTGGTCACTGGAAGTTCAACATGGCACCTCATGACAAAGAACTCTCTGAGGATCTGAAAAAAAGAATTGTTGCTCTACATAAAGATGGCCTAGGCTATAAGAAGATTGCCAACACCCTGAAACTGAGCTGCAGCACGGTGGCCAAGACCATACAGTGGTTTAACAGGACAGGTTCCACTCACAACAGGCCTCGCCATGGTCGACCAAAGAAGTTGAGTGCACGTGCTCAGCATCATATCCAGAGGTTGGCTTTGCAGAATAGACGTATGAGTGCTGCCAGCATTGCTGCAGAGGTTGAAGGGGTGGGGGGTCAGCCTGTCAGTGCTCAGACCATACGCCGCACACTGCATCAAATTGGTCTGCATGGCTGTCATCCCAGAAGGAAGCCACTTCTAAAGATGATGCACAAGAAAGCCCACAAACAGTTTGCTGAAGACAAGCAGACTAAGGACATGGATTACTGGAACCATGTCCTGTGGTCTGATGAGACCAAGATAAACTTATTTGGTTCAGATGGTGTTAAGCGTGTGTGGCGGCAACCAGGTGAGGAGTACAAAGACAAGTGTGCCTTGCCTACAGTCAGGCATGGTGGTGGGAGTGTCATGGTCTGGGGCTGCATGAGTGCTGCTGGCACTGGGGAGTGTACTGTGACATGTACTGTGACATACTGAAGCAGAGCATGATCCCCTCCCTTCGGAAACTGGGCCGCAGGGCAGTATTCCAACATGATAACGACCCCAAACACACCTCCAAGATGACCACTGCCTTGCTAAAGAAGCTGAGGGTAAAGGTGATGGACTGGCCAAGCATGTCTCCAGACATAAACCCTATTGAGCATCTGTGGGGCATCCTCAAACGGAAGGTGGAGGAGCGCAAGGTCTCTAACATCCACCAGCTCTGTGATGTCGTCATGGAGGAGTGGAAGAGGACTCCAGTGGCAACCTGTGAAGCTCTGGTGAACTCCATGCCCAACAGGGTTAAGGCAGTGCTGGAAAATAATGGTGGCCACACAAAATATTGACACTTTGGGCCCAGTTTGGACATTTTCACTTAGGGGTATACTCACTTTTGTTGCCAGCGGTTTAGACATTAATGGCTGTGTGTTGAGTTATTTTGAGGGGACAGCAAATTTACACTGTTATACAAGCTGTACACTCACTACTTTACATTGTTGTTACATTGTGAACCACTATTGTTGTTACATTTCGTCAGTGTTGTCCCATGAAAAGATATGATAAAATATTTACAAAAATGTGAGGGGTGTACTCACTTTTGTGAGATACTGTATGTACCACAGTTCAAGTCAATTAGACATACGGTTCATGAGGAAGATTTTTGTAGTTTTGGACAAATTTTCAATGTACTGGAAAAATCTATCATGGAGGACTTTATGGGTCCCAATGGCTTTTTTTTTGTTCCCCATGACAAAAGAATGTATACCAATTTTCAGACATTTTGGACTATGGGGTGGAGGGAAAATCATGTAGATTTTGGGCGTGGCCTGTGGAGCCACCTATGGGCTCATGTAGACCATTTGTGGTGTGGGAGTTACTCATGGCCTGTAGTATCAATGTGCCAAATTTCCAAACTTTACCATTCAGATCTTGAGTTATTGGGCACTTTAGAGAGGTAAGGAGAATAATAATAAGAATAATACTAACAATGACAATAGGTTTCCTCCTGACTGAGGAATCCTAATAAGAATACTAAGAATAACAATAGGTGTTGAAAGAATGGAAGAATCCTAATAATAAATAAAGAAATAAGCTAAGCAAATTTTACAGTTGAGTATTTAGAGTAGTTTTTGAGTTTGTATGTCAGAGATAGCACACAACTCTTATACCACAGCCTTTTGTCAATGATTTTTTATTTATTTATTAATGAGCATTGCTTTTTAACTGTTTATAGTTACATTCAATGTTATGGAATATCTGTGAGACTACAGAGGAGTATTTTATTTATATATATATATATATATATATATATATATATATATATATATATATATATATATATATATATATTCTGTAGAAAATTAATACCTTCTGATTTGAGAATTAAACTGTGCTGTAGTGCAATCAGTACACAAAAAAATATTTGACTATCATTTGGGTGTGATGGCATAGATCACGCCACATGTATGCTGCTTAAAATGCCAGCACCCCAATGTAAAACACCTTCCCACGTACCTGGGTAATCCTATAGATTTTTTTTTTGCCTCTTCTTTTCATGTATATTATGTATGTATATTAAGCCCTCCAGAATTATTGGCACCCTTCATGAAAATGAGCAAAAATTAATATATAAACAGGTCATATGTGATAGTTGATATTTTAAGCTCAGGCATAAAAGGACATTATGTAGTTTTATTCACAAACCTCAATTTTTTTATTCATGAAATACAACAGCAAATTAGGAAATAACATCAAAACCAGAAAGACAGAAACACTAGAAATTCAGAAACATGTCAACATTAAATCAAAATGGGTCCTAATCAGACACTTGGAACCTTTTGGACACACAAGGAAAAATAATTTTCAGTTGGTTATCTAGTTAACCTAGCGAAAACAGTTCAAGTTATGTACAGTCAGGTCCATAAGTATTTGGACAGTGACACCATTTTTGTAATTTTGCCTCTGTACACCACCACAATGGATTTGAAAGGAAGCAATCAACATATAGTTGAAGTGTAGACTTTCGGCTTTAATTCAAGAGGTTTAACAAAATTATTGCATTAACCGCTTAGGACAGGGGTGTCGAGTCTTATCCGCAAAGGGCCGGTGTGGGTGCAGGTTTTCATTCCAATGAAGCAGGAGCCACACCTGTTTAATCAGTTGATCTTGGCTTTCAACAGGCTGGAATGACAACCTGTACCCACATCAGCCTTTTCCAGATGAGAATAGACACCCCTGGTTTAGGAATTACAGCCATTTTTTCAGAGTTCCTCCATTTTCACAGGCTCAAAATTTGAATTGGACAAGCTAACAATCATAAATTTTAGGATTTTTTAATACTTGGATATGAAATTGTCAAAATCAAGGAACTCTAATGAATTATTTACAAATAAAACACAGCAGGCACAGGCACTGCGCACTTTCTATTGTCCAGCATTTTATTGCCACTTTAGAACTTTTTGTCTAATGCTTCAATACTCCGAATAATTTTTGCTTCATGTATTCAAAAGATTCATTCGGTCTGTCACTACAGACGCGTTACTAAATCTGTTTTGTCAAGAGGATCAGGTGACTAATATTACTATATGAGATTGGTAAATGGATTCATCTCAGTAAATACATTAATTAGTTCGTACCCAGCAGATTCGAAAGCATGGTTACTATGTAACAGGCGCACAGCAAGAAAATAATTTTATGGTTTTCAGAGCATGATATCTTGGCTTCTGCTTGGTACAGTGAGTATAGAAAAGAATCACCCCCCTTTAAAACAATCACATTTTGTTGCTTTTCGGCTTGAAATGAAGACGGACACAGTTTTTGTTTTATCCAGCTGTATTTACTCGGTGCAACTTATAACATCCAAGTGAAAGATATAACACCAACATGTCAGAATTTATTTATTTTTTAATAAAACAGAGTCACTGAATTTAATTATTTGGCCTCAGCACCAAACGATGTCTGGCGGAAATCCAATACAGCTCACCATCCAAATAACACCATTCCTACAGTAAAGCTGGAGGTGGTAATATCCTGTTATGGGGGTGTTTCTCTGCAGCAGGGACTGGAGCATTTTTCAGGATAGAAGGAAAATAGATAGGGCAAAATACCATCAAATTATTGAGGAAAATCTGCTGCCCTCTGCCAGAAAGTTGTCAATGGGAAGAAGGTTTACCTTCCAACATGACAGTGACCCAAAGCACACAGCAAAACTGACCACACAGTGGTTGAAGGAGAAAAAGGTGAATGTCCATGCATGGCCTAGTCAGAGCCCAGACTTAAACCCCATTGAAAATCTGTGCAATGACTTGAAGACTGTAGTCCCCAACGGTCACCATCAAATTTAACTGAACTTGAGTAGTTCTGCAGAGACGAGTGGGCAAATATTGCAAAGTTTAGATGTGCAAAGTTAGTAGAGACATATCCCAACAGACTAAAGGCTGTAATTAAAAAAATTTAGTCAAATCCAACTCAGTGATTCTGTTTTTTAATTTTTAAAATTTTTTTCCTGACATGTTGTATCTTTCACTTGGATGTTATAAGTTGCACTGAGTAAATACAGCTGGGTAAAACAAAAACTGTGTCTGTCTTCATTTCAGGCTGAAAAGCAACAAAATGTGATTATTTTAAAGGGGGGTGATTCTTTTCTATACTTACTGTATATAAACATAAACTAGGTACCATGATATATGAATATCAACTTCGCGCTCTTTTGCCTGATTTTCTCTGTTTGTTTCTACCTGCCACCATCTCAGAGTTGTTTGCAAGAAAATGAAGTGATTTGGACATGGGGATGTGTCCATTGATTCCACAGGGTTAAGTCACCATGACCAGGCTCATCAACTAATCATCCAGACAAACATTGGAACCGTGCGCTTAGACCTCTAGCATGCATCAGAGATTGTCCTCAGAGATGATAAGTTATACACTTTGAGATAAGATAAGAGAGAAAGTTATACACTTTGGCCTCACTCAGATGAAGCACAGATTAAGTTAGATGCAGGTGGCCCTTTCGCATCTGATGGCAAGAGGCACAAGGATACAACCATATCAGGACAACTGGCTCGTGTATACCCCCACCAGGGAGCAGACCACCCAACATACCTTCACTCACCTACCACACATTGCAGGAACTGCACAGGTCTATGTTGGGAATGTAAAAACATATTTTATATATATATATATATATATATATATATATATATATATATATATATAAACAATTTATTGCTTTGCATAAAGTGCAGAGGTGCGAGCTAGATTGTTTAATTCCACTCCCGCCCACCCCAAAACACTTTTTCCTGTACTTATAAAACAAAAACAAAAGTAAAGCAAAATCACTTGCACAATAATGAATTTCACTGTGACTAGCGCTATGTGAAAGAGCAGTTTCAGAGCGGCAGGTTACATGTTACTATCCAATCCCATTCAGGTAGGATAGAGTCAGATCATTGCCACATACCTGTTCAAAGTGGCAGTACAAGACTTGTTTTGGGACAATGAAGCCAGTGTTAAACATGTAAGAAAAACCTCACAGACTCTGCTGTAGACACGACATCCACCATCCATCATTAAGTTTAAGAGTCAGCTAGTCTGCACAAGTGTGTTTTAAGAATTGTTACATCCTTAAATACTGTAATATTATACAGAGATGTATTATTTTGCACATGTATTGCAATGAACAGTCTAGCCTAAAATAAGCATTGAAGCTAGAAATTTAATTTGTAGCCCAGAGGCTGTTAATTGTAGTGCCGTTTGATGTGTTATTTGCTGCACAAATAAAGCAGCCTAAAATAGTGATGGCCTGAATCTTTTTTTTTTTGCTATAACTATGGAATGATGACTAGCTGACTACTGTTAAAATGCTGCCCCAGCTGGTTAACCAGTATTCATGCTTATTGCAAAACATTTATAACATGCTTCTTTGACCATTTATGTGTTCATTTGGAAATATGGTTAGCTTGTCAACTTTTTGAATGCTCCATCTACAGCCAAATCTGAACATCGTGCTTCACAACATTTTGTGCTGAAGTATCCTGGTACTGGCAAATTCATGATGCCCTCAACCTTTATAACCACCAGCCACAAAATAGCCCCAAAGCAATGACCCACTACCATATTTTGCAGTGTGTATCCAGTTTATAAAATATTAAATTATTAAAATACTCCTTAGGGATGTCAGTACTGTCATCACAAATATTTGAGTGAAAATACAATTATAGAAGTAGTTACATTTATTTAAGATGGATATATAGTGTGTCCTGTTTTTTGAGTAGAAATCTTAAATTATTGTATTGTATTTTTTTTTTTTTTTATAAAGGGTGCCAATAATTCTGGAGGTCACTTTGTTTCAGTCCTAACACATTTCTGGTCATATATCTGTATATGCAGTTAAGTAATTTTGTAACTTGGAATCTTATGTGGATATTATGTGTGTGACCTGAAACTTCCTAATGTATTTTCAGAAAATGGAATGCTGTTGAGGCCCGCAGTCTTCGTGTATCAGTAGGCTCGTTTTTAGATCACTTGGCACTTGTAATGGAAACTATCGATACATTTGGACAACCAGCTCTACAGGGCAACTAATGGAACTTGCTGACAGAAAATATGAATTTAAATCTGTGCTATTTAAAAATATTGCACTGTTTGTATAATAAAAATCTAAGTACTTTGACCAGTGTTGAAAGTAAATTGTGGTAAATTGTGGAGAAAAACTTGTAACCTATTTAAAAAAAAAAAAAAAAAAAACCTCCACAGTTCAATTTGGGTTGGTTGAATAACTACTGGACAGAATGTAACATCTAGTTAATCTAGCCCAGCAAGATGTGATTTAATACACAATCAGGCAAACATAAATAAATAACTGATATGTACATATAAACACATTTGAGATTTGAACATTACATAAATATTATATAATACATTTCAACATATTTGTTTCTACCCCAAAAAAAAAAAAATGTTACCAGTTAACATTAAGAAGTAACCAGTCTGTGGGGTGAAAGAATGATCAAACATTTTCTTTTAGAATTCTAGTTTTTGGATTAAGTGCTAAATAATAATAACACTATATTTAAACTACACTTAAACTACACTTTAACTACACTTAAACACATGTATTTGTGCAAAACAGCCACGATTTCAGCACCAACGGCAAGAGGCGAAGCAACAAATATAGAGTTAAGATACAGAATATACAGTGGTGCTTGAAAGTTTGTGAACCCTTTAGATTTTTCTATATTTCTACATAAATATGACTTAAAACATCATCAGATTGTCACACAAGTCCTAAAATTAGACAAAGAGAACCCAATTAAACAAACGAAATATATATACACTGAATATATGTAAGTGAACAGACAGTCAGCTTTCAAAGGGGATGTGTTGAAAGGAGGAAAAATTGGCAAGCGTAAGGATCTTAGCAACTTTGACAAGGGCCAAATTGTGATGGTTAAACAACTGAGACTCAGACATCTCCAAAACGGCAAGAGTTGTGGGGTGTTCCCAGTATGCAGTGGTTAGTACCTACCAAAATTGGTCCAAGGAAGGACAACCAGTGAACCGGCAACAGGGTCATGGGTGCCCAAGGCTCACTGATGCGCGTGGGAAGCGAAGGCTAGCCCATCTGGTCCAAGCCCACAGAAGAGCTACCGTAGCACAAATTGCTGAAAAACTTAATGCTGGCTATGATAGAAATGTGTCAGAACAAACAGTGCATCACAGCTTCCTGCATATGGGTCAGAGTGCTGACCCCTGTCCATCACCGAAAATACTTACAATGGGCACGTAAGCAGCTGAACTAGACCATGGAGCAATGAAAGAATTTGACCTGGTCTGATGAATCATGTTTTCTTTTACAATGTGTGTAGAGCCAGGTGTGTGTGAGTACATCGCATACCTGGGGAAGAGATGGTACCAGGATGCAATATGGGAAGAAGACAAGCCAGACAGAGGTAGTGTGATGCTCTGGGCACTGTTTTGCTTGGAAACCTTGAGTCTCTTCATGTGGATGTTTTCGATGCATACCACCTACTGAAACATTGTTGCAGACCAAGTATACCCCTTCATGGTATATATCATGACGATATTCCCTAATGGAAGTGGGCTCTTTTAGCAGGATAATGCACCCTGTTTTGGTGGCACAAGGGGAACCAATATTAGGCAGGTGGTTTTATATGGTATATACACACTGCCTGGCCAAAAAAAAAGTCGCACACTCTAAAATTTTGTTGCACCACCTTTAGCTTTGATTACAGTGCGCATTTATTGTGGCATTGTTTCAACAAACTTGTGTAACGTGACAACATTTATTTCCATCCAGAATTGCATTAATTTTTTGCCAAGATCTTGTATTGAAGATAGGAGAGTAGAACAACTCTGTAAAGTATTCTCTAGCCACAGCCCAAATACTTTCAATGGGGTTAAGGTCAGGACTCTGTTGTGGTCAATTAATGTGTGAAAATGATTCCTCATGCTCCCTGAACCACTCTTTTTACAATCTGAGCCCGATGAATCTTGGTATTGTCATCCTGGAATATGCCTGTGCCATCAGGGAAGAAGAAAATCCTGAATAACCTTGTTATTCAGTAGATTCAGGTACTCAGCTGACCTTATTGATGCATAATGTTGCTGAGCCTAGACCTGACCAACTGAAGCAACCCCAGATAACAACACTGCCTCCAGAGGCTTGTACAGTAGGCACTATGCATGATGGGTGCATCGCTTCATGTGCTTCCCTTCTGACCCTGATGCCTCATCACTTTGGAATAGGGTAAATCTGGACTCTCCTTGCAGGTTTTTATAATTCCAGGGATTTCAGCAATCTCCTTAGTTGTTTTCTTTGTTTTATGCAGGCCAAAAATTTGCCCCTTCTGAAACACAATAATATCTTTTCCATGATAATGGGATATGTCTTCCGACATGGTCGTTTAAGAATTGAGACGCTACATACTGCATCAGTTAGGGTAAAAAGACTTGTTGCTAGCTGAAACACATTAATCACTGCAATAATGAAATAATCATAGGTTCTTAAGTATTTGCTTATTTAAATCCAAACAGCGACCTTTTTTTTTTTCATGTATATGTATATATGTATGTATGTGTGTATATACACTGTGTTCAAAATTATTATGCAAGTGACATATCAGTAGGATTTTAGTAAAATAAACATTTAGATTTTAGTTTTTCAAAGAAAGCGTTTGTTTTATTTCTCATATATTTTTAGATAACTGGTATCAATCTCAGACAGGTTTGTTAATTACTTTGCCAGGTGGGCTTAGTTTGTTAGGTTGTTCCACATTATTAAGCAAGTCAGTTCTCATGCAATATGGGGAGGAAGAAAGATCTTTCTGAAGGTGAAAAGCATGAAATAGTGCAGTGTCTTGCAAAAGGCATGAAAACAACTGATATTTCATGAAAACTGAAAAGAGAGCATCAAACTGTGAAAAGAGTTGTGAGTGATTCAGAGCACAGACGAATTTGGTCAGGTAAAGGCTTAATAAGGAACGATTATGTCAGACAAATTAATGGTATTAAAATGGCAGCTATAAAAAGCCAGTGTTGAGCAGCAAACAGGTATTTGAAGCTGCTGGCGTCTCTGGAGTCCCAAGAACCTCTCGATGCAGAATCTTCCAGTGGCTGGCAGTTGTGCATAAAGCTGTATTTCGGCCACCCCTAACCAAAGCTCACAAAGAGAAACGTTTGCAGTGTGCTCAGAAATACATGAAAACTAATTTTCAAACAGTTTTATTCACCGACAACACTGGATGGTCCAGATGGATGGAGTTCTGAATACAACCCTGTTACAACAAAACTGTGATGTCAGCAAGGAGGTGGCAGAGTGATGATTTGGGCTGGAATATTGGGAAATGAGAAGATAGGTCCCTTTAGAGTCCCTGAGGGTGTTAAAATGACCTCTGTAAGATTTGTGGAGTTCCAAACCAACCATTTTCTGACATGGTATAAAAAGAAGAATCGTGCATTCCGAAATAAAATTATTTTCATGCAGGACAATGCACATGCTGCAAAAAACACCATTGACTCCTTGGGTGCTATGGGAATAAAAGGAGAAATGGTCATGGTTCTGGAATTTCTTTCAACTTTGACATAGTGTGTTACTGGGAAAGACCTTCATGCTGTTGAAAAAGTCGATTTGATTGAACAGGGTTTGCAGTAATCAGGCCTGGTTGCATCTAGTCCAGCTGAACCCCATTATGAATGCAGTTTCATAGATTTGGGGAATTAGTAACTATGGGGGCAAACCCATTTTCACACAGGCCCAGTTGGTATTGAATAACCTTTTTTGCTTCAATAAATAACATTATCGTTTAAAAACTGTATTTTGTGTTTACTCGGGTTGCCTTTGTTTTATCTTAGATTTTGTTTTAATTTCTGAAACAATTTAGTATGAGATATACACATAGACAGAAGAAATCAGGATGCTGCAAATACTTTTTCACAGCACTGTGTATGTGTGTATATTTCTAAATTTGAGAAAATGTCCAGGATTTGGTTTTAGTTCCATTATGATGTGCTTATGGTCTAATACTGCATCATGTGTGTGCATATTTGCATTGCTTTAACCCTCTCTGTAATTCCCGCCTTCTCGCACAACAACTGGTTGATTATAAAAGGCTTGCAGCAACTATTGGCCAAATTCCTGCCTCTCAACCATTAGCCTACTCTCAGTGAATATGCGTAAGTAAAGTGCTGTTGTCTACGGCGTCAAACATTTGCTTGACAATAGCAGCAAATGACCGCTGTCCTGAGTCGAAACAGTGCCCATGGCCATATAAGGTAATTTTTAATTTCATGTTATCACATTGCTTTGTATGGTCATTCAAATGTGTAAATTATGGCAGAAGGTACACTCGTGGCATCTATTTTATTTTATTCAATGGACAATTAAAAGAATGTAGGAAAAAATGTAAAATGTGGGCAGAGTGAAACCAATATATATGAATATATATACACACACACACAGCTGTGGCCAAAAGTTTTGAGAATGACACAAATATTAATTTTCACAAAGTCTACTGCTTCAGTGTTTTTAGATCTTTTTGTCAGATGTTACTGTTACTGAAGTATAATCACAAGCATTTCATAAGTGTCAATGACTTTTATTGACAATTACATGAAGTTTATGCAAAGAGTCAATATTTGCAGTGTTGACACTTCTTTTTCAAGACCTCTGCAATTCGCCCTGGCATGCTGTCAATCAACTTCTGGGCCACATCCTGACTGATGGCAGCCCATTCTTGCATAAGCAATCCTTGGAGTTTGTCAGAGTTTGTGGGTTTTTGTTTGTCCACCCGCCTCTTGAGGATTGACCACAAATTCTCAATGGGATTAAGGTCTGGGGAGTTTCCTGGCCATGGACCCAAAATGTCGATGTTTTGTTCCACGAGCCACTTCGTTATCACTTTTGCCTTGTGGCAAGGTGCCCCATCATGCTGGAAAAGGCATTGTTCATCACCAAACTGTTCTTGGATGGTTGGGAGAAGTTGCTCTCTGAGGATGTTTTTGTACCATTCTTTATTCATGGCTGTGTTCTTAGGCCAAATTGTGAGTGAGCCCACTCCCTTGGCTGAGAAGCAACCCCACACATGAGTGGTCTCAGGATGCTTTACTGTTGGCATGACACAGGACTGATGGTAGCGCTCACCTTTTCTTCTCCGGACAAGCTTTTTTCCAGATGCCCCAAACAATCGGAAAGGGGATTCATCAGAGAAAATGACATTACCCCAGTCCTCAGCAGTCCAATCCCTGTACTTTTTGCAGAATAGCAGTCTGTCCCTGATGTTTTTCCTGGAGAGAAGTGGCTTCTTTGCTGCCCTTCTTGACACCAGGCCATCCTCCAAAAGTCTTCGCCTTACTGTGCGTGCAGACGCACTCACACCTGCCTGCTGCCATTCCTGAGCAAGCTCTGCACTGGTGGTGCCCCGATCCCGCAGCTGAATCAACTTTAGGAGACGGTCCTGGCGCATGCTGGACTTTCTTGGGTGCCCTGAAGCCTTCTTCACAACAGTTGAACCTCTCTCCTTGAAGGTCTTGATGATCCGATAAATGGTTGATTTAGGTGCAATCTTACTAGCAGCAATATCCTTGCCTGTGAATCCCTTTTTGTGAAAAACAATGATGGCTGCACGTGTTTCCTTGCAGGTAACCATAGTTAACAGAGGAAGAACAATAATTTCAAGCACCACCCTCCTTTTAAAGCTTCCAGTCTGTTATTCTAACTCAATCAGCATGACAGAGTGATCTCCAGCCTTGTCCTCATTAACACTCTCACCTGTGTTAACGAGAGAATCACTGACATGATGTCAGCTGGTCCTTTTGTGGAAGGGCTGAAATGCAGTGGACATGTTTTTTTGGGATTAAGTTCATTTTCATGGCAAAGAGGGACTTTGAAATTAATTGCAATTCATCTGATCACTCTTCATAACATTCTGGAGTATATGCAAATTGCCATCATAAAAACTGAGGCAGCAGACTTTGTAAAAATGAATATTTGTGTCATTCTCAAAACTTTTGGCCACGGCTGTAGACTTTGCAATATTTGCCCAATCTTCCTTGCAGAACTGCTCAAGATCAGTTAAATTTAATGGTGACCGTTTGTGGACTGCAGACTTCAAGTCATTCCACAGATTTTTAATGATAAATTCTAACTGGCAATTATTACAGTTTGTGCTGGGTTATAACAAGTTATGGGGTTTAAGTCTGGGCTCTGACTAGGCCATGCATGGACATTCACCTTTTTCTCCTTCAACCACTGTGTGGTCAGTTTTGCTGTGTGCTTTGGGTCATTGTCATGTTGGAAGGTAAATCTTCTTCCCGTTGACAACTTTCTGGCAGAGGGCAGCAGATTTTCCTCAAGAATTTGACGGTATTCATTTTTCCTTCTATCCTGACAAGTGCTCCAGTCCCTGATGCAGAGAAACACCCCCATAACAGGATATTACCACCTCCATACTTTACTGTAGGAATGGTGTTATTTGGATGGTGAGCTGTATTGGATTTCCGACAGACATATCATTTGGTGTTGAGGCCAAATAATTAAATTTTAGTCTCATCTGACCATAACACTTTTTCCCATGTGGCCTCAGAATCTTCAAGGTGCGTTTTGGCAAAGCTCAATCGTGGGTGGCTTTTTTCTTGCAACTGTCCCATACAAGCCACATTTGTGGAGAATATGTGATATTGTTGTCACATGCACACAATGACCACTCTTTGTCATAAATTCCTGCAACTGCTTCAGTGTTGCTGTAGGCCTCTTGGTAGCCTCTCTGACCAGTTTCCTCCTGGCTCTTTCATCCAGTTTGGAGCGATGTCCTGATCCAGGGAGAGTCTGTGTTGTACCAAATACCTTCCATTTCTTAATAATAGACTTCACTGTCCTTCTAGTCATTGATAAAGCCTTTGAATTTTTTTTTGTATCCATCTCCTGACTTGTGCCTGTCCACACATTTATCACGGAGATGTTTTGACAGTGCCTTGCCACCCATAGTTGATTATTTGCTTCAGTTGCACTACCAAGGACTGAAAAATGCTCCAGGAAAGCTCTTTTCATGCTGAGCTAATCAAAATGACCACAGCTGAACACAGCTGAAAGTCAAATGGCTTTGTGTGCCATTGAGAAGGTGATTAGCTACACCTTATTGAGTTTACAAGTCATTTTTACGAGGGGGTGATCCTTTTTCCAACTTCTTTTTCCAACTTCTATAAGTTGCAGTGAGTAAATACAGCTGGATAAAACAAAAAATGGGTCTGTCTTCATTTCAGGCTGAAAAGCAACAAAATGTGATTATTTTAAAGGGGGGTGATGCTTTTTTACAGTGGGTATAGAAAAGAAAGTTCTTGTTTATCCACCAGCAGGTGTTATTGCATCAAGTCAGCCAACTGCAGCAACAGAAACTTGCGCTGAAAGCACAGTAGTAGCGCCAGCATCAGCGGGAGATCTACCTGTCCATACAGACCATCCAGAGAGCATACAAGACAAAGAACCGCCACCTACAGCAGAAAATGCAAAGACAAGGAATCAAATGAGCTGGATGAGGACATAAACTATAACCGCTGTAAGCCTATCAAACTTGAATGTACGAAAGCAGATGAGGAGATCTTGAAAATAAAAAGTGAACGCAAAAAGAGGTGCAAAAAGAGGTTATAAGAGGTTAAAGCCTCTTGGCTACTCATTCAACATTGTAGAAATGTAGTCGTCATATTGATAGTTTCATTGCCAGGTTGTTTGTTAAAGGCTAATGGTTGTAATTGTTGAATATGTAATTGTTGGGTATGTAATTGTTGAGACCTACTGTTCATTATTACATTTAATACCTACTTGTTTGTAGCACAACATTTTTTAAGTTTTAATATGAATTATTCTTATATTTTAATACAGTATAATTTGTATGGTTATTGTATTTATTTGTAGTGTGTGCAGACACCATGAAATAAATTTGACAAGAAAAGATATCTGACAAGATATACAGTGGGGGAAAAAAGTATTTGATCCCCTGCTGATTTTGTACGTTTGCCCACTGACAAAGAAATGATCAGTCTATAATTTTAATGGTAGGTGTATTTTAACAGTGAGAGACGGAATAACAACAAAAAAAAATCCAGAAAAACGCATTTCAAAAAAGTTATAAATTGATTTGCATTTTAATGAGTGAAATAAGTATTTGACCCCTTTGACTTAATACTTGGTGGCAAAACCCTTGTTGGCAATCACAGAGGTCAGACATTTCTTGTAGTTGGCCACCAGGTTTGCACACATCTCAGGAGGGATTTTGTCCCACTCCTCTTTGCAGATCCTCTCCAAGTCATTAAGGCCATTTTCAATGCCCTGGCTGAGGGAAGGAGGTTCTCACCCAAGATTTGATGGTACATGGCCCCGTCCATCGTCCCTTTGATGCGGTGCAGTTTTCCTGTCCCCTTAGCAGAAAAACACCCCCAAAGCATAATGTTCCCACCTCCATGTTTGACGGTGGGGATGGTGTTATGACTTGGGGTCATAGGCAGCATTCCTCCTCCTCCAAACACGGCAAGTTGAGTTGATGCCAAAGAGATCTGACCCCACCTGACCACAACACTTTCACCCAGTTCTCCTCTGAGTCATTCAGGCAAACTTCAGACAGGCCTGTACATGTGCTTTCTTGAGCAGGGGGACCTTGCAGGCACTGCAGGATTTCAGTCCTTCACGGCGTAGTGTGTTACCAATTGTTTTCTTGGTGACTATGGTCCCAGCTGCCTTAATTATTAACAAGATCCTCCCGTGTAGTTCTGGGCTGATTCCTCATTCTCATGATCATTGAAACTCCACGAGGTGAGATCTTGCATGGAGCCCCAGATCGAGGGAGACTGACAGTTTCTTCCATTTGCGAATAATCGCACCAACTGTTGTCACCTTCTCACCAAGCTGCTTGGCGATGGTCTTGTAGACCATTCCAGCCTTGTGTAGGTCTACAATCTTGTCCCTGACATCCTTGGACAGCTCTTTGGTCTTGGCCATGGTGGAGAGTTTGGAATCTGATTGATTGGTTGCTTCTGTGGACAGGTGTCTTTTATACAGGTAACAAACTGAGAAACCCTCTCTTAAAGGTAGTGCTCCCAATCTCAGCTCATTACCTGTGTAAAAGACACCTGGGAGCCAGAAAGCTTGCTGATTGATAGGGGATCAAATACTTATTTCCCTCATTAAAATGCAAATCAATTTATAACTTTTTTGAAATGTGTTTTTCTGGATTCTTTTTTGTTGTTATTTTGTCTCTCACTGTTAAAATACACCTACCATTAAAATTATAGACTGATCATTTCTTTGTCAGTGGGCAAACGTACAAAATCAGCAGGGGATCAAATACTCCCCCCCCCACCCCCCACCCCACTGTATTCCACAAGAAATCTGACTGAGTTTTTACTTTCAGCAGAACATATATTTTCAGATATATGTCATTAAATGCACAACTGAGAGATATAAATTTTTTATACAATTCACAAGTAATACAAATAAATACATAAATAAATACAAATAAATACAAAGTAAATGTACAATGAATGAAGTTTAATTAATTAAAAATAATCAGTCTATGAAGAATTAATAATGCAGTTTTTTTTTTTTTCAAACATTCGTTATTGTAAATAACTTGTATGTATGGACCTACTGATAAATACAGACATGTTATATAAAAATGACAATTATGTGTTTTAGTGCAGTTTAAATGAAATGATTCTGTGTGATGAAATGCTAGACAGTAACACCATCTTTCACATCTGGTTCTTGAAAATGTGTGTATTGCTCTGATTTGTGTCCCATCAATGCAGCCATGTACATCAGGGAATTTTTGCCTGTTTGTATTTTGTGCTTTTATGCTTGACATGCATACATAGTTGTGCATGTGGTGACACAGGGCAATTGATGGTATGATATTAGTATATTATGGTATAGTATGGCAAAGAATGATATCCGTCTCGTAAAGCTTTTCGACGAACATGCGGTTCTTCATTATCAATTACGAGCTCACTGATGTAATCTACTCTGGCTGCCATCTCATTTCGACCGTTATTCATGGTCAGAGGCTTCCGTAAATATTTAGTTGGAACGTTTAAATGTTGGAGTTATGTTTAAACTAAGTTTAATGGTGCAATGCAAAAATATTTAGTTGTGCATAAGTTGTAACTTAGTGCCCCTTTACGTTGCAACTAGGCTAATTTAACTTACGCACTGCTGGTGCAACCAGCCAAAGGTTTCTTCCTCATATAGTCTCAGGAAGTTTTTCCTTGCCACTGTCTCCTTTGGCTTGCTCATTAGGGATAAATTCATCACATTTAAAATCTATATCCTAAATTAATATATTACTGTAAAGCTGCATTGGGACAATATCCATTGTTAAAAGCGCTATACAAATTCCTCTAGGATCTTATTTGATTTTTAGAATCTTATTGGACATTGTGATTTTTAAAAATGGAATTTCAGTTTATCCTGTAGGATGTTATTTGATTTTTAGATCTTATTCGAACTCTACTTGTATTTTATTGGAAATGTATTGTTATTGTAAAGCTATTGGAAATTACAGAGGGTGCTTTGGAATCCCATTAAAAAAAATCCCATAGAAGTTGTCCTACAAGATATTTATGTCTTGTCCTATAAGACAATTCCTATTGGAATCTTATAGGAATGGTTCCAAAATATGGTAGAAATTAGAATCCTGTACAATTTCATATTGGAATCCTATAGGATTTTTGACAAGGGTGCAGATTTTAAAATTAAAATTAGCGAAAATCACAGGATTAGTGCACTATATTCAGCATCTTGTATCCTGAATAGGACAAGTCTCTGAATGTCCTTGGCCCAGCCAAAACCCAGACTTGAACCCAATAGGATGTGGTGAGACCTGAAGATGCCAGTTCACATCTTCAGTTCAGTCTTATTTAACTTGAGAGGATCTTCCAGGAAGAATGGGAGACATTACCCAAATCTGTGTGCAAAGCTTGTAGATATTTACCCAAGATAAAGCTGTAATTGCTTCCAAAGCTGCTTCTAAAGGTAATGAATACTTATGTAAATGACAAATTTAAGTTTTTGATTTTTAATAAATTTGCAAAAATGTCTAATAACCTTTTCACGTTGTCATTATGCAAAGAAACTCTAGGCTACAGTAATGGGTGTCACTCTCACTCACCTCTGTAGAGAATATCTACATATATAAAAGTAGTAATTACTTCTATTTTATTTCTTTTTCTACTCATTTGTTCCTTGAAAATATATAAGATTGCTGTTTTGATTCTTACTTGCACATTATTGCCTTTTGACAGTCTCAGATGCTTTTGAAACCTCAAGAAGTTTTCATTAATGTAAAAACTATACCTCTTTGTCATGTTATATTTGTTATATTTATCTTTTAATAAAATTCTCAAATTTTATGCACTTGCCCTTGTGGCAATTTTCCCCATGGTATCGAAAATCTATTGTATTGTATCGAAATTAGAAATACCAGTATCATGACAACACTATTAGAGAGTGAAAAATTTGTTAAATATGTATTAATTACCATTCTTTACCTTTTTGTTTTGTTTGTGGCACTAACTGTGATAAACTTTAATACACCAAAAATCTGTAGCTGCTCAAAGACTATTGACTGGTCCTGTATGGTACATATAAAAAGCCTACACACATTCAGGTACACGGTTTTTTATAGAGAAAAAATTAAAACCAAGATTAATCATATCAAATCTTTTTCCAAATTTAATGTGATGTAGCAACCAACAAAATTCAAGTGAAAATCAGTATTTGTCAGCTCCTTTAATGTTGCTGTAGGTCTCTTAACAGCCTCCTCAATAAGTTTTCTTCTTGTTCTTTCATCAGTTTTGGAGGGGCATCCTGTTCTTGGCAATGTCATATGGTGCCCAGTTTTCTCCACTTGTTGATAGCCTTCATGGTGTTTCATGGTATATCCATTGTTTTGGAAATTCTTTTGTACCCCTCTCCTAAATGATACCTTTTAACAGTGAGATCCCATATACATATTCTTTGTAAGGTCTTCATGGAGCATGGCTTCAACAGTAGTATGAAACCAAGAAAAAAATCCTACAGAAACAGCTGATCTTTATCTCGGCTTAATCAGAATCACTTCACTGATGACATTACTTTTGAAGTTCGACTATGATTGGTTAATTCTGAGCCCCGTCACATGCCCCATTATAAAATGGTGTGCACACTTATGCAATTTTGTTGGTCGCTACATCACATTAAACGTAGAAAATGATCTGACATGATTTATCTTGGTTTAATTTTTTACATCAGAAAAACTTGCAATGTTAACAGGTGTATGTCAACTTTTTAATGATGCATATTCTTTTAGATAAACACAATGTATTCCCCTTGAATAAATGATGGTCCTAAACATAGCATACTGCCTACACTAGGGATAGCATAAAAATGGGTGCAGAATTCTGGTTTAATAATTGCACTGTATTATTACCCACCCCCGAAAAATGGTTCAGAAATAATTTTTGTTCACATTTGGGATCACATTTGTTTGCACAGTCAATTTACATAACTCTACAACGTAATCCACAAGTATACTTAAACTTCACTAAGCTTTATGTATAGCAAGCACACTGTTCTTTTACTTTTTTGTATATAAAGCATTAAACATTTCAAATGAAGCTTAATAAAATAAACACAATATCAACTTCATCCTTAGAAATCATCATCATCACAGATGTCAAGATACACATCAAAAGCCTCCCGATTACAGTTTCCATCGTAAGTGAAGACGTATTTATGGAATGTCCCATCAACACATATAGCTGAAAGAGATAAGAAAGAAACTTAAACAACATGGAGACTTATTTCTTAGCTTAATCACCAAGATAAAGGAGTTCATTTTAGAAATTTCACTCACCAATGACAGAGTTGACATTTTTGGAAGTGTTTTTCCCAAAGGCACAAATGCAAGCACATTCAGCCGGCACAGTAAAACTGGCCAGAGACCACTGACTGTCTACATATTGTCCAATGACTGGCCCGACTTTTCCCACCCGAGCCAAACTGAAATGGAAACCATTGTCACAATTTAATTTTTTTAAAAACACAATTTAACATTTAGATATGCAAGTAATTAAAGATAATTTACACTTGCATAGAGCCAATACAGGCCTTACGCAGAGCGCCGATTTAGTCTGGTATCCTTCAGTGCGAAAATGTGAACAGTGCCTTTGTCACTAGAAGCACACAGGAAGGACGAGTCATGGCTGAAGTTGATGCTGTAAAAAAGTGTAAAACACTTTATTATATTGACTGGCAACCAAATGCAATACCTCTTTGGCATCTGTTATTACCCAATCAGTTTTATAAAGCACTTAAATTGGTAGAAAAAACAAGAACAGCTTAGATACAGAAAGAAAAGTACATTTTAATACAATTGGACAAATGATCTTTTTGCTGTTTGAGATGTTCTAAGCAGAACATCTCAAACAGCAAAAAGATCATTTGTCCAATTTAATAAAGGAAAACTAATGAAAGGCTACTGTACTGGAGTGGCTGGCCGCTTTATGTCCCAGGGCACCTGTTTTAAATATGCTGTCAGAGCTAGTCTTGCTGGAGTCCCTGCTTTCACTCTGCACACAAAGTACTTTGTCCTTAGCCATAACGGGACAATAAGCATACCTAATGATCTCTGTCTCTCTCTCTCTCTCGCTCTCTCTCTCTCTGAGAGTGATTGTGACCCCTTCTGCTCTCCGGACCTGCTTGAGCCATCCTGATGCCTTACTTCTGGTTGGAGTTCTCATCAATTGGAAATCACTTGCTGCTGCAGACAATGATACCACATGGACAGCCTAAAGCTCGTGGAGCTTACTGAGGATGGTACCACTTAAAAACCATGAAGATGGCTTTGGACCACAATTCATATGAACAGTTATGCGTTGATGGCATAGGACTACACTTGCTATGATAGCTTTAGGACTGCAAATGCCACGAACAGTTTTGCACTCAAGTCTCCATCAGTGAACAGTGGATAAGTTCAACAAAACAGACTTCATGTGAAAACTGTAAATGAATTTCCCGTTTACACAATTGCACTATTTGACCATGTACATCCCCACTTCCAAAAAGGTTTGGACGCTGTGTAAAATGTAAATAAAAACAGAATGCAATGATTTGGAAATCTCATAAACCCAGATTTTATTCACAATAGAACATATAAAACATATCAAATGTTTAATTTGATGGTAGCAACATGCCTCAAAAAAGTTGGGACAGAGCCATGTTTACCACTGTATAGCATCCCCTCTTCTTTTAACAACAGTCCATATACATCTGGGAAGGAGGAGACCAGTTGCTGGGGTTTTGGGAGAGGAATATTGTCCAATTCATGTCTGATACAGGATTCTAGCTGCTCAACAGTTCTGGGTCTTCTTTGTCGTATTTTTCATTTCATGATGCACCTAATGTTTTCAATTGGTGAAAAGTGTAGACTGCAGGCAGGCCAGTTCAGCACCCGGACTCTTCTACTACGAAGCCATGCTGTTGTATAGTAATAAATGCAGTATGTGGTTTAGCATTGTCTTGCTGAAATATGCAAGGCCTTCCCTGAAAAAGACGCCGTCTGGATGGAAGCATATGTTGCTCTAAATCCTGTATATACCTTTCAGCATTAATGGTGCCTTGCCAGATGTGCAAGCTGCCCATTCTATAGGCACTAATGCACCCCCATACCATCAGAGATACAGGTTTTTGAACTGAGCGCTGATAAGCTAGATGGTCCCTCTCATCCTTAGTCCAGAGGATGCGGTGTCCATGGTTTCCAAAAAGAATTTCAAATTTCTATTCGTCGTTTTCCACTTTGCCTCAGTCCATTTTAAATGGGCTTTGGCCCAGAGAAGACTGCAGCGTTTCTGGATCATGTTCACATATGGCTTTTTCTTTGCATGATAGAGCTTTAACCAGCATTTGTGGATGGCACGGCAAACTGTGTTCACGGACAATGAGTTCTAGAGGTATTTCTGAGCCCATGTAGTGATATCCATTACAAAATCATGCCTGTTTTTAATGGCGTGCCCGAAGATCACGAGCATGCAATATTGATTTTCGCGCTTGTCCCTTGCGCACAGAGATTTCTCCAGAATCTTTAGATGATATTATGTACTGTAGATGAGATATTCAAAGTCTTCACAATTTTGTGTTGAGGAACATTATTCTGAAATTGTTCCACAATTTGTTAACGCAGTTTTTCGCAGAATGGTGAACCTCTGCCCATCTTTACTTCTGAGAGACTCTGCCTCTCTAAGATACTCTTTTTATACCCAGTCATATTACTGACCTGTTGCTAATTAACCTAATTAGTTGCAAAATGTTCCTCCAGCTGTTTCTTTTTAGTAACACTTACTTTTCCAGCCTTTTGTTGCCCCTGTCCAACTTTTTTGAGATGTGTTGCAGCCATCAAATTCAAAATTACCTCATTTTTTTTCTTAAAATGGTACATTTCCTCAGTTTAAACATTTTATATGTTTATGTTCTATTGTGAATAACATATGGGTTTATGAGATTTGTAAATCATTGCATTTTGTTTTTATTTACATTTTACATGTACATTTTACATCCAAACCTTTTTGGAATTGGGGTTGTAGTACATAGTATTATAGAATAATAATAATAATAATAATAATAATAAGTTTTATTTATATAGCGCCTTTCCACAAGCTCAAGGGCACTTTACACTTCATATACATTTAACAGGACAATATACATTAATATACATTTCAACAGGTTGTTTTTTTTTGTTTTTTTGTTTTTTTTAAGTCTCAATTACAAAACAGAAAATAAGACATCACTCAGTACTAGTCAAATAATGCGCTGAGAAAAGATGTGTTTTAAGCTGAGTTTTAAAGATAGAAATAGAGGAGATGTCATGGAGGCTCTGAGGTAGAGAGTTCCACAGCTTAGGTGCACTACACTGAAGGATCTCCCACCAAAAGTGGACAGACAAAATCTAGTGACAGACAATAATTTGGAATGAGAAGAACGAAGAGTGCGTACTGTTGTGTATAGATATAGCAGATCGCATATATAATGAGGTGCCAAATCATTGAGAGCTTTGAATGTCAGGAGAAGAATTTTAAACTTAATACGGCATGAGACAGGTAGACAGTGAAGACTAAACAAGATGGGAGTAATGTGTGCAGAATGCTTGGTGTTAGTGAGAACTCTAGCTGCAGAGTTTTGGATGTATTGTAATCGGGCAATAGTTTTAGCTGGTAAGCCAGTAAAGAGTGACTTACAGTAGTCAAGACACGGTGATATGAAAACATGAACTAGTGATTCTGCATCCTTTAAACTGAGAATGGGGCAGAGTCATGCAATGTGATGTAGATGAAAGAAAGCAGTTTTAGTGATGGTTCTAACGTGGGCTTCAAAAGTAAGAGATGGATCGAAAGTGATTCCCAGATTCTTAATGGTTTTAGAGGGTTTGGTCAGATTTCCATCAACATTGATACAAATGTCAATATTTCTTATAAGTGAATGTGGCCCAGTAATCATGATCTCAGTTTTGTCAGCATTGAATTTGAGGAAGTTACTGCTTAACCAAATTTTTATATCATTGATACAAGCAGTTAATGAGCTGATGGCATGCGTTTCATTAAAACGTGCGGATGTATAAATCTGGGTGTCATCAGCATAGCAGTGATAGCGGAGACCTTGACTACGGATGATCTGTCCTAGTGGGAGAGTGTAAATTATAAACAGTAGTGGACCTAGTACAGAACCCTGGGGGATACCCTGAGTTAGAGGAGCAGTATGAGATTTATTTTTCTTAATTGAGATAAAAAAAAAATTGTCTGTTAGTGAGGTAAGATGAAAACCAGGATAGAGCAGTGCCAGTAATACCAAAGTCAGGAAAGAAGTGTTTTGTGGCATACAGTGTCAAAAGCAGGGGTCAGGTCAAGCAAAATCAGAATACTGAGAAATCCAGAGTCAGCAGAGAGGAGGAGATCATTAATAAGCTTCAAAAGAGCAGTTTCAGTGCTGTGGAATAGGCGAAAACCAGATTGGAAAGGGTCAGAGAGATTATTAGCTGCAAGTTGTGATTGTACAGACAGAGGTGGAGAATGATGTGGGGTCTACTGTTTGTGATCTGAGATGCCAGTTTGTGTACCAGTGGTAGAAACATTATTAAGACCTGATGTGCAAACTAAGTCAAGTATATGTCCATGGGTATGAGTAGAAAATTTCACATGCTGTGTTAAATTGAAGCATTCAAGAACTCATTCATGAGTTCAGTTGTATTTGAACAATCAGTATCAACATGGATACTGAAATCACCAAGCAGTATAACATGGGGAGACATAGCACAGGCAAGAGTGAGTATTTCACTAAGTTCAGAGAAAAAATGAGGCTGATACTTTGGAGGTCGGTAAATCAATACCACAATGAGAGGAGTTTCACCAACAATCTTGAAAGCCAGATATTCAAAAGACGTGACATTATGAAATTCAGTCAGAACCGCTCTCGTGACATCTCGACAAACAGCTAGTCCGCCCCCTTTTCCGTGAGGTCAGGGTTTAAACAAATATTTGTACCCATATGGAGTACGCAAGTTTAGTTGTAAAAAGTCATTAGGTGTTTGCCAGGTTTCAGTTAGTAGTAGCATGTCCAGTTTTTTATCAGTGATGAGTTCATTGAGAATTGATGCTATGTCCGTTAGAGAGCGAAAGTTCAATAGTGCCAAATCCTGACGAACAAATCCGAAGTGTTTTGATGTAGAGTAGTGATCATCTTTAGTTAAATGCCTCAGTGAAATTGAGTTTGAGCCTCTTGCTGATGCAACATCAGTTTTACAGCACCGTCTCATTGTCCAGATAGATGGAATTGCTGTGCGAGATGAGCGATGGACAGATTGAAGATTCCGTGGTGAGCGATGGATATACTGCGGCCGCCGGAGGATTCCGAGTTCACGACAGAGTTCATATGTCACAGAGTCTAAGCGCAGATGGCAGTTTAAGACTCTAAGTCGTGATGTTAGCAGTTGGATTTCCATGGCACAAATGCCAAGGGTGAGAGCAAGAAAGATAAAAACCCTTTAATAGATGAAATCCAAGACATGTACATATTCGAGATATAGAGCAAGAACAGTCATGAGATGCTAGCTACAGCAGCCACAATCAACGATATCGCGTTAGCCAGAACTCTACACCTAACAGTTTATCGAGATGAAGGCTACCCAACCAGTCAAAGAACTGTCGACACACAGGTGATAAAGAGAGCAGAGACTCATTCAATACCCTTGCCGAGAGAGGTGAACGACAGACAAAGAGGGATTGAGACATAACTGTGAAATGAAGTGTGAGCTAGCCAGTTTCCAACGGCAGGTAAATGCTGTTTTTCTCTGATGAGCAGAAAGAGAGGCATATAGTCCAATTCCAAATGTTTTGTCAATCCAGAAGCCAACGGGATTTAGCTTTATGCTCAGATGAATAAATGAAAAGAAAAACGGAAACAAACACGCAAAAATAAACAAAAAAAAAAAAAAAGTAGTCCGAATGTGAAGTGGCAGCCAATTGCGCACACCGTTCTCACACCGGAAGGGATTTATTTATAATCTGTTGTTACCCAGATGAGGATGGGATCCCTTTTGAGTCTGGTGCCTCTCAAGGTTTCTTCCTCATATCATCTCGGAGTTTTTCCTTGCCACTGTCTCCTCTGGCTAGCTCATTAGGGATAAATTCATACATTTAAAATTTATATCCTGAATTTTTATTTTTCTGTAAAGCTGCAAAATAATAATAAAAAAATAAAGACGGATATGATGATGTATGAATGGCAAGACAGCAAGCAAATATGAATTTGGAACTTTTTGTAAATTTGAAAGGACAATACTAGTTATAATAAGGGACGACACAGCTAGTATTAATTAAGTGTCACAGTTAATATTAATTAACTCCGTCATATTTACACTCACTGAGCACTTTATTAAGAACACTGTACTAATCCTGGGTAGGGCCTCCCTTTGCTCTCAAAACAGCCTCAATTCCTTGTGGCATGGATTCCACAAGATGTTGGAAACATTTTTTGAGATTCTGGTCCATGTTGACATGACTGCATCATGCACTTCCTGCAGATTTTTCAGGTGCACTTTCATGCTGTGAATCTCCCATTCTACCACACCCCAAAGGTGTTCTATTGGATTCAAATCTGGTGACTGAGAAGGCCACGGAAGAACACTGAAACCAGTTTGAGATGAATTTTGCTTTGTGCACTGCTGCCACATGATTGGCTGATTAGATAATTGATGTATAGGTGCTCAGCGAGTATGTATTTAATATTGGCCTCAAATTGCATTTCACAATTTGCCAGTGTGTCCACCAAAGCGTTTTTAGCCAGATGAAAAATGCCAGGTGCTCTTCTGAAAATGCCCAGTTGGGGGCGCTTAAGAGTTCTTTGGAGGCGCAGCGTTGTTTTAGCTGAGACGCTTTGGTTACTATGATACGGAATATCTGCAGAAGTAATGTGTTACTAGTATCTGATTTTGCAGATAGTGTGTTTTATTTACAATTACTGAATATAAAAATGTTGACACAAGGTAAAGTAGCCTACTTGCTCTAGCCCTTGCTTTGGATGAAGGGACTGCTGAAGCACGGAACCGCCGGTGGGTTCATGAGACTTTGTGGTCGGTGTGGTATTTGTCCCGCCCCTCCTCCACTGTGATTGGACTGCTGGGTAAAAGGTGATCGTGACAAGCACTGCGTTTTACCCAAAGTTAAACATTAATTAACTCTCGGTGACCTGAAAAAAAAAAAAACCGTGCACATCGCTCAGCGTGGAATAGATGCTCATGCCTCGTCACGCTGCTGGCTTTTTTTTTTTTTTTTTTTTTTTTTTTTTTTTTTTAAGTACCTGGTGCTCCCATTGCAAACAAATGAAAAATACACTGGCCTCAGGAAAAAAACGCTTTAGTGGGCCTTTGAGTGTATGTTTACAATGCCCAAAACATACATTTCAGTGTGACTTATTTTTGTTACATCGACCTGTCAGAGAGTGATGCTGGACATAATTTTGCTCCTCCCTCAAGCTCATATCATGCAAGAAAATGGGATTAAATTTAAGGTCAGTGCTTTTTTGAAATCCGTTTTAAGCAAAATCCCCCCACACGCTCAACTGTCACGCAACTGTTTGAATAGCACTTCTAGTAGTCTGTAGTTACTACTTATGTCTGAATACTTATGTGTGCAATTAACTCCTCACTATGTGTACATAATACAGCACTGAATGCGGCTGTTAATCTGTTTATAAAAACATTCACCAGTATAATGTGGCGGGATCCGTTCCTCTTCGTAGCTCCACTAGTTTATCACGTGTAGTAGTGTCAAACAGACGGATCAAAGTACCCTTCTGCGATGCAGAGGCTACCACACTACCAGGCTGGTTCAGAGCCAAGCAAGCTATTTCACTCTGATGAGCATTGATAGTGAATGGTGCAGATGATGTCCCAGGTTTTGTGTTAGAAAGGTCCTATGAAGAAGAGATAAACAAAGCATTAATTAAGTATAATTTAATTATATTCCTTATATGATTAGAATATAATTTACAAAATGTTATTTATATTGTAATGTGGACAAGAAGGAACAGTGCCTATGACTAAGTGGTATACTGACAGGTAAAGTTGGAGGAACCTACTGGTTCATGATTTAAGACGAATATTTTTTTTTCCCCTCATGCAAAATATCTTGCACATTTAAACCAATTTGTTTGTATATGAGTAAAATAAAAAAAAAGATAAGATGGCTACATTCCCCTCTGAAAGTATTGGAATGGCAAGGCCAATTCTTTTCTTTGCTTCTTTTTTTGCTATACACTGAAGGCATTTGGGTTTGAGATCAAAAGATGAATATGAATGATGCATCTAAATTTCAGCTTTTATTTCCTGATATTTATGTCTAGATGTGTTAAACAACTTAGAATATGGCACCTGATCAAAAGTATTGGAGCATGTGACTGACAGATGTTTCTTGTTACCCAGGTGTGCCTGTTAGATTGATTGGTTAAACAATTAATAGCTCTGAATGTCTACTCTTGGTTTGAGCCCTGGGTTCCACCTGAAGACTATTTGTTGTTAAAAACGATAAACCAAACATGAAGACCAGAGAGCTTTCTATGGGAGAAAATAAGTCATTTTGAAGCTGGGAAAAGAGGGAAAATCAAATCGTAGCAATTGCACAAACATTGGGCATAGCCAATACAACTAATTACAATGTCCTATTTAAAAAAAAACAAAACACTGGTGTATTAACAATGAGACATCGAACAGGTCGGCCAAGGAAAACAGCAGCAGTTGATGGCAAAAACATTGTGAGAACTATGAAAAAAAACCAACACAAAAACAACAATCAGTGACATCACCAGCAACCTTTACAGGGCAGGGAGGAATCACAATACACCACTCGAAGAAGACTTTGAGGGAAGAAATATAGTGGCCATACCACAAAATGCAAACCACTCATCATCAGTAAAAATTGGAAGGCCAGATTGGAATGCACAAAGAAATATAGAGATGAGCCACAAAAGTTATTGGGCTTGTGTGGCTGCCTCTGGAACAGGCTCACTAATCTTTATTGTTGATGTAACTCATGATGGTAGCAGCAGAATTCAGAAGTCTACAGAAACATTCTGTCTGCCAATTTACAGAGAAATGCATCCAGTCTAATTTGGAGGAACTTCATCATGTAGCAACAAAATAACCCAAAACACACTGCAAATACAACAAAGGATTATCAGGGGGGAAAAGTGGAAGGTTTTAGACTGGCCAAGTCAATCAGTCTATTGCACCACCATGAAATGTATTTAAATAAATGTCTTGGGAAAAGTCGTTTTTTTCTGATTGTTGGATGAGAGAAGAAAAAATGCTAGTAACCACTACATCAGCAGCATTCTGAACCTACTTCTCTGCCAGGCAACCACAAATAAAAAAAAACTCACCCAGACACCAGGCTTATAAATATTTAGATGTTGACAAAGTTAGTGTTATTTATAGCACTTTTTATGTGTGGTCCCAGTTTTTTTTTAAAAGTCAAAAAGTAACTGGAAAGTTAATATAATACACAAAATTGTAATTTTTAATATTTGGTTGCAAATCATTTGCAGTCAACGATGCTTTTGATGTATGCTTGAGGTCATTGCTCAATTGCGGCGTGGAGTGTCAAAAACGAGTTTTGAAGCCACAGTTACATCAATAAATACAAGGGAACCAGAGCCATTGGCAGCCATATATGCTCACGTCATAAGATGAGCTGGTATGCTTTGGATCATAAGCAGTTCCTTCCTTTCTCAATATGCTTCTCTTCTCATCATTCTGGTACAAGTTGACCTTTGTCTGATCTGTCCATAGGATGTTTTCCCAGAACTGTATGGGCTTTTTTATTATTATTTTTTTTTTTTTAAAAAGATGTTTTTGGCAAACTTTATCTGATCTTCCTGCTTCAGGGGCAGATTAGAGGCAACCTCTACTTGTGGTAAATCCTCTGTATTTTCTCTGGTGAAGGCTTGTCTTGATTACTGACCTTGACACAGATAGCCCTACTAGAATAGGCCAACTGTTGTCAAACAAGCCTGCCAATGAAGCAGCTGAGCAGTCAATTGTCCAATTACTTTTGGTCCCTTAAAAAGGGGGTCCACATAAATAATAAATATGAGCTCAAAGTTTCAGCTTTGAGGGTATTTACATCCAAGTTGGGGGAACGGTGTAGGAATTGGAGCATTTTTTATAAGTTGAACTCCAATATATTGTGGTAGATAGCTAAAATAACAATCCCTGCGTCCCAATAATATACATAATATCATAATAGCATAATATCTGTACTAAATAGTATCAGAGATGAGAATTAGTGTGTCCCAAATGGTAGTATGTTGAAATGAGTATCCCAAAGGTAGTTGGTCTACTATTTCCTGTAGATTTGGACCCGGTGACAATTTTTCAGATAATATTTCCCACAACTCCTTTAAATGGTGAAAAATAAATCAAATGATATAGTATAAATTATATAAGGAATAATGGGAGAAGAAAGGCTGAAATGCAACGAGGAGTGTGTTTACAGTGAACGTGTTCTCTTCCGGGCAACAACGGTCTCTTCCGTTACACAACACGTTAGTGTGTCCCAATATTTGCATACTCTTTTAATACATACTCAAAAGTATATAATTTTTCTTTACAAAAAGAGTACATACTTTTAGTACATAGTATAAGTATGCAAATGTTTATGGACCTGACTGTAATCTGATTGTTCTGGGTGCCCATGCTACTGATCTGTTCACCTGTTTAACTGCGCTTGAGCATACTTGATTAGCTTTTAACAGTCGTTGTTGAAATGTGATTCCTCCAAGTGAGCATTCAACATGAAGCTGTTACTTGCTAGCTTTATGCTAGCCCTACAAGCCACATAATCAGACTTTGTTGCCTATTTCACTGTAAATTTGAAAATAGAAATTAAGCTATTCAATTTGAAAATCCTAAGCTGATAATCATTAATATATATATATTTTTTTTATTGCCCACCACTACTTCAAACACACAACATACACATGTATGGTAATCCATGAAATATGGTCCAGAACATAGAGTTCTATGTTCATGACAGACTAAAATGCTCTGGCTACTTACCACCAGCTGTAAACTACCACATTTGTGTCCAGGGAAAACCAATAATTGCTTCTCCAAACTGGGACACATATTGCATAGACCTAAGAGAAATTAACACTGGATGCTTTAGTTATAAAAGCTACTCAACATTCAGAGTTTGGTTTAAATACAAACATGAATTTAAAAAAATACCTTTGGGATTATCTCGAGTGTCAAATTCAAAGAGTTTCACAGGGTTGTCTGGGAAACTATATACATAGATCCTGGTCTTCAGGACAATGATGATTCTTTACATGAAATCAAATAAAAAAAATTTTAACCATACGTCCACATCATTGTACACTGAAACACAAAGTCTTACAGTGAGGGAAAAAAGTATTTGATCCCCTGCTGATTTTGTACGTTTGCCCACAGACAAAGAAATGATCAGTCTATAATTTTAATGGTAGGTGTATTTTAACAGTGAGAGACAGAATAACAACCAAAAAATCCAGAAAAACACATTTCAAAAAAGTTATAAATTGATTTGCATTTTAATGAGGGAAATAAGTATTTGATCCCCTATCAATCAGCAAGACTTCTGGCTCCCAGGTGTCTTTTACACAGGTAACGAGCTGAGATTAGGAGCACTCTCTTAAAGGGAGTGCTCCTAATCTCAGCTTGTTACCTGTATAAAAGACACCTGTCCACAGAAGCAATCAATCAATCAGATTCCAAACTCTCCACCATGGCCAAGACCAAAGAGCTGTCCAAGGATGTCAGGGACAAGATTGTAGACCTACACAAGGCTGGAATGGGCTACAAGACCATCGCCAAGCAACTGGGTGAGAAGGTGACAACAGTTGGTGCGATTATTCGCAAATGGAAGAAACACAAAATAACTGGTCTGGGGCTCCATGCAAGATCTCACCTCGTTGAGTTTCAATGATCATGAGAACGGTGAGGAATCAGCCCAGAACTACACGGGAGGATCTTGTTAATGATCTCAAGGCAGCTGGGACCATAGTCACCAAGAAAACAATTGGTAACACACTACGCTGTGAAGGACTGAAATCCTGCAGCGCCCACAAGGTCCCCCTGCTCAAGAAAGCACATGTACAGGCCCTTCTGAAGTTTGCCTGAATGATTCAGAGGAGAACTGGGTGAAAGTGTTGTGGTCAGATCTCTTTGGCATCAACTCAACTCGCCGTGTTTGGAGGAGGAGGAATGCTGTCTATGACCCCAAGAACACCATCCCCACCGTCAAACATGAAGGTGGGAACATTATGCTTTGGGGGTGTTTTTCTGCTAAGGGGACAGGACAACTGCACCGCATCAAAGGGACGATGGACAGGGCCATGTACCGTCAAATCTTAGGTGAGAACCTCCTTCCCTCAGCCAAGGCATGGAAAATGGGTCATGGATGGGTATTTCAGCATGACAATGACCCAAAACACACAGCCAAGGCAACAAAGGAGTGGCTCAAGAATAAGCACATTAAGGTCCTGGAGTGGCCTAGCCAGTCTCCAGACCTTAATCCCATAGAAAATCTGTGGAGGGAGGTGAAGGTTCGAGTTGCCAAACGTCAGCCTCGAGACCTTAATGACTTGGAGAGGATCTGCAAAGAGGAGTGGGACAAAATCCCTCCTGAGATGTGTGCAAACCTGGTGGCCAACTACAAGAAACGTCTGACCTCTGTGATTGCCAACAAGGGTTTTGCCACCAAGTACTAAGTCGAAGGGATCAAATACTTATTTCCCCCTCATTAAAATGCAAATCAATTTATAACTTTTTGAAATCCGTTTTTCTGGATTTTTTTGTTGTTATTCTGTCTCTCACTGTTAAAATACACCTACCATTAAAATTATAGACTGATCATTTCTTTGTCAGTGGGCAAACGTACAAAATCAGCAGGGGATCAAATACTTTTTTTCCCCCCTCACTGTACCTCAGACACACACAAAACAGACTTGACTTGTTCTTACTTGTCATGCCTCATGCGCACCGCCAGAACTGGCTTTGTGAATGTGAACTCTAGGACTAATTTATCCTTAGTATCTCTGACCTCATGAGCATCATCCCAGATTAACACTGCATTAAGAAAATTTTAGGTAAGACAAATTTCCAGTAAATTTGAAAACCTCAAAAAAGCAACAGAGCTGTACAGAGATGTAAACAGATATGAAAAAGCATATAAGCATACCAGATATGTCTGAAAATTTTGGGTTAACACCCCCACCCACCACAGCCACGAGGTTCGAACGATGTAGCATGGAACAATGATTAATGCTGCCAACCTGTTCATGGTCTGTAATAATAAACAACAAAATTAATAATAAGCATGTCAAAAAAGTATATTAAAAAAAGTCAAAATAATAATAATAAATAAAAATAAAAAATAAATCACAGGCTGAAAAAAAATAGAGCTTCTCACCTAGGTGTCCTTTTTCCATGAGGGGTTCCACATTGTAAATTCGAACTCCAGTCTCCATGGCACAACAGAAACAACCTAACAAGGAATAACGTTAGAAAAACAGACACATTTGCACATATTTGACATAATGAAAATCTCACTTAAAAATAGGAAAGAATCAAAAAACATTATAATAGAATTACAGCAAAAAGCACAAAAGTGCCAAGAGGAATTTGAATAACTTTAGCAGAGCTCTACAACATTTCCAGCCATGCTGTGATAGGAAAAATAACAGGGTGTGAATTAATTTATATATATATATATATATATATATATATATATATATATATATATATATATATATATATATATATATATATATATATATATATATCGTGGAAGTTTTTTTTTCTGTAATTTAAGTCAAAATGTGGAACTTTCATATATTCTAGATTCATTACACATAAAGTGAAATATTTCAAGCCTTTTTTGTTTTAATCTTGATGATTACGGCTTACAGCTCATGGAAATGAGATACTGGAAAAATCCAGTATCTCAAAAATATTACAATAAAGAATTTATAATACAGCAATGTCGAACTGAGAACAGTTCTAATCATTTAATTAACTCAAAACACATTTTTACTCAAAACACCATTGCTCAGTGGTCCAAAGTCTTCTTTTCAGATGAAAGTACATTTTGCATTTCGTTTGGAAATCAAGGTCCCAGAGTCTGGAGGAAGAGTAGAAAGGCACAGAATCCAAGTTGCTTGAAGTCCAGTGTGAAGTTTCCACAGTCAGTGATTATTTGGGGTGCCATGTCATCTGCTGGTGTTGGTCCACTGTGTTTTCTCAAGTCAAGAGTCAATGCAGCCAGGAGATTTTACAGCACTTCATGCTTCCATCTGATTTCCTTTTCCAGCAGGACTTGGCACCTGCCCACAGTGCCAAAACTACTAGTAACTGGTTTGCTGACCATGGTATTACTGTACTTGATTGGCAAGCCAACTCACCTGACCTGAAGTAATTCGTGCAAAAGGAGCCCCAACCAAGTATTGAGTGCATAAATTAACATACTTTTCAGAAGGTCAATATTTCTGTATTATAAATTGTTCATTCTAATATTTTGAGATGCACCTGTACTACTAAGTTTCGACAGTGAAAAATAGTTTGCAAATGCTCTGTCTATCTGAAAAGAAAATGTCAATATAAATTTATCCACCCCTAAAACAGGTCATACTATTGCACTAGTGCACTCAATGGAGGTTGCACGGGATAGATCATAAGTGTTTGAAAGACACTTTCTTTGAAAATAAGTCTAAATCTCGTCGTCGCAATCTAAATATAGTTGTGTCTCAAGCATAAATTAGCACAGTTCATCAAAATGAAATTTTTATGGTGAAATGATTGTGTTTGTTAGTCTATGCTAATTAGTCTCCCTTAAGGTGTGAATTGTGGGCAGGGCTTACTAAGCTATATTGAAGCATAGAAGTATCAAGTTTAGTAGCGTTTATTTCTTCTTGTTTAGTTAAGTGTTACCAGTTCCTTCTCAGCCCTATCTTCACTAACTTCATTCCTGACTAGACATGTACCTCAAACCTATCTCTGTTGTCACCTCTCTCAGACTGAGAAGCTCTCATCCACAAACCAGAGGCCAAACTACCAGTAACCTCATCTACCCACCTCTGCTGTCACGGTCTCAAAGAGCAGTGGCAGGTGGGCTCTGGAATTGCCAGTCTGCTGTAAAGAAAGCTGATTTCATCTCAGCTTTAGCTTCCCATTACTCTCTTGACTTTCAGGCTCTAACTGAGCCTTGGATATCTCCACAGAACTCAGCTACTCTGGCTGCTCTATCCTCTGCTTATGCTTTCTCTCACACTGCACGAGAAACTGTCAGGGGTGGTGGTACAGGTCTGCTGTTGTCTTGGAGACAGTGCTTCACACCTCTCTCCCGGTCTCATCTAAGCATCTCATCCTTCAAATTCCATGCAGTTACAGTTACCTCCCCGATCAACCTTCTCATCATAGTCATCTACCACCCTCCTGGTCCCCGAGGAGACTTTCTTTAAGAAATCAACATGCTCCTCAGCCTTTTCCCTACCGACAGCACCCCTCTTACAGTCCTTGGAGACTTCAACCTTCCCTCTGACAAACTCGAGTCCTCTGGCCTTCTCCCTCTTCTGCATTCCTTCTCCTTGACATTCAACAGCTACCCACCCACACACAAGGGAGGAAATGTCCTGGACCTGGTCTTCAGTGGCCCCTCTCCAGCTACAGACATCAATGCTACCTCACTCCACAACTCTGACCATCACTTGGTATCTTTGACCATCGCCCTCCCTATCCTGCCTAAAACCAGCTATCAATACTTCTCTCCTACCCATCCAAACCTCCATTCTATCTCTCCTTCCCCCATAACTTCCTGCACCCTATAATCCCTTCCAGAACCCGTCTCCTTTTTCTTGCACAGACACTTTCCTATCCTCACTTTCCTCATCCATGGAGATTTCTTACCCTGTTCCTTGGTTGTCAGATGTGTTGCGTAGCAATTGGAGAGAACTAAGAACAGCAGAGAGAAAGTGGAAGAAATCACAACTCAAGACAGATCTTGCCTCTTACCGTGCTCTTATGTCCAAATTCTCATCTGAAGTGACTTCTGCGAAGTCTGCCTTCTACAAGGAAAAGCTGGAAACTTCTGCACAAGACCCTCACAAGTGCCACAACATCTTTTCTTTACCACTCAACCCACCGGCTCCTCCTGTGCCATCCTCCCGGACTCCCCAATGCCAACTATTATGATGAGAAGATTGAAAATCTGCCGAGCTTCAATTTTACTACAACTTCTACACTACCCACTGAGGATTCCTCTTCTCCTTTCCTGGCACATTTTTCTAATATATCATCACAAGAGATCCTGCAGGTCATCTTGTCCTGCAATCCTACCACCTGCCCACTGGATCCAATCCCTTCCACAATTCAAGAGAGCAAGGGTTATTCCCATCCTGAAGAAACCCACTCTGGGTCCCTCTGACATTGGCAACTACCGACCGGTATCACTTCTCTCTTTTCTTTCTAAAATCCTCAAATACACTGTTTACAATCAACTGTCTCTCTATCTCTTAGAGGACGACCTCCGAAATCCTAACCAGTTCGGCATCAGTCCTTATCCTCCTTGAACTTTCAGCAGAGTTTGACACAGTCAATCACAAGACTTTCTTGTCCACACTCACGAAATTCATGGTGCAGCATTGCAGTGGTTTGCTTCCTACCTGGAAGGTCGCTCATACCAGGTGAAGTGGAGGGGACCCACATCTGCACCCCACAGACTCTCCACCGGTGTCCCAAAAGGCTGGGTACTTGGTCCTCTTCTGTTCTCCCGCTATACTCAGTCTCTTGGTGAGGTCATATACTCACACGGGTTTTCATACCACTGCTATGCGGATGACACTCAACTCATCCTCTCCTTCCTTCCCTCAGATCCTCTTGTTTCTGCTCGGATCTCAGCATGTCAGCATGATTTAAATTTTTATGGTATGTTTTGGGGAAGTGCAATCCAAGTCCAACTCTCTAACGTGCAAGGCATTCATATCTTTGATTTCATGATAGCTAGCACTTTCCTCCCTATAATACAAACTCTCAGGTCTCCCAGGTCTTCACAGAACATCAAGTGGTTTTACTCCTTCCCCAAAAGCCATGTCCAGGAAATGCTCAAGTGCTTAAATGTCAATGAGATACTGTTTTCCCCTCTCTTTCTCAACTAAAAAAATACATTGCCCTCGACTAATATTGGCACCCTTGGTAAATATGAACAAAGAAGGCTGTGAAAAATTGTCTTTATTGTTTAACCTTGTTTTATATTTTGTTAAAAAATACAAAAATACTCTGCTCTTATAGATATCAAACAATTGCAAACACAACACAGGTTTATAAAAAAAACTTTTAAAAAAAGCTATAAGTGTGCAACAATTACTGGCACCTCCCTTCCTTTGCCAAGGATAACAGCTCTGAGTCTTCTCCTATAATGCCTGATGAGGTTGGAGAATACATGGCAAGAGATCCGAGACCATTTCTCCATACAGAATCTCTCCAGAGCCTTCAAAAAACAGCCCCAAAACATTAAAGAGCCACCACCATATTGGCTCTTTTTAAATATGGGCATTTTAAATATGCCAATATTTAACCATGGGCAAGAGGTACTTTTCCATATGGCTACCTCTCTGTGTGCATCAAAACCACCTCTGGTGTTTATTGCCAGAAAGCTTTATTTTGGTTTCATTTGACCATAGAACCTGATCCCATTTGAAGTTCCAGTAGTGTCTGGCAAACTGAAGACGCCCGAGTTTGTTTTTGGATGAGAGTAGAGGCTTTTTTTTCTTGAAACCCTTCCAAACAACTTGTGGTGATATAGGTGACGTGTGTGTGTGTGTGTTTATATTATATATATATATATATATATATATATATATATATACACACACACACACACACACACACACACACACACACACACACACACACACACACCTCAATAAATTAGAATGTCGTGGAAAAGTTCATTTATTTCAGTAATTCAACTCAAATTGTGAAACTCGTGTATTAAATAAATTCAATGCACACAGACTGAAGTAGTTTAAGTCTTTGGTTCTTTTAATTGTGATGATTTTGGCTCACATTTAACAAAAACCCACCAATTCACTATCTCAACAAATTAGAATATGGTGACATGCCAATCAGCTAATCAACTCAAAACACCTGCAAAGGTTTTCTGAGCCTTCAAAATGGTCTCTCAGTTTGGTTCACTAGGTAAATCACATTCACTGCCAAATTAGCTGGCTGTTCACAGAGTGCTGTATCCAAGCATGTTAACAGAAAGTTGAGTGGAAGGAAAACGTGTGGAAGAAAAAGATGCACAACCAACCGAGAGAACCGCAGCCTTATGAGGATTGTCAAGCAAAATCGATTCAAGAATTTGAGTGAACTTCACAAGGAATGGACTGAGGCTGGGGTCAAGGCATCAAGAGCCACCACACACAGACATGTCAAGGAATTTGGCTACAGTTGTCGTATTCCTCTTGTTAAGCCACTCCTGAACCACAGACAGGACTCTTACCTGGGCTAAGGAGAAGAAGAACTGGACTGTTGCCCAGTGGTCCAAAGTCCTCTTTTCAGATGAGAGCAAGTTTTGTATTTCATTTGGAAACCAAGGTCCTAGAGTCTAGAGGAAGGGTGGAGAAGCTCATAGCCCAAGTTGCTTGAAGTCCAGTGTTAAGTTTCCACAGTCTGTGATGATCTGGGGTGCAATGTCATCTGCTGGTGTTGGTCCATTGTGTTTTTTGAAAACCAAAGTCACTGCACCCGTTTACCAAGAAATTTTGGAGCACTTCATGCTTCCTTCTGCTGACCAGCTTTTTGAAGATGCTGATTTCATTTTCCAGCAGGATTTGGCACCTGCCCACACTGCCAAAAGCACCAAAAGTTGGTTAAATGACCATGGTGTTGGTGTGCTTGACTGGCCAGCAAACTCACCAGACCTGAACCCCATAGAGAATCTATGGGGTATTGTCAAGAGGAAAATGAGAAACAAGAAACCAAAAAATGCAGATGAGCTGAAGGCCACTGTCAAAGAAACCTGGGCTTCCATACCACCGTGCCACAAACTGATCACCTCCATGCCACGCCGAATTGAGGCAGTAATTAAAGCAAAAGGAGCCCCTACCAAGTATTGAGTACATGTACAGTAAATGAACATACTTTCCAGAAGGCCAACAATTCACTAAAAATGTTTTTTTTATTGGTCTTATGAAGTATTCTAATTTGTTGAGATAGTGAATTGGTGGGTTTTTGTTAAATGTGAGCCAAAATCATCACAATTAAAAGAACCAAAGACTTAAACTACTTCAGTCTGTGTGCATTGAATTTATTTAATGCACGAGTTTCACAATTTGAGTTGAATTACTGAAATAAATGAACTTTTCCACGACATTCTAATTTATTGAGATGCACCTGTATGTATGTATGTATGTATGTAATATATATATATATAAATAAAAAATAAACACACACACACACACTACTGTGCAAAAGTTTTAGGCAGTTGTGCCTATGAAAAATGCTGTAAAATAAGAATGCTTTCAAATATGATCATGTTAATAGTTTATATGCATCAATTAACAAAATGCAAAGTGAGTGAACAGAAGAAAAATCTACATCAAATCAATATTTGGTGTGACCACCTTTTGCCTTCAAAACATCAATTCTTCTAGGCCCACTTAGTCAAGGATTTTGTAGGCATATAGTCAGGTGTATAATTAAACAATTATGACCTGCTGCAAATGAGATGCATAGCCAAACACCAGCTTCTGACACCCTGACGGTATTGCATGATGGATAAATATCTGCCTGTACTTCTCAGCATTGAAGAAACCATTCATTCTGACCAAATCCCCAACTTAATTTGCAGAAATGCAGCCCCAAACTTGCAAGAAACCTCCACCATACTTCACGGTTGCCTGCAGACACTCATTCGTGTACCGCTCTCCAGCCCTTCGGCAAACAAACTGCCTTCTGCTACAGCCAAATATGTCCAAATTTGACTCATCAGTCCTGCTCTCATTTTTCTGCACCCCAGCTCCTGCGTTTTTGTGCATAGTTGAGATGCTTGGCCTGGTTTCCATGTTGGGGGTATGGCTTTTTGGCCACAAGTCTTCCATGAAGGCCACTTCTGACCAGACTTCTCTGGACAGTAGATGGGTGTACCAGGGTACCATTGGTTTCTGCCAGATCTGAGCCGATGGCACTGCTGGACTTCTTCCGATTGTGAAGGGAAGTAAGCCTGATGTGTCTTTCATCTGCTGCAGTAAGTTTCCTTGGCCGACCACTGCGTCTACCATCCTCAATGTTGCTCGTTTCTTTGCTTCTTTCTGCTTCTTCAAAAGAGCTTGGACAGCACTGGAAACCCCTGTCTGCCTTGAAATTTCTGCCTGAGAGAGACCTTGCTGATGCAGTATAACTACCTTCTGTCTTGTTGCTGTGCTCAGTCTTACCATTGTGTATGACTTTTGAGAGTAAACTGTCTTCAGTAACGTCACCTTGTTAGCCAAATTTGGCTGTTCATCACCCAGTTTTATTCCTCCTACACAGCTGTTTCGGTTTCAGTTAATGATTGTTTTTCAACCCACATATTGAATTGATTATCATTAGCACCTGCTTGGTATAACTGTTTAATCAGCAAGTGTACTGTAATTTTTATATATATATATATATATATAACACACACATACATACATACAGTATCTCACAAAAGTGAGTACACCCCTCACATTTTTGTAAATATTTTATTATGTCTTTTCATGGGACAACACTAAAGAAATGACACTTTGCTACAATGTAAAGTAGTGAGTGTACAGCTTGTATAACAGTGTAAATTTGCTGTCCCCTCAAAATAACTCAACACACAGCCATTAATGTCTAAACTGCTGGCAACAAAAGTGAGTACACCCCTAAGTGAAAATGTCCAAATTGGGCCCAAAGTGTCAATATTTTGTGTGGCCACCATTATTTTCCAGCACTGCCTTAACCCTGTTGGGCATGGAGTTCACCAGAGCTTCACAGGTTGCCACTGGAATCCTTTTCAACTCCTCCATGATGACATCACAGAGCTGGTGGATGTTAGAGACCTTGTGCTCCCCCACAGATGCTCAATAGGGTTTAGGTCTGGAGACATGCTTGGCCAGTCCATCACCTTTACCCTCAGCTTCTTTAGCAAGGCAGTGGTCGTCTTGGAGGTGTGTTTGGGGTCGTTATCATGTTGGAATACTGCCCTGTGGCCCAGTTTCCGAAGGGAGGGGATCATGCTCTGCTTCAGTATGTCACAGTACACTCCCCAGTGCCAGCAGCACTCATGCAGCCCCAGACCATGACACTCCCACCACCAAGCTTGACTGTAGGCAAAACACACTTGTCTGTGTACTCCTCACCTGGTTGCCGCCACACACGCTTGACACCATCTGAACCAAATAAGTTTATCTTGGTCTCATCAGACCACAGGACATGGTTCCAGTAATCCATGTCCTTAGTCTGCTTGTCTTCAGCAAACTGTTTGCGGGCTTTCTTGTGCATCATCCTTAGAAGAGGCTTCCTTCTGGGACGACAGCCATGCAGACTAATTTGATGCATCGTGCGGCGTATGGTCTGAGCACTGACAGGCTGACCCCCCCACCCTTTCAACCTCTGCAGCAATGCTGGCAGCACTCATACGTCTATTCTGCAAAGCCAACCTCTGGATATGATGCTGAGCACGTGCACTCAACTTCTTTGGTCAACCATGGCGAGGCCTGTTCTGAGTGGAACCTGTCCTGTTAAACCGCTGTATGGTCTTGGCCACCGTGCTGCAGCTCAGTTTCAGGGTGTTGGCAATCTTCTTATAGCCTAGGCCATCTTTATGTAGAGCAACAATTCTTTTTTTCAGATCCTCAGAGAGTTCTTTGCCATGAGGTGCCATGTTGAACTTCCAGTGACCTGTATGAGAGAGTGTGAGAGCAATAACACTAAACTTAACACACCTGCTCCCCATTCACACCTGAGACCTTGTAACACTAACGAGTCACATGACACTGGGGAGGGAAAATGGCTAATTGGGCCCAATTTGGACATTTTCACTTAGGGGTGTACTCACTTTTGTTGCCAGTGGTTTAGACATTAATGGCTGTGTGTTGAGTTATTTTGAGGGGACAGCAAATTTACACTGTTATACAAGCTGTACACTCACTACTTTACATTGTAGCAAAGTGTCATTTGTCGTCAGTGTTGTCCCATGAAAAGATATAATAAAATGTTTACAAAGATGTGAGGGGTGTACTCACTTTTGTGAGATACTGTGTGTAATTATATATATATATATATATATATATATATATATATATATAAAAAGATGTCACGTCGTTTTTTTCATAAATACTTTTATACTTTTTATATGCTTTTATTTAATTTCCGGTGCTGGACCAAGGTCAGGAAGATAATGAAGGACCTCAGCCATCCCAACAATGGACTGTTCTCTCTGTTACAGATCGTCACAGCCCTAGCATTTACACAATCAGCAATGTTCCTGAGCTTTGACAGCCACAACTATGTGATTTTTGCAGGTTTAAAATTCCTCATATTTCACATAATTTCTTGCTCTTCAACCAGAAGTATGCACACCTGCTTTTTCCATGTTGAACGCTGTTTGCTGCAAACGTCTGGCTTTTATGCGTAACGCATGTTAACTAAACCTCGATTCAGAGTTAAAACCTGTTAACCTGGATTGGATTTGTTTGGTTTTGTCAACTAAAAACTTACTCTGCAAACTCTGAGTTTGTTCTACTCGATTTGAAAGAAAGAAAGAAAGAAAGAAAGAAAGAAAGAAAGAAAGAAAGAATGAAAACACTAGAATGTATATGTATTATGTAAAACCGATGCTGACCGCTTTAAAAAAAAAAAAAAAAAAAGGCTGAAACAATTTAAAGATGATACATATTTCAATGGGTCCACATATTTTCATGACGTCTCAAACATATTATTTGGTGAAATTAATAGACTTTTGACTTTAAGTACAAAAAGTGCTGCCAGGTTTCCCTCACAAATATGGTAAGGATAATGGTGAAAAACAACATGGAAAAAAAAACTTAAAATAACTGATTGGAAGGTCATGAGTTCAAAACCCAGCACTGCCAACCTGCCACTGTTACCTGTAACCCTGCTACTGTAACCCTCAACTGCTCAGTTGTATAAATGAGAGAAAAGTAAGTCGCTCTGGATAAGGGCGTCTGCCAAATGCCATTAAAATGTAAATGTAAAATATCAGGTTTGTAATATCGGATCGACCGACAAATGGCATTTTGAGAACTGCACACAGGACCGTCATTGCAGCACTGCACCTGTTTTTGTGTGGTTTTTTTGCATCACTTTTTTGTTTATTTGTTAGAATTATTTTTATGTGCTTTATTTGTTTTACCTGTTTGTTTATATCATCGAAGCTTTTATTTAAAAAAAAAAAAAAAAAAAAAAGTCACTTTAGTAACAGTGCACTTTATTTTTTACACTCTTTCAGACCCCTCTATGTATAAATAAGAGTTGTTTTGTTTTCTATGCAAAGAGGAAGTGAAATTGACAAAATTGTTATAAATAAAATGGTTTGTTCAATTCAGTGCTGTTGTTATCACTGTGTCAAAAACAGAAGTAAAACAACAAATAAATATCGGTTCTGCATATCGGTTATCAGGCACATAAACAAGCAAATAATCGGTATTGCTTATAAAAAAAATCTATATCGGTCGATCTCTACTGAAAACCTAGGGAAAACCCTGGATTGAAATGTTAATCAGTAATAATCTTATGGCTAAATGTGTCAACAGTTTTCATTGACTAAAACTAGACTAAAATACTTGACTAAGATAAGACTAAAATGTCCAGACCTCAGCCTTGTGTTACGTCCCAGTGCGTAATCTTGTGAATGTCGTGTATGTGCTTGTTTGTCTACTCTGTTTTGCTCTTTTAGGATGAGTAGCAACACCTGACGGTAATAAGCGTGAGTGAGTGTCTCCCTCTTCTGATTCGCTCTTGTGAGTGTGGCCTCTTCTACAAAAAGCCAGCTAGTTTGGTGTACTGGGAGAGACGAGCAGTTGGAGTTTTCCCCTTGCTCTCCTGCACGGCCTCTTGTTCCAGACTGTTGCCCCCGTTTTGCTTCCCCGTGTGTTGTGTACCGTGTAAGGTATATTAGTTGTGTGTGAGATTATGAAAAGGGGAGAAATTGTTGTATGGTTTGTAACAGAGATAAGTTGTTTAAGTCCTGAGTGCAGAGCAAGTGGTAATTTTATTTTTTAACTTGTATTTTGTTTTATTTTATGATATCTATCGTAATTTAAGGAAGCTGTAGGGAGATGGGCACCATTTATTTTGTATACCTTTTTCTCCTGTTTATATTGCGTTAGAGAGGGAGTTAGGTTTAGTTTTCTGTATTTTCTTTATCTTTCTTTTGGATAGGTAAGTAACCAAAAACAGGTAGTCATTTCTTTTGTTGTTTGTTATTCTGGCCTTGCCCTTTCCTGAAGTTTACTAGTGCTTCCAAATTTAGATCTTCAGTTTTTCTCTTTGTTACTGTTGCCTATGTTTTCCGTAATAAATCTTTATTGTTGATTTGCAAGATTGTGTGGTGTGAAATAGTGCTGGGGCGGGAGACAGGGGCTCTGAAACGGATGGAATTGGGTAATTTATTTAGGTTCCTAAATTTATGACTGTTCGTTCTCCTCTACCCTAGACAGGGTAATGTAACACTTGACCAAAAAATAAAAATGGGATACGGTTCACTAAACTAACAAGAACATTTGACACAGGACTAGGACTAAGAAAATAAATAAATAAATAAATAAATAAATAAATAAATAAATATTTTTTTTTTTTTTTTTTTTTTTAAAGTTGTCAAAATTAACAGAATTCATCAAGCTAAGCTAAGTCTCAAAGCTAAGCAATCACGGAGCATGTTTGTCCAAAAGCATACGCTGCTTTGTGGAACCAGAATTGAAGGAAATTAGCCGGTGTTCTGTTCTGCCTACCTTATCAGATTTTCCTACCGTAGCTCAAAATTATAGCTATATCTATCGATCTATCCTACCACATCGAAAAATTCTACTGCGGGTTTCTGCTTCACGTTTGTGACTACGTAAAATAATTCAGTGTAACTTTGCCGAAGATTCTTACTAGACAATGTGGTAGGATGATTTTACAGTGCAGAATACCTTATAAGATTGTCCTACCAGTATAAAATAAACAGGTAAACCACTTTGAAATGGTTCACTAATCAGTGATGCATGCCCCATATCTAGCCTAACTTTTCCATGAAAAAGTGCTAACAAAGATGATCACTGGTGCTAGCTGGCCTTGTAAGAATGTGACTGTAAACAGTTCTCATTACTGCTAGCTGTCTTGGTATAATACAAATTAGCATAAATAGTCAAAAAGATTGCCTTACAGGAAGAAATCCATGCGCAAGTAGTAAAAAAATTATGGGCGTGTTGTTCAGCGTGACAAAAATGATGCAATATTGATGTACGCATGCGTAGTAAGCCCTGGTAGGACAATCTGACGACGACGACTTCTTTTCCTTTCGGCTGTTCCCTTCAGGGGTCGCCACAGAGAATCATCTGCCTCCATCTAGCCCTATCCCCTGCATCCTCTTCTCTCAGACCGACTACCTTCATGTCCTCCTTCACTACATCCATAAACCTCCTCTTTGGTCTTCCTCTCGGCCTCCTGCCTGGCAGCTCTAACCTCAGCATCCTTTTACCGATATATTCACTCTCCCTCCTCTGAACATATCCAAACCATCTCAACCTGGCCTCTCTAACTTTGTCTCCAAAACATCTCACATGTGCTGTCCCCCTGATGTACTCATTCCTGATCCTATCCATCCTCGTCACTCCCAAAGAGAATCTCAACATCTTCAGCTCTGCTACCTCTAACTCTTCCTCCTGTCTTTTCCTCAGTGCAACTGTCTCCAAACCATACAACATCGCTGGTCTCACTACTGTCCTGTACACCTTTCCTTTCATTCTTGCTGGTACTCTTTTATCACACAACAGACCTGGCACTTTTCTCCACCCATTCCAACCTGCCTGCACACGCTTCTTCACCTCTTTTCCACACTCCCCGTTGCTCTGGACTGTTGACCCTAAGTACTTAAAATCCTGCACCTTCTTTATCTCTTCTCCCTGTAACCTCACTGTTCCACTTGGATCCCTCTCATTCACACACATGTATTCTGTCTTGCTGCGACTAACCTTCATTCCTCTTCTCTCCAGAGCAAACCTCCACCTCTCTAGACTTTCCTCCACCTGCTCCCTGCTCTCACTACAGATCACAATGTCATCCGCAAACATCATAGTCCATGGAGATTCCTGTCTGACCTCATCTGTCAGCCTGTCCATCACCACCGCAAACAAGAAGGGGCTCAGAGCCGATCCTTGATGCGGTCCCACCTTCACCGTGAACTCCTCTGTCACACCTACCGCACACCTTACCACTGTCCTACTGCTCTCATACATATCCTGCACCACTCTAACATACTTCTCTGCCACTCCAGACCTCCTCATACAATACCACAGCTCCTCTCTTGTCACCCTGTCATACGCTTTCTCTAAATCTACAAAGACACAATGCAGCTCTTTCTGACCCTCTCTGTACTTCTCCATCAACATTCTCAAAGCAAATATTGCATCTGTAGTGCTCCTTCTTGGCATGAAACTGCTGCTCACAAATGCTCACTTCTCCCCTTAGCCTTGCTTCCACTACTCTTTCCCACAACTTCATTGTATGGCTCATCAGCTTAATACCTCTGTAGTTTCCACAACTCTGCACATCTCCCTTGTTCTTAAAAATCGGCACCAAAACACTTCTCCTCCATTCCTCAGGCATCCTCTCACTCTCTAAGACCTCGTTGAACAACCTAGTTAAAAACTCTACTGCCATCTCTCCTAGACACTTCCATACCTCCACTGGTATGTCATCAGGACCAACCGCCTTTCCTCTCTGCATCCTCTTCAAAGCTCTCCTAACTTCACCCTTGCTAATCCTTTCTACTTCCTGCTCAACAATATTTGCCTCTACTACTCTTCTCTCTCTGTCATTTTCCTCATTCATCAGTTCCTCAAAGTACTCCTTCCATCTTTCCCTCACCCTCCTGTCACCTGTCAACACATTTCCATCTCTATCTTTAATCACTCTAACCTGCTGCACATCCTTACCATCTCTATCCCTCTGCCTCGCCAACCGATACAAATCCCTCTCACCTTCCTTACTATCTAACCTTGCATACATGTCCTCATAAGCTTTCTGTTTAGCTTTTGCCACCTCTATCTTAACCTCACGCTGCATCTCCCTATATTCCTGTCTACTTCCCTCCGTCCTCTCACTGTCCCACTTCTTCCTAGCTAACCTCTTCTTCCGGATACTCTCCTGAACTTCCTCATTCCACCACCAAGTCTCCTTGTCTTCTTTCCTCCTTCCAGATGACACACCTAGCACCTTCCTACCTGTCTCCCTGATCACTTTGGCTGTAGTAGTCCAGTCATCTGGAAGCACCTCCTGACCACCTAAAGCCTGTCTCAACTCCTCCCTGAAAACTACACAGCACTCTTCCTTTTCCAACTTCCACCACTTTGTCTTCTGCTCTGCCTTTGCTCTCTTCATCTTCCTCACCACCAGAGTCATCTTACACACCACCATCCTATGCTGTCTAGCTACACTCTCCTACCACTACTTTGCAATCGCTAATCTCCATCAGATTACAGTGTCTACATAAAATATAGTCCACTTGTGTGCTCCTGCTACCACTCTTATATGTCACCCTGTGTTCCTGCCTCTTCTGAAAGTACGTGTTCACCACAGCCATCTCCATACTTTTAGCAAAGTCTACCAACCTCTGTCCTTCTGGGTTCCTTACCTGAAGGCCAAACCTGCCCATCACTTCCTCATCCCCACTATTCCCTTCACCAACATGTCCATTAAAGTCTGCCCCTATCACCACTGTCTCACATCTGGGAACACTCTGCATCACTTCCTCAAGCTCGCTCCAGAATCTGTCTTTCTCCTCTTGCTCACAACCTACTTGTGGAGCGTAAGCACTAACAACATTCAACATCACACCTTCAATTTCCAGCTTCAGACTCATCTACCTATCTGACACTCTCTTTACCTCCAGAACATTCTTCACAAACTCCTCCTTCAGGATCACTCCTACTCCATTTCTCTTCCTGTCCACCCCATGATAAAACAGTTTAAACCCTGCTCCAATGCTTCTAGCCTTGCTCCCTTTCCACCTGGTCTCCTGGACACACAGAATGTCGACTTTCCTCCTCTGCATCATATCTACCAGCTCTCTGCCTTTACCTGTCATCGTACCAACATTCAAAGTCCCTACTTTCAGTCCTAAACTCCTGCCTTTCCTCTTCTCTCTCCGCCTACGGACACGCCTTCCTCCTCTAACACACCTTCCTCCTCTCCTTCTTCGACCAACAGTAGCCCAATTTCCACCAGTGCCCTGTAGGTCAACGGCACTGATGGCGGTCGTTGTTAACCCGGGCCCCGACCGATCCGGTATGGAAGTCATGTTAGTGATTCGCATATTGAATTTGGCAAAAGTTTTACGTCGGATGCCCTTCCTGACACAACCCTCTCTATTTATCCGGGCTTGGGACCGGCACAAAAAGTACACTGGCTTGTGACCTCCTGTGGACGGGTAGGATGAAATGTCAGGACACCTGTGGTGTTTCTCAAACTGATCTCGTTCCTCGTTCCTCCGTCCTCCAGCCCGTGACCCGGAAATCGATCGACGTCAACCATCTTGAAGGACATATCAATTCTCTAATTGAACCGCGAGTAGGCGAGGAATTAGAGATGTCCTATGTCACGGACAATGGACAGAGAGCGAGGAAACATCAATTTGAGTATTGAGAAGCACCCGACTTGCTTCGATTCCTCTCTCCTCGCATCTCATCCTCACATCCTAAGGAGGTGAAGCTAAGATGCAAATAAAGGAAGTGAGGAAAGGAAATGAGGATGCACAAATAAGAAATGAGAAGCACCCCTGGCTTGGTGAAATAAGTCTGGTTTATCGACTTAGCTCGCTTCGTGGAATATCCCCAGGTTTGTCCAAAAGCACACGTTGCCATAGTAACTCAGCGGGGCCTACGATTAGCTTCGTTTGTGGAAGCGAAATTGATGGAAATTAGCTGGGCTTGTTGAAATAAGTTTGACTTATCGAGTTAGCTCGCCTAACACCTCCGCCCCGAAAAGAAAAATAGTCCGTAGCATGAATATGAATTGCACCAAATGCTACATTTTAACTGTCATATCATCTACTATGTCGGCTCTTTGTATAAGTAACTAACACTGAAAAAAAAACAATTGAAAAGCTCATACAACATAACTCACTTTGGTCTTGATTGAACTGCAGGCTGTTGACTCCCCGCTGCTGCGCCATGCTTTTAAAGGGGTTTCTGATATCCGTACAGGAATCTAAATGTATCTGCTAGCGATGTAACGCTAAAGGTTTGGCGGTGGGGTAGAAAAAAAACAAAAACGCAGTGTTTACTAAAACAGTGTGCCAATGCTTATATCAGGTTGCAGTAGTCACGTGATCCTTGACGTCCGAAGCTTCATTCGGGACGCCCACTCACGTGACTGGTGGGCTGCGTCCGAAACCGCATACTTACCTACTACACAGTAGGCGAAAAGCAGTACGCTATAGGGGTAGTATGTCCGAATTCTCAGTAGGCTGTGCAAGCGATGGAGTCAAACAATTCCATAATGCAACGGGATTGGCGCGGACGAGCTCAGGGGAAAAAATCGCGGAAGACAGCGTCGGTTGGTTTTAAGTATTAAAACTTGACTATTAAAAAAATTTTTTTTTAAATTAAAAACTATTAAAAATTAAACATGACTTGTTTACCAATACCCGAATAAATTGTTAACTTGTTTAAGATTTTTGTGTTTATGATGACGTCGAAGGTCGCGTGACAATGCTAACATGGCGGATGTAGTATGTCCAGGATTGTAGCCATAATACACACACACACACACACACACACACTCACACTGTTTAGTACGTACTGTTTCAACGGCCGTGCAGTAGGTACTGCATCGAATTCAGGACGTACTGTCACGGTACGCGATTTCGGACGCAGTCGTGCAGTATTATAAACAACGCGAAACCTTCGTGTGATGCGGTAGGGTGGTGTTACGATTCAAACTGTTAAAGACAGCGCGAGAAATTTAAACTTAAAGAAAGATGGGTCGCTCTGAAGCTTTGGAATGTTTTCTACAGCTCTCCTAAATTAAAGCATGTATATTTATTGACATTTTTATTCATTACACGTATTGTACTAGATTATGTTGCGTCTAATAATTCTTTTTTTAATAAAGCAGGCTGTGTTAAAAAATATTTTGTGTCAGGTATGGTGCTTGCTTGCTCAGTTATTGCAGTTGGCGTACAACAATAACACGTGATCAATGCTGAGACATTCGCGTGGCAAGCATGAAAATGCACCCGAACAGAGTACCCAAACAGCTCTATTCTCTTAATGTATGCCAGAAATTATGCTTAACTTTAATCCAATTCCTTCAATGTCACTCTTGATATAGACTTAAACTTTGAAACTCTGAAATGTTCAGAGTATTTAGTACCTTTCAAGTATTTTCACTGTTATTCATCCACACAAGTTCAGTCAAATACAATCCCAGCCAACATGTTTATGTGGGGCCCAAAATGGGCATCTTATCTGGGGCCCACTTGGATCAACTAAGTAGGTCCCACATGGGCGAACCCAGGTGGGCTCGCTATGTGGCTAGTTGGGTCACTAATGGGAAATGAGTGCATGGGCTCAAAATGGGCAACACAAATGGGGCCCATTTTGGTTTACCAAATGGGTTAGACAAGTGCAAACACAATCAATCCATATAGGCTGATTACATTAAAGAAGTGACTTTGCTGCCAGTCAGGGTACCCAAGGTAAGAACTACATTATTATATAAAAACTAAAAACTGAAATGTATTAGAAATACATTGTTTTCACAACATAATGTTAACCAAAACATTAGTTTGGCTTCTTGTCACGTTAGAATTACAGCTAGCTAACATCACTGGGTAGCTAACTCCCCCAGAGTTTGTGCCTCTTTTTTTACTGTTAGAAGACGGTGTCCTGACATTTCATCCTACCCGTCAGATTGTCCTACCAGGGCTTACTACGCATGCGTACATCAATATTGCATCATTTTTGTCACGCTGAACAACACACCCATAATTTTTTACTACTTGCGCATGGATTTCTTCCTGTAAGGCAATCTTTTTGACTATTTATGCTAATTTGTATTATACCAAGACAGCTAACAGTAATGAGAACTGTTTATGTTCACATTCTTACGAGGCCAGATAGCACCAGTGATCAACTTTGTTAGCACTTTTTCATGGAAAAGTTAGGCTAGATATGGGGCATGCATCACTGATTAGTGAACCATTTCAAAGTGGTTTACCTGTTTATTTTATACTGGTAGGACTATCTTATAAGGTATTCTGCACTGTAAAATCATCCTACCATTGCCTAATGAGAATCTTCGGCAAAGTTACACTGAATTATTTTAAGTAGTCACAGACACGAAGCAGAAACCCGCAGTAGGGTTTTTCGCTATGGTAAGATGGATCGATAGATATAGTTATAATTTTGCACGACGGTAGGAAAATCTGACAAGGTAGTACAAATCGACAGAACAATGGTATACCATTTTTCCTGAATTTCTGGCACCCTATAAACAAAATGATAAGAATTGAGAATAAAACTAGCAACTCAAATCTGTCTGAATGTGTTTAAAGAGAGAATATGGTTGGTATAGTTCGTTAACTCATCTTTTGAAAGGTGTATGTCCTAAAAGTGTCATCTTCAGTGTCATCTTCAGTGTCATCATCATCAATCAAATTTTGACAGGTCTAGGTCAAAGGTCATCATGAATCAATTTAATTTTGTCAGGTCAACAGGTGTCTGTATATTAAATGAAAGCACCATTCCCAGCTATGAAGAGTTGGTATATTTCATCAAATTAATTTGACAGTTGTATGTTATTGTTTAAGATCTTCGATTACAAATGAAAGCACACACACACATACATTTATATAATCCAAAGTTCCCTACCAAATATATGTTCCATAAGAGTTTTAACATGATACACACACACACACACACACACACACACACACACACACACCCCTTCCTACACCCCCCACACACCACACACACACACACACACACACACACACACCCCTTCCTACACCCCCACACACCCACCCTCAGAAAGAGGGTTGGTATATTTCATCAAACTAATTTTGGCACATGTAAGTAATCAGTTACATGAAACCACCATTCTCACACTCACACACACACACACACACACACACACACAATTTTATAACCAAGTTTCCCCACCAAAAAGTTGGGAAACTCCCTATAAAGGCTAACGCTCCCAATAGTTTTTGCATTCTGGAAGACTTCCAAGAGATTTCACATCTCTGAAAATCCATCAAAGGGTTAAATAACCTTTGAGGCCATGGACTTCTCAGCAGGTAAGATGTATTTTTAAAATGTTCATCATTAAATTTTTTATATTAACCTATGCGTTATTTTAACTTGTGAAATATTCAGAACGTTTCCAATTTTTACAGCTGTTCCGTCTACTTATCCGGTCATTTATGCATTCGTAATTTTCATTCAAATTTTATTACAGAGCAAGACCAAACTATGCTCATCTGATTCTAATGTCTAGGAAATTGTAAGAACACATGCAAACTACTAGGTAATTTAAATTTGTCTCTTAGAACTGTGTAGTTAGCTAAAAAGGTAACTGGTAAGAGAATATTATATTTGTTTACTGATTCTTTTAGACAGCGACGTTGTGATTATTTCTGACGACGAGTGTCCTGAAACGTCCACACAAGGCCGATCAAATCCGAGATCCCTGAATCATAATCGAGCTATCCAAATCTTGCAAACTATACGTGTCACAGCATAAAAGTATGAATATTTCATACTGTAAAGTCTTTTATTTATCATGCATTTATATTTTGTTTGTTTCATATTTAGAAATAGAGGACTCCCCAACTGTCAGTGATGATAAATCAACCGCATCAGGTGAGATGATATTATGTATATATGCCTTCAATTTCGCCATCCGTTCAGTGTAAAAAGTTCTCTCTCACATTTACTTTGATTTTTGTTCTCTTTTAGATATGAGCGATACCGGGGAAGTACTAGCGGAGGAGGGCGTCCAGGAAAATAACGGTTTAGAGGAGATCAACTCTGAGTATTCAACTATGGCCGCTTGTCCAGACACACCGAAAAAAGGTTATTTCTACTTTGGGAAGATTTGAAAAAATTTTAAAGCATGAAAAGATCCAATACTGGGTAACGTGTCAAATGGTTGTACAGCTGGATTTTTTTTCAATGTAGAAAAAGGAGTCATTGTGCTTTTCAAGTTCTCTGTACCGGGTCACATCCATTTTAGCAATGCTACTGCAACCGTAACTTTTGATGAGTGTGACTGGAAAAAGTTCCATAAATGGTGTAAGGACTTTGACTGTATTATTAGAATGGAATTCTTTTCACCAGATGCCTACAGACGTAAATGGAGAAGCGGTACATCTCCGCAACAAAAATATCACATAAGAGCAACAAATTTCTCTAAGAACCAGGTTTCACTGCACTGTGTTGCTGTTATTACCGGTGACTGCTCATCTGATAACAAAGAGAACTGTGAAGTGAGGTACGAACGAACCAGCTGGCACGATCTACAAAACTACTTTAAACAAATCAATGAATTATTCCAAAAAGTGGGAAGAAACAAAGAAACAGCAGAATTAAAAGTAAGACTAGACGATCTCTTCTGAGGTCATCATTTTACTACTCTTTACTCTTTCAAGGCTGAGCAGAAACCCCACCTTCCCCAAGACTCCTCCCATATGATAGGGAAAAAAGTATTTGATCCCCTGCTGATTTTGTATGTTTGCCCACTGACAAAGAAATGATCAGTCTATAATTTTAATGGTAGGTGTATTTTAACAGTGAGAGACAGAATAACAACAAAAAAATCCAGAAAAACGCATTTCAAAAAAGTTATAAATTGATTTGCATTTTAATGAGTGAAATAAGTATTTGATCCCCTATCAATCAGCAAGATTTCTGGCTCCCAGGTGACTTTTAAACAGGTAATGAGCTGAGATTAGGAGCACTCTCTTAAAGCGAATGCTCCTAATCTCAGTTTGTTGACACCTGTCCACAGAAGCAATCAATCAATCAGATTCCAAACTCTCCACCATGGCCAAGACCAAAGAGCTGTCCAAGGATGTCAGGGACAAGATTGTAGACCTACACAAGGCTGGAATGGGCTACAAGACCATTGCCAAGCAGCTTGGTGAGAAGGTGACAACAGTTGGTGCGATTATTTGCAAATGGAAGAAACTGTCAGTCTCCCTCGGTCCGGGGCTCCATGCAAGATCTCACCTCGTGGAGTTTCAGTGATCATGAGAACGGTGAGGAATCAGCCCAGAACTACACGGGTGGCTCTTGTTAATGATCTCAAGGCAGCTGGGACCATAGTCACCAAGAAAACAATTGGTAACACACTACGCCGTGAAGGACTGAAATCCTGCAGCGCCCGCAAGGTCCCCCTGCTCAAGAAAACACATGTACAGGCCCGTCTGAAGTTTGTCTGAATGATTCAGAGGAGAACTGGGTGAAAGTGTTGTGGTCAGGTGTGGTCAGATCTCTTTGGCATCAACTCAACTCGCCATGTTTGGAGGAGGAGGAATGCTGCCTATGACCCCAAGTCCTAACACCATCCCCACCGTCAAACATGGAGGTGGGAACATTATGCTTTGGCGTGTTTTTCTGCTAAGGGGACAGGACAACTGCACCGCATCAAAGGGACGATGGATGGGGCCATGTACCGTCAAATCTTGGGTGAGGACCTCCTTCCCTCAGCCAGGGCATTGAAAATGACCTTAATGACTTGGAAAGGATCTGCAAAGAGGAGTGGGACAAAATCCCTCCTGGATGTGTGCAAACCTGGTGGCCAACTACAATTAACATCTGACCTCTGTGATTGCCAACAAGGGTTTTGCCACCACGTACTAAGTCGAAGGGGTCAAATACTTATTTCCCTCATACACAATACTTTCACCCAGTTCTCCTCTGAATCATTCCGGCAAACTTCAAATGGGCCTGTACATGTGTTTTCTTGAGCAGTGGGACCTTGCGGGCGCTGCAGGATTTCAGTCCTTCACGGCATAGTGTGTTACCAATTGTTTTCTTGGTGACTATGGTTCCAGCTGCCTTGAGATCATTAACAAGATCCTCCCGTGTAGTTCTGGGCTGATTCCTCACCGTTCTCATGATCATTGAAACTCTGCGAGGTGAGATCTTGCATGGAACCCCAGACCGAGAGAGATTGACAGTTTCTTCCATTTGCAAATAATCGTACCAACTGTTGTCACCTTCTCGCCAAGCTGCTTGGCGATGGTCTTATAGCCCATCCCAGCCTTGTGTAGGTCTACAATCTTGTTCCTGACATCCTTGGACAGCTCTTTGGTCTTGGCCATGGTGGAGAGTATGGAATCTGATTGATTGATTGCTTCTGTGGACAGGTGTCTTTTTACAGGTAACAAACTGAGATTAGGAGCACTCCCTTTAAGAGAGTGCTCCTAATCTCAGCTCATTACCTGTGTAAAAGACACCTGGGAGCCAGAAATCTTGCTGATTGATAGGGGATCAAATACTTATTTCCCTCATTAAAATGCAAATCAATTTATAACTTTTTTGAAATGTGTTTTTCTTGATTTTTTTGCTATTATTCTGTCTCTCACTGTTAAAATACACCTACCATTAAAATTCTAGACTGATCATTTCTTTGTCAGTGGGCAAACGTACAAAATCAGCAGGGGATCAAATACTTTTTTCCCCCACTGTAGATATTTTATCCAAATTTTCATGGGTACATGTGTTACAAAACAAGACCAGGACTGAGGTAACTAAAGCATTTAATTCCATTCTAAAGGAAGGTAGAGGCTCTAGAAAACTACAAACTGACCAAGGGAAGGAGTTTTTTAACAAAAATTTTCAAACTTTAATGGAAAAACATAACATTGTTCACTTTGCTACAGGTACGAGGCAAAAAGCATGTGAAAGGTTCAACAGAACACTAAAGACCAGGATGTGGAGATATTTTACAGCTTTTAACACGAGAAAATACACTGACATAGTACAGGATTTTGTTCAAGCGTACAATCACAACTACCATTCCAGCATCAAAATGAAACCTGTCGAGGTCAACGAAGCCAATTCCTGCAGTTTATTCAAAACCCTCTATGGACTATTTTCACCTAAATTAAAGAAACTAAAATTCAAGTTTAAAGTCTCTGATGTTGTTAGAATTTCCTGTTTAAAAAGACAGTTTGAAAAAGGCTACGAGCAAAACTTTACAGATGAATATTTGACAATTTCCAAACAGATACCTAGAGATCCCCCGGTGTATAAATTGCAAGACTATGATGGTGAAAAAATTGAGGGAACATTTTATGAACAAAAGATAATTATTGGGAAGGACAAGGCATTCAAAATAGAGGAAAATCCTGTCTGAAAAGACCGAAAACCGGAAAAAAGTTTATCTGGTGAAATGGGTGGGGTGGCTCGATAAATTTAACTCCTGGGTTCCGGCCAAAGACGTAGTTAACATAACAAAACGTTAATTGTGAACAAAATTGAACTCTATAATCATTAAACCATGGAAGAGTGTGGATTCTTTGTGACCCTCCCAAGCAATGCGTCGATGGATATTTACCCTAATAATAAGATTGTAACTAAAAGGTACAGTATCTCACAAAAGTGAGTACACCCCTCACATTTTTGTAAATATTTTATTATATCTTTTCATGGGACAACACTAAAGAAATGACACTTTGCTACAATGTAAAGTAGTGAGTGTACAGCTTGTATGACAGTGTAAATTTGCTGTCCCCTCAAAATAACTCAACACACAGCCATTAATGTCTAAACCGCTGGCGACAAAAGTGAGTACACCCCTAAGTGAAAATGTCCAAATTGGGTCCAAAGTGTCAATATTTTGTGTGGCCACCATTATTTTCCAGCACTGCCTTAACCCTGTTGGGCATGGAGTTCACCAGAGCTTCACAGGTTGCCACTGGAGTCCTCTTCCACTCCTCCATGACGACATCACAGAGCTGGTGGATGTTAGAGACCTTGTGCTCCTCCACCTTCCGTTTGAGGATGCCCCACAGATGCTCAATAGGGTTTAGGTCTGGAGACATGCTTGGCCAGTCCATCACCTTTACCCTCAGCTTCTGTAGCAAGGCAATGGTCATCTTGGAGGTGTGTTTGGGGTCGTTATCATGTTGGAATACTGCCTTGCGGCCCAGTTTCCGAAGGGAGGGGATCATGCTCTGCTTCAGTATGTCACAGTACATGTTGGCATTAGCTCCCCAGTGCCGGCAGCACTCATGCAAACCATGACACTCCCACCACCATGCTTGACTGTAGGCAAGACACACTTGTCTTTGTACTCCTCACCTGGTTGCCGCCACACACGCTTGACACCATCTGAACCAAATAAGTTTATCTTGGTCTCATCAGACCACAGGACATGGTTCCAGCAATCCATGTCCTTAGTCTGCTTGTCTTCAGCAAACTGTTTGTGGGCTTTCTTGTGCATCATCTTTAGAAGAGGCTTCCTTCTGGGACGACAGCCATGCAGACTAATTTGATGCAGTGTGGGTCATATGGTCTGAGCACTGACAGGCTGACCCCCCCACCCCTTCAACCTCTGCAGCAATGCTGGCAGCACTCATACGTCTATTCTGCAAAGCCAACCTCTGGATATGATGCTGAGCACGTGCACTCGACTTCTTTGGCCGACCATGGCGAGGCCTGTTCTGAGTGGAACCTGTCCTGTTAAACCGCTGTATGGTCTTGGCCACCATGCTGCAGCTCAGTTTCAGGGTGTTGGCAATCTTTTTATAGCCTAGACCATCTTTATGTAGAGCAACAATTCTTTTTTTCAGATCCTCAGAGAGTTCTTTGCCATGAGGTGCCATGTTGAACTTCCAGTGACCAGTATGAGAGAGTGTGAGAGCGATACCACCAAACTTAACACACCTGCCACCCATTCACACCTGAGACCTTGTAACACTAACGAGTCACATGACACCGGGGAGGGAAAATGGCTAATTGGGCCCAATTTGGACATTTTCACTTAGGGGTGTACTCACTTTTGCCAGCGGTTTAGACATTAATGGCTGTGTGTTGAGTTATTTTGAGGGGACAGCAAATGTACACTGTTATACAAGCTGTACACTCACTACTTTTCATTGTAGCAAAGTGTCATTTCGTCAGTGTTGTCCCATGAAAAGATATAATAAAATATTTACAAAAATGTGAGGGGTGTACTCACTTTTGTGAGATACTGTACCTTTTAGTTACAGGAAATTCATAGCTAAACTACACTTCAGACCCATTAAACATTCATTCCGTCTGTAAAAAATGATAGATGGGGCTACGTTAACCCGCAGTCCTATGTGGATTATTATGTCCACCAGGCTGGAAATGGCCTTCTGGGTTTTCATGGTGCCCCCATCATGTATGGGTCAGGTCTAGGAGGCCTGTTCAAGGGACTTTTTAGAATGGCAGTTCCGTTCCTCAAAAGGGGTTTTGCTATTGCAAAACCTCATTTGAAAACAGCGGCTAAAGGTATAGTAAGCCATAGTAAAGGTCATAGTAATATTATGACCAAGACACAAACTCAAAATCAAGACGGATCGGGTCTTTCATTGATTGCATGTAAAAAATCTAAAGGGCCCCCAGGGCGTCGACACACACTTCCGAATAAAAGACGCAAGGTTACTAAAATAAAGACCAGTGTGAAAAAGAACAAACAGAGAGGCAACAGGCGTCCTTCCATCTCTCATATAAGAAAGCAGCTGAACATTTTCTAACATGGCTTTCTTACACATTCGATCTTCAGAGTGTACTAAGACCGAATTGGATATTTTCACATTATCTTATACCCAAACGAGTATCGAAAAGTACACTTACATCGAAATACCTCCACTTTCTGCTCTCATGGACAATGGTCCCCTGGAGTTCTACGTGGCTGGAAACGGTGAGGATTACATCGACTTGAACAACACTTTTTTACATCTGGCGTGTAAAATTGTGAACCCTGATGGACTAACATAGCTAACGATGCAAAGGTGGGGGTCGTTAACTATCCTATAGCATCACTTTTCACAAGTGGATGTCATGCTCGGGGATCGTCTTATTTCTCAATCTAGCAGCACATATCCATACCGCGCTACCTTTGAAAGTCTTCTCAACTATGGAAAAGTTACCCTGGAAACACAATTTTGCACCGGGCTGTTCTACAAAGACCCAGCAAGCCATATGGATGTCACTGATCCTGAAGGTTGAAACGAAGGTCTTAGAAAAGGGCCAGATTTAGTGCTGAAAACAACACCTTTGACCTGATTGGCCACATTCACTCTGATATATTTTTTCAGATTAAACTTTTACTGAATGGTATCGATTTGAGGATTAAAATGGTTCGCAGTAAAGACGAATTTTGCTTGATGAAGGAAGGAAATGCAAATTTTATTCTGAAAATACTCAACATGTCTCTTTTTGTGAAGAAAGTAACCTCCTCTCTGTCATTAAAACTCGGACATGCTAAAGCATTATTAACTGCAACAGCAAAATATCAGATCGAACGAGTCTGTATGAAGACCTTAAGTCTAGCTGCAGAGAGTCGCATTTGTTCACAAGAGAATCTTTTCCTCGGACCGTTACCTAAAACCATTATCTTTGGGATGGTAGACAACAATGCCTTCAGTGGATAAATAAAAACCCTTTTAATTTGAAACATTACGATGCAGAGTTTATTGCACTCTACGTAGACTGTACTCAATTTCCTGCAAAACCATTTCAGCCTGTTTTTCAGTCCGGTAATGTGGTCCGTGAAATCCATTCTTTAATTTTAGCATCAGGAAAGCAGCTGAAGGATCAGGCTTTGGCAATAAACAAAGAAGAGTACCTGAACGGCTATACTTTATTCGCATTCAACCTGAATCCCGACGATGATTGTGGACAGCATTTGTCATTAATAAGGTCACGAAATATGCGTCTGGAACTCAGATTTCGACAAGCACTTCCGAGAACAGTGAATCTAATTGTGTGCGCAAACTTCGACAGTATTCTAAAAATAAACAATCGAAGAAATATACTTATCTTTTACCAGTAACACATGGATACCAGAGAACTAATGGCGGTTATGAGAAGTTGTCCTGAAATAGATCAAATATTTCGCGGTGTGATGGCCTGTGATGAGTTACCCACGAATACACTGAGACAGTTTCCTGCTTTGTTCATTGTAAATACACATCCGAGACACATGCCGGGTGAGCACTGGCTAGCTTTATGTCTTAATGACGAAACTACCGGAGAGTTTTTTGACTCGTACGGAAACCTGCCAGATTATGAACTCTTTCCTCAATCGATTGATTCTTTTTTGACAAAGAACTGTTGTAAAATAAAATATAACCCTGTACAAGTTCAAGATTTTACTTCAGTTTGCTGCGGGCAACAATGTGTGTTTTTTTCTGTGTCACAGAGCTAAAGGTTATTCATTTAACCATATTATGTCTATGTATAGCAAAAATTTAAATAGAAATATTGCGGTTGTGTCTTTTGTTGAAAAAATGTACCCTAGAGTAAATAAAAAGCATTCATTTACTTGTGTACAATGTGTTAACTCTCTACATATATTTCATTTGCATGTGTAGTGGTATATTAAATTATAACGCTTCACAAGAAAATTGTTGATGCAAAGTTATTTTATTGAAATAAACGTTGAGAAAATACAACACAACATTGGTTGTCCCTCGTCAGTCATTTAAAAATCAAACTAGACAGAACAGCTAAGAATGGGAGATTTAAAAACGGGCTCAGGGGTAAAAGAATCATAGTCTTTGCTTTTAGTGGTGGAAACAAATTGAGAGGGGTATGGATCTATAGATCTTTTTATGTCAGATATTTTGCATCGAACACCCCATTAGGTATTGCTGAAAATGGTATATTTAGGTTGGCTACTGTCTATAATAATTCTTTCCATCCTAAAGGCCTCCGATCGGATACTTTATGAGGGGCCGTGAGATTCTTAAGCAAATCCACCATGTGAGATCCTTTGATAGTTTTTCCTTTAAAAATAAATTCACCGCTATCATTCCACGAAGCATCTTCATCTGATCTTTGTGAGAAATTTTTTATGTTTTTTGCTGATAAAGTGACAGCCATCCATTCTTCCTTTACTTTACAGTTCTCAGATCTCTACCTAAATTCGTTCGTTACCCCGGTTTCCTTTTATTGCTTTCAACATGTTTCTTTAAAGGATCTTGTAATGCTTTGACCCAGATAACGCTCGTTAAATCTATGGAATGAAAGAGCTTGAAGGCAAAAAGTCTGTATTCCACACGTTTAATGGCAGGTACACAGGAACGCGCTTCTCTCATATGTAACGTATGACGGTGCCCAAACTGATTTCTGAATTAACCCAGACAGAACATAAAAAAGTTTCACCACTCAGGTGACCGAGAGTAACCCCGAGAGGCCTCCTGCGGCCAGATGCCCTTTGGAATGCAAAACACACACACACACAACTTACACCCATAAAAGAAACCTTTCATGACTTAACGGGTGTGAACGTCTGGAAAACTTCACGATTAGGTTCGTCAGCAGGGGTCAATCAAAACTCCGACCAAGGGCCTGTAAATCTCTGATCTAATCTCTGTTTACGACCACATGGATTAGCATCAGAGCCGGCAAGGCTAGGAGAAAAAACGTCCTCCCTAAAGATCACCCTGAGGTGACCAAGGACCGGTGGGACATTAGAACACTAGCCCCCTCTTCTGGACACACACACACTCACGCACACACGGTGAAAATGTCTCTTGAATGTAACATATAATCATATTTCTAGATAGTTGTAATGTATTCATATATGCATGTGTTATGTGTCTAGATAACCTAACTATAGTGATTTTAGATAGTTTGAGCGAGAAGCTAATTTTAAGTTGTCTGTAACCATGTCTAATGATCCTTCACTGTCCAAGATATCATAATGACCTTGAAGTTTGGTACCAAAATCATTGTCTCGTAATATGCCAATTAATGATGCATACTATAGGACGATGGGATGTATCATTCTATACTTTACCATATTTCATCCTAATCCAAACTTAATACAAACCCAGCCTTGACATGCGGACCCCGTTTTGGGACAGACAAAGAAGTTCTCCCCCCAGAACTTCCTCCTCTCTCTGGATTCGCCAGCAGCTCAGAGAGGCGTGTACGTTGGCATTATCCATAAAAGACCGCGACACGCGTTCCTCTACATCTTCTTCCTTTTTACTACTTATTCTTCTTCTTCCTTTTTACTACTTCTTCTTCTTCTTCCTTTTTACTTCTTCTTTTCTTCTTCTTTTTACTTCTCTTTACCTACACTTTACCTACACTTTACTTCCTTACTTTACTTTCTCCTTTTTCTCTACTTTGACTTCACTTTTCTCTCTCTCTCTCTCGCGGACTTGCTCTCTTCCGTCTTCCTTTTCCGGTACTCCTCCGGACTCTCCTTTGTCTCGTTAAACCATGTGGCAATTACCGTTTTCTTTCTTCTTTCTACTTTGGCGAGACCCAACTCTGTTCACCCCGACTCTACCGACACGGAAGATTCAGCAAACTCCTCGCTAAACCTACGAACCAAGGACCCTCGTGAACATGCATAAAATTAATACGTATAAATTTTAATTGATCTATAGAGGTGTCCTTTTAAGACAGTGCCCCTGTTGAAGGTGAATTTCAATTCATTGCTGATTCTCGAGGTTAAACTGTTGTGTGTTCTGCCATTCTGTTAATTTCATCATTTTTCCTTTTGTTTCTTTCACTTACCCTGTATATATGTATTATTTGTTTATACCTAGTTGTGTATATCAGTAGTTTTACGTAGTTAAAATCCATGGTTATCACGCTGGATCGTCTCTGTTTTTACTCATGGCAAGGTTCACTTTTAACGTTGCTCTTCGCTACGTGCTGTATTTCTGTTAACTTAGAATAAACTATGCTTCGTGGCCAGAAGAATAATTTATTCTTTTAGAGTAATACGAAGACTGCCCTGGTAAGTTTGGTGGACAAACAGATCAAGCTGCTTCGCATTTAATTCTAAAGCTAGACTACAGTAATTAATATAACATTCCCTTTCATGGTCGATTTATATCCATAACTAATCAGAACATGCTTCGATTAGAGCTATAGATATATTTCACCCATTTGAGCTAGATTCGCTACACATACATGAGGGATTAACTCTTTCTCAGCGTTACAAATAAAAGTAAAAGCAAATTATAACAAGAAGGGAGAGCACATGTATCATCTACCGTGGTTCTCATCACACCCACACTTAGTCCTTCTACGTCATCACTGCACAGCGCACGTTATGAGTGAAGTGTTCAGTCTCTTAAAGGGCACACCGCACAATAATGTGATGCATGTAAATACATAGTTTTGGCCGTTACAGATTCCCCACAGGAAAAAAAAAGCTGTCCCCAGCTGTACACAACATAAGGACAACATTTAAATCCAGCCCCATACATGGAAACTTGGAAATCCATCAACCTATATCATATTCCACACACAGAAGGCAATAACTGGCATACATGTCAGTGTGAGCTACACATCACAGTATGCTCTTCAAAGACATCACATAGAAAACAAAAGCTTACTTAACCAAACCATACATGTAAAATAACAATTTTCCTTTTCTCCAACAAGATAACATGAAACACTTGAACCAAGACCATACTTTACAGGTCCTATTCCTATGCCAGAAAAGAACAACTCGGTAGTAACATTTAAACACATAAGACATTCAGAACAATAAACACATGTCTACTTTAGGTCCAATCTGTCAGTATGATACTCGTTAGTCCATTTTGTATCCGACCACCCCGAGGTGATCCTAGGGGGCAATCTAGGTCTGAGATTGAAGCGGTGGACCTGTAGGCCAATGTCAAAGTCAGGAAGTCGTGTATGTCGTGTAGACTTGTTAACGTCAGTGTCAGCGATGTGAGGACAGCAACTTGTGTCATCCCTGGTCACGTCATGAGCATTGTCAGTGAAGTCATCAGAATTAACAACAGCCTCATGGGGCGGAGAAATGCATGGGTCGTGAGATTGATCCCCACTCTATCTGTGGCCCCAGCTGACAGTCCTCCAACACTTCATAGGGTGTTTCAGTCCCAACCTGATGCACACTTTGCGCATGGCTGCTGCACAAGTTCCAACTGTGGAAAGGCTGCATATTCACCACATGAAAGATGCCAGCATCATCCCCTGTGTGACACAGTATGGGCCAGAGTACAGGGGTGCCAGTTTAGCTGTAAAATTGGCCAGAGCATCTGATTTAGTGTGGGTTTTCACTCGAACAAGGTCACCAATGGCATGAGAAACAGAGCGGCATTTCTTGTCATAGTGCAGCTTCCGTCTGTCATGACTAGTGTCCAGGGCTGCCCTTGCATGATCACGTGCTTCTCACAGTAGTAGGGGACTTCAGGCTCCTCCATCCCATCCCAGATAGGCTGAGTGACCAGGTCCAATGAAGTGTCCAACTCCCTCCCATACAACATCATGGATGGGGTTTGACCTGTGCTCTCATGTGGCGCTGTTCTTAGCACAAAGCAGATTTGTGGGATATATCGGTCCCAGGTGGTGTGTTTATCATCCACGTATGCCCGAATTGCCGTCTTGAGAGTCTGGTTCACCCTCTGCAGTTGTGAGCTGATGTTCTGTGCCCAGGGCAGCGAGCACCCGTTCAAATAGGTCGCTCACAAACGGTGAACCCCTGTCTGAAATGAGGTAAGTGGGGGCCCCATGGCAGGAAAACACTTCACTCAGCAGTTTGGCAGCCGCCACTTGAGCTGTAGCTTCTTTCACTGCCACGATCTCAACCCACTTCGAAAAATAATCAACAAATAATAAGATGTGAGCATTTCCACTGGAGGTACGTGGTAAAGGGCCAATGAAATCAACACCAACATACTCCCAAGGTTTCTGGGGCCGAATTGGGACCATTAGACCGGCAGGCTTCCTTTGACTTGGTTTTGTCAGTTGGCAAACTGCACAAGAGGTTACATATTTCTTCACCTCAGATGCCATTTTAGGCCAGAAAAACCTGAGTTTCAGTCGGGCCAAGGTCTTGGTTATCCCTAGGTGACCCGCAGTTTGGTGATCATGGTAGTGTCTCAGTAAGGTACTTCTGAGAGACTCAGGAGCATACAGCTTTAAAGATTTCAAGGGGTGGATGCCGCAAACAGGTTTGGGATCACAGAAGTACAACAGGCCATCCTGAATGGAATACTGGGAGCAATCATCAATTTCACTGTCCAGTTGGAGTGCAGCCTCTGTTTTACGGAGGAGATCACCTGTGATTAGATCATCAAGCTGTAATTCTCTGATATGAGAATGATCTGTAAGAGTCACTGAAGGTAGTGTACGGAGATCAAGACCACCAATCACAGCATAGTCAGGAAGGAGGCCCATTGGCGACACATCATCTGTTAGGGGATTCCTTGACAATGCATCAGGCACTTTGATTCGAGATCCAGGCTTGTGGACAATGTCAAAATCGAAGTCCTGAAGGCAGAGAGACCACCGAGCAAGGTGGCCTATGGGGCTGGGACGGGACATCAACCACTTAAGCCCACTGTGGTCTGTGAAGATTGTGACATGGAGACCCTCAACGTAAGGCCTAAAGTGCTCAAGGGCCCAGATGACGGCCAGACACTCTTTCTCGGGCGTGGAATAAGGCTTCTCTGATTTATGCAGGGCCCGACTAGCGTATGCCACAGCTACATCCCTGCCATGCTGATCTCTCTGCATCCAACGCAGCTCCAAGTCCTGTGTCACCGGCATCGGCATGAATAAAGAAAGGGAGAGTAAAGTCAGGGAAGCTTAGTATAGGCGCCAAAGTTAATTTTCCTTTCAGGAGTTCCATGGCATCCTGGCAGGTGCTGTCCCAGATAAAAGGAACATCATTTTTTGTGAGCACAAAGAGTGGTTCGGCATGGCGGACATAGTCCTGTATAAATCAGCGATAATAGCCTTTTAGGCCCAGAAACTGCCTCACTTGCTTCACATTGGCAGGGGTTTTAAAGTCCGTAATGGCCTTCACTTTGTCTTGTTCCGGCAGGATGCCACTTGGACAAACGCGGTACCCCAAGAAGGTAAAAGGTAAGCTCTCTGCGACAAAACTGGCATTTGGCGAATTTAATGGTCAACCCAGCCAACTTGAGCCTTGAAAGTACTTCCCTGAGGTCATCAAGATGTTGCTTGAAAGTGGGTGAAGCCACAACAATGTCGTCCAGGTAGACTGCACAGGACCTATAGATAAGACCAGCCAAGACACTGTTCACAAGTCTTTGAAAGGTCACTGGTGCATTGCACAGACCAAATGGAAGCACACAGAACTGAAACAGCCCACAATGCGAAACAAAAGCCGTCTTTAGTCTTGAGTCCTCTGCCATGGAGACTTGCCAGTATCCCCGAGCAAGGTCGATTGTAGTCAAGAATTTTCCCCGGGAAAAGAAATCAAGGGACTCATCGACTCTCGGTAATGGATAAGAGTCCTTTACGGTGAGCTGGTTTAGCTCACGATAGTCCACGCAAAATCGTGGTTCACCAAAAGGTTTCAGAACGATCACAACGGGGGCAGCCCAAGGACCCATTGCTGGTTCAATGATGCCTTCATTTAACATTTTTCCAATTTGGTCCTCAATCAATCGCTTTTTAGTTGGGGGGGTTCGATAAGGGGGAAGGTGGACTGGCTTGGCATTCCCCGTGTCTATAGAGTGCTCTATTAGCGATGTGTGGCCCAGGTGACCATCGAAGAGGTCAGAAAAACTGTCAAGTAGCTCAGTCAGCTGCCCCTTTTCGACATTACTCAGACATGCTTCCTCAACTTTATGTGCTGAAGACGGGACTTCCATAAACAACAAACTGCCTTCTGACTCCTGCACTTCTCTGCCTTCCATCTCCTCCATGAATAAAGGATTGTTGCCTATGACAACAGTTCTGGATGGGATGTGAATGGTAATGGAAGCACGCAACATGAAGTCCATCCACAAGACCAAGGTGGAGGGTAGGCGTGGGACAATAGCAAAACGGTGATAAAAATGCTGTCCCATAAAGCCAAAAGCCAACCATGTAAGCTCTAAGGGTTGGCATGCCCCACCGTCTGCTAGTTGGATTGGGAGAGCAGTCCATGGTTTAACATTAGCCTTCATTTTGGCTTGATTTCTAATGATGTCTGCTTGCACTGCAGAAAGTGATGCGCCAGTGTCAAGTGTAGCATCCAACACCTGGCCATGTAGGTTAATCTGGACTCTAAATGGAGTCTTCCAAAAGGAGGGTGATGTGGGATCTTCCACATGACAAAGCACAGGTTGTTCTGGAACAGCAGCATTAGTCGGTTGAGGCGAATTCATCGTCTGAAGGGAGGATTGCCTCTGTAAATCATCCTCCCCCCCTTGAAGTTTCCCTTCTGCCTGGCAAATGGATTTCCTTCCACTGCATTACTGCTTTCAGGTTTGTTTGTATCCCTGGCATCAAGAGTAGGTCCCGAATGTGCATTAGGGGACTCACTTTGTGGTGAGCTCATTCTAGAAGGTGAGTTGCAATCTGGACATGTACGAGAAGTGAGCACTTGTAACAGTAGGTTTCTTTGCTAAGTTTAGCCTTACTCGGCACTGAAGATGGGAAAGTTACTTGGTCCAAGATCCACATGGAGCTCATGAGCCCTTAGAAGAAGATCTATGACTGAGGAAACAGAGGTTCCATAGAGTGCAACTCTGTACTTTTCAAGAGCATGTTTAGAAATAAGGTCAATTTGTTCTTGCTCTGGCGGGGGAGTTTTCAGCTTTCTGAACTCACTTAGCATGTGGGCCACAAAAGTAGGAGGGGGGCTCTTCAGGCCTTTGTATACGGTCCAGGATACCTCTCATTATTTGTTCCTGACTGTCTGAAGGAAGAAAAACTTTCTTGAAGAAATCACAGAACTGGGCCCATGTAACGACATGAGTGTCAAGGACAGTGAACCATTTCTTTGGTTCCTTTGCCAAAAAGCGTGGCAGCTCAAGAAGAATTTGGGCATCGGTCAAGTCAAGGGAGGTTCTGTAAACATTGACCGATTGGAGGCAATCCTCTGGGCTTATGTGTCCATCTCCTGCAAACACAAGTGGCTCGAGCCTTGACTGGTACAGTACAGATATAAGGATTCTGCTAGTATTACTCACATCAGAAGAATTAGCCTGTGGTGAGCAAGTCACGTTTCTAAGGGAAACATTATTAGTGGTCATCCCTTGTGATGGCACCTGGTCTGGTGGAGCACGGCTGTATGGTGTTGAGCTGGCCATGGGGGTAGCTGTGTGTGCGATGTTGTAGGGATGTCGTCACCAGGGGGTCCAAAGCGTCTTAGGATGCTTTGCTGCAACTTGAGAGAATCACTGAGGCACTGTTGCAGCACTGATACTTCAGCTTGTAGAATTTCAACTTGAGTCTCCAGACTCTGGCAATGAGTGAGTCAGGTCAGTCTTAAAGTCTGGGTGAGAATCCATCACAGTAAACGTGCATTCACATGAATAGCAGTATAGCAATCGCAAGAATTCCAAATGTAAACCAGAAATGTATGAGATGCCAATAAAACGCACACACCATCAATAAAATTTTCAACAAAATTCAATAATCTCACATCAACCATCCCAAACGCTGAATTTGTAACGGTATTAAAACCACACACCTTTTCACTCTCTTTTTATGAGTTGTTTTTTTTTTATTTTTTTTATTTTTTTTACCTCAATAGTCCCAGAGCAAGAGAACATGTCTTAAATTGAATAAAACGTTCTTGAAGTCACTCGACCATGCAAATGTGTCCAAAAATCAGGGGGTTACCCTTCAGTCCAACGTGAGCAAGTTCAATTCACGATGAAGAAAAAAGGAGAAAGAAAACGGTGTTCCAACAGCTGTATAGTTTATTCAAAGTGCTTAAAATGCAGTTCAGATGCAAAAAGAAAGAAAAGAAAGGGGAAAAAAATAAAATAAAAAAAATCCACGAATAGTCTTCGCTGTTCACTTGTGCACAAATAGTCAAGTTCAATGCGCACACACAAAAAGTCCGTGCTGAAACATCCCAAAGAGTTTATGAACAAAATGTCATCAGTCTGCACTCGAAAAACAGGTAGGAAAAAGTTAGTAGTTGAATCACTCCCGAAAAAAACAAAATAATCCTCCGCTCCCAATCGAACTATTTAAATCGGGGAAAAAAAACGCCACTGTCGGCTTGCAATCGATATCAAAATGTCCGATAAAGGTTGCAGATTAATCCGCTCATACAGCAATACATGCGGTCTTCGCACACGTGCCACCCAGCGTTAGCAAGCTAATCTCACCAGTCTCAGCGATGCAGTTTGAACACTCTCACAATTCTCCTCAGCTCCCTACTTTTGGAGTTTTTATAAGTGTAGATTCCACGTAGATGACGGATCCAGCTTCAGGTTGTTCGGGCCGACCCAGATAACGCTCGTTAAATCTATGGAATGAAAGAGCTTGAAGGAAAAAAGTCTGTATTTCACACGTTTAATGGCAGGTACACAGGAACGCGCTTCTCTCATACATGAGGGATTAACTCTTTCTCAGCGTTACAAATAAAAGTAAAAGCAAATTATAACAAGAAGGGAGAACACATGTATCATCTACTGTGGTTCTCATCACACCCACACTTAGTCCTTCTACGTCATCACCGCACAGTGCGCATTATGAGTGAAGTGTTCAGTCTCTTAAAGGGCACACCGCACAATAATGTGATGCATGTAAATACATAGTTTTGGCCGTTACAATCTATGTGATTTGTTTAACCAGATGAAGATAACTTCCACCTCACTTGGTGTTGTTCGCTCAGAGATTATTAAAGCGAATTCCTCTGAAATTGGCCCCAGTATCCAAGTGCTAATAAATTCATCTTTGGATGCTGGGGTAGTCCCGAATTGCTTTAAGCATGCTGCTGTTATACCTTTGTTAAAGAAACAGGGTTTGGATGAGGATTGTTTAATAATTATCGTCCTGTCTCTAAGTTATCGTTCTTGTCAAAGCTGTTAGAGAAAGTTGTGCAGTCACAATTGATCTTGTTCTTAAATTCAGCTAGGTTACTGGAACCTTTCAATCTGGTTTCACTGCTTATCATAGCACAGAGTCTGCTTTGCTAAAAGTGTCTAATGATATTTTACTTGCAGTTGATGCTGGTAAAAATGCTGTTTTGATGTTACTAGATCTTACAGCCGCCTTTGATACTGTAGATCATGATGTACTTCTTTGGCGTTTAGAGCATTTGATTGGTATCAAGGGTACCGCTTTACAGTGGTTCAGTTCATATCTTAGAGACAGGTCGTTTTCTGTATCATTGGGCAAGTTTTCCTCTTCTTCAGCTCTTATTATTTCTGGTGTACCTCAGGGCTCCATTTTGGGCCCGCTCCTGTTTAAGTTATATATGCGTCCTCTGGGGAATATTATTAGAGGGCACAATATCTCGTTTTATTTATATGCTGATGATACTCAGTTGTGCATAATGTTGAAAGCGGGCGATTCCATTTAACCGTTGTTGGATTGTCTTGTTGATGTCAAGTAATGGTTATAAAATAACTTTCTCCAACGAAATGCGGACAAAATGGAAATGATTGTTTTTGGTCCCCCAAGATTGAGAGATGGGCTCATAAATGAACTTGCCAATCATTTCCCCTCAATCTCTTCCCAGGTTAGGAATCTCGGCATCATCCTGGACTCAGAATTGTGTTTAACCAAGCAAATAAATTCGGTTGTTAAGAATAGTTTTTATCAATTACGGATTGATATCTAAACTTAAAACATTTTTGACTTTCCAAGATTTGGAGAAGGTTATTCATGCTTTTATCACATTGCGTTTAGATTATTGTAACTCATTGTATTTGGGTCTTCCTCAGTCATCTCTTGCTCGCCTCCAGATGGTTCAAAATGCAGGTGATGTTGATGTTGACCAGATGTTGCAGGTGATGTTGACCAGAGCAAAGAAATTTGACCATGTCACCACAATTTTAGCAGCACTCCATTGGCTCCCAATCCATTCAAGGATCCAGTTTAAAATTCTGTTGTTTGTTTTTAAAGCTCTTAACGATCAAGCTCCCTCTTATCTTAAAGATCTTCTTATTCCACATTCATCTGGCAGATCCTTAAGATCTTCTTATAGGTATCTCTTGTATGTCCCTAGATCTCATTTAAAAACCAAGGGTGATAGAGCTTTTTCAGTTGCTGCCCCTCGCTTATGGAATCAGTTGCCACTGGCTATCTGCCTTGCACCTTCTATTATCATTTTTAAGAAGAGGCTGAAAATGTTTTTGTCTGTCTTCCATGTTGTTTATTCTGATTTTATTTATATTTTCTCGACTCTGTTCAGCACTCTGGTCAGCTTTGCTGTTTAAATGTGCTATATAAATAAAATTTACTTACTTACAGTGGGGGAAAAAAGTATTTGATCCCCTGCTGATTTTGTACGTTTGCCCACTGACAAAGAAATGATCAGTCTATAATTCTAATGGTAGGTGTATTTTAACAGTGAGAGACAGAATAACAACAAAAAAATCCAGAAAAACGCATTTCAAAAAAGTTATAAATTGATTTGCATTTTAATGAGGAAAATAAGTATTTGATCCCCTATCAATCAGCAAGATTTCTGGCTCCCAGGTGTCTTTTACACAGGTAATGGGCTGAGATTAGGAGCACTCTCTTAAAGGGAGTGCTCCTAATCTCAGTTTGTTACCTGTAAAAAGACACCTGTCCACAGAAGCAATCAATCAATCAGATTCCAAACTCTCCACCATGGCCAAGACCAAAGAGCTGTCCAAGGATGTCAGGGACAAGATTGTAGACCTACACAAGGCTGGAATAGGCTACAAGACTATCACCAAGCAGCTTGGTGAGAAGGTGACAACAGTTGGTGCGATTATTCGCAAATGGAAGAAACTGTCAGTCTCCCTTGGTCTGGGGCTCCATGCAAGATCTCACCTCGTGGAGTTTCAATGATCATGAGAATGGTGAGGAATCAGCCCAGAACTATACGGGAGGATCTTGTTAATGATCTCAAGGCAGCTGGGACCATAGTCACCAAGAAAACAATTGGTAACACACTACGCCGTGAAGGACTGAAATCCTGCAGCGCCCGCAAGGTCCCCCTGCTCAAGAAAGCACATGTACAGGCCCGTCTGAAGTTTGCCTGAATGATTCAGAGGAGAACTGGGTGAAAGTGTTGTGGTCAGGTGTGGTCAGATCTCTTTGGCATCAACTCAACTCGCCGTGTTTGGAGGAGGAGGAATGCTGCCTATGACCCCAAGTCATAACACCATCCCCACCCTCAAACATGGAGGTGGGAACATTATGCTTTGGGGGTGTTTTTCTGCTAAGGGGACAGGACAACTGCACCGCATCAAAGGGACAATGGATGGGGCCATGTACCGTCAAATCTTGGGTGAGAACCTCCTTCCCTCAGCCAGGGCATTGAAAATGACCTTAATGACTTGGAGAGGATCTGCAAAGAGGAGTGGGACAAAATCCCTCTAGAGATGTGTGCAAACCTGGTGGCCAACTACAAGAAACATCTGACCTCTGTGATTGCCAACAAGGGTTTTGCCACCAAGTACTAAGTCTTCTTCTTCTTTTCCTTTCGGCTGTTCCCTTCAGGGGTCGCCACAGCGAATCATCTGCCTCCATCTAGCCCTATCCCCTGCATCCTCTTCTCTCAGACCGACTACCTTCATGTCCTCCTTCACTACATCCATAAACTTCCTCTTTGGTCTTCCTCTCGGCCTCCTGCCTGGCAGCTCTAACCTCAGCATCGTTTTACCGATATATTCACTCTCCCTCCTCTGAACATGTCCAAACCATCTCAACCTGGCCTCTCTAACTTTGTCTCCAAAACATCTCACATGTGCTGTCCCCCTGATGTACTCATTCCTGATCCTATCCATCCTCGTCACTCCCAAAGAGAATCTCAACATCTTCAGCTCTGCTACCTCTAACTCTTCCTCCTGTCTTTTCCTCAGTGCAACTGTCTCCAAACCATACAACATTGCTGGTCTCACTACTGTCCTGTACACCTTTCCTTTCATTCTTGCTGGTACTCTTTTATCACACAACAGACCTGACACTTTTCTCCACCCATTCCAACCTGCCTGCACACACTTCTTCACCTCTTTTCCACACTCCCTGTTGCTCTGGACTGTTGACCCTAAGTACTTAAAATCCTGCACCTTCTTTATCTCTTCTCCCTGTAACCTCACTGTTCCACTTGGATCCCTCTCATTCACACACATGTATTCTGTCTTGCTGCGACTAACCTTCATTCCTCTTCTCTCCAGAGCAAACCTCCACCTCTCTAGAGTTTCCTCCACCTGCTCCCTGGTCTCACTACAGATCACAATGTCATCCGCAAACATCATAGTCCATGGAGATTCCTGTCTGACCTCATCTGTCAGCCTGTCCATCACCACCACAAACAAGAAGGGGCTCAGAGCCGATCCTTGATGCGGTCCCACCTTCACCGTGAACTCCTCTGTCACACCTACCGCACACCTTACCATTGTCCTACTGCTCTCATACATATCCTGCACCACTCTAACATACTTCTCTGTCACTCCAGACCTCCTCATACAATACCACAGCTCCTCTCTTGTCACCCTGTCATACGCTTTCTCTAAATCTACAAAGACACAATGCAGCTCTTTCTGACCCTCTCTGTACTTCTCCATCAACATTCTCAAAGCAAATATTGCATCTGTAGTGCTCTTTCTTGGCATGAAACTGCTGCTCACAAATGCTCACTTCTCCCCTTAGCCTTGCTTCCACTACTCTTTCCCACAACTTCATTGTATGGCTCATCAGCTTAATACCTCTGTAGTTTCCACAACTCTGCACATCTCCCTTGTTCTTAAAAATCAGCACCAAAACACTTCTCCTCCATTCCTCAGGCATCCTCTCACTCTCTAAGACCTCGTTGAACAACCTAGTTAAAAACTCTACTGCCATCTCTCCTAGACACTTCCATACCTCCACTGGTATGTCATCAGGACCAACCGCCTTTCCTCTCTGCATCCTCTTCAAAGCTCTCCTAACTTCACCCTTGCTAATCCTTTCTACTTCCTGCTCAACAATATTTGCCTCTACTACTCTTCTCTCTCTGTCATTTTCCTCATTCATCAGTTCCTCAAAGTACTCCTTCCATCTTTCCCTCACCCTCCTGTCACCTGTCAACACATTTCCATCTCTATCTTTAATCACTCTAACCTGCTGCACATCCTTACCATCTCTATCCCTCTGCCTTGCCAACCGATACAAATCCCTCTCACCTTCCTTACTATCTAACCTTGCATACATGTCCTCATAAGCTTTCTGTTTGGCCTTTGCCACCTCTATCTTAACCTCACGCTGCATCTCCCTATATTCCTGTCTACTTTCCTCCGTCCTCTCACTGTCCCACTTCTTCCTATCTAACCTCTTCTTCTGGATACTCTCCTGAACTTCCTCATTCCACCACCAAGTCTCCTTGTCTTCTTTCCTCCTTCCAGATGACACACCTAGCACCTTCTTACCTATCTCCCTGATCACTTTGGCTGTAGTAGACCAGTCATCTGGAAGCACCTCCTGACCACCTAAAGCCTGTCTCAACTCCTCCCTGAAAACCGCACAGCACTCTTCCTTTTCCAACTTCCACCACTTTGTCTTCTGCTCTGCCTTTGCTCTCTTCATCTTCCTCACCACCAGAGTCATCTTACACACCAACATCCTATGCTGTCTAGCTACACTCTCCTACCACTACTTTGCAATCGCTAATCTCCATCAGATTACAGTGTCTACATAAAATATAGTCCACCTGTGTGCTCCTGCCACCACTCTTATATGTCACCCTGTGTTCCTGCCTCTTCTGAAAGTACGTGTTCACCACAGCCATCTCCATACTTTTAGCAAAGTCTACCAACCTCTGTCCTTCTGGGTTCCTTACCTGAAGACCAAACCTGCCCATCACTTCCTCATCCCCACTATTCCCTTCACCAACATGCCCATTAAAGTCTGCCCCTATCAGCACTCTCTCACCTCTGGGAACACTCTGCATCACTTCCTCAAGCTCGCTCCAGAATCTGGATCCAGTCTTTCTCCTCTTGTTCACAACCTACTTGTGGATCGTAAGCACTAACAACATTCAACATCACACCTTCAATTTCCAGCTTCAGACTCATCAACCTATCTGACACTCTCTTTACCTCCAGAACATTCTTCACAAACTCCTCCTTCAGGATCACTCCTACTCCATTTCTCTTCCTGTCCACCCCATGATAAAACAGTTTAAACCCTGCTCCAATGCTTCTAGCCTTGCTCCCTTTCCACCTGGTCTTCTGGACACACAGAATGTCGACTTTCCTCCTCTGCATCATATCTACCAGCTCTCTGCCTTTACCTGTCATCGTACCAACATTCAAAGTCCCTACTTTCAGTCCTAAACTCCTGCCTTTCCTCTTCTCTCTCTGCCTACAGACACACCTTCCTCCTCTAACCACACCTTCCTCCTCTCCTTCTTCGACCAACAGTAGCCCAATTTCCACCAGTGCCCTGTAGGTCAACGGCACTGATGACGGTCGTTGTTAACCCGGGCTCCGACCGACCAGGTATGGAAGTCATGTTAGTGATTCGCATATTGAATTTGGCAAAAGTTTTACGTCAGATGCCCTTCCTGACACAACCCTCTCTATTTATCCGGGCTTGGGACCGGCACAAAAAGTACACTGGCTTGTGACCTCCTGTGCCTAGATTTCACCAAGTACTAAGTCGACAGGGTCAAATACTTATTTCCCTCATTAAAATGCAAATCAATTTATATCTTTTATGAAATGCATTTTTCTGGATTTTTTTGTTGTTGTTATTCTGTCTCTAAGTGTTAAAATACACCTACCTTTAAAATTATAGACTGATCATTTCTTTGTCAGTGGGCAAACGCACAAAATCAGCAGGGAATCAAATACTTTTTTCCCCGACTGTACTTACTTACTTTACTTATGCAGCATTTCTTTTATTCTTTACAGAAATGTTAGCAAGCACCTCTTGTACGATCTCGTCTTTTGGAGGTTGCAGACCTTCGGTCACTGTTGCTTCTGTTTTACTTTCCAGTATTTTAGGTAGGGACAGGGTCAATTGAGCAGTTTCCTGCTCCCCTAGTTTAACCAAGTTTAAAAACTTTTGCAGGGCCGATGCGTAGAGTTTTGTCTTCTTATAATCATTCAGGTCAGACCTTGACAAAATCCGTCGTATTGCCTCGTCCAAGTTGTTTTCAACAGTCTTTCTTAAGCTTTCATTCTCAGTGGTGATGTTTCTAAGTTTATCAAGCTGATGTTGTGGGACTAAATACATTTTCTCCACGGTCTCCATGTTAATTATTACAGGATGCAATTAAGCTGCTTATAAAAGGAATGGCTACACTGAGCAAAGGCAGAAGAAATCCACCAGATTGATTAATAGCTTTCCTTTTTCTTTCTACAGATGCTCTTTTATCCACAAATAGTTTGATCCATTTTTTATGTTTTTTTAAAACCTGGTACTGTTTTGTCATCAGTGGTATGTTCTCTCTGAGCACGTTTATGAAGCCCAGATGAAATTTCCAAATTTTCCATGTTAACGGAATGTGTTAAAGACATTAAAGACTGCATGACCGTTAATTTTCTTTTAGTAAGTTCTGATAAAACAGATATATTGCTAATTGAACCAAAAATCCTGTTTCCTATTCCTACCTCGGGATGCCCATCATCAGTGAACGTGCCAGCTCCAGTTTAGAACCAGCCTCTAAGAAGATTCCAGATGACACCAACGCCTGTGAAGATTTTGGATGATACCAACATCAAATCGTCTAGTTTAAGTTCTACGCGTGTTGCTCCTGGGGTGGCAATGGGCCCGACCCGGCTCTCTGGTCTGTCCTGGTGCCCTGCTTCTGGGGTTCTCGTTGGGGGTCGCTCGCTGTTGTTGAGGATGGGCCCATATGGACAGCCTCCACAAACAATTTACAAACAGACTTTGCGCTCGGGTCTCCATCGGTGGACAGTTCATGATTTCAGCAAAATAGACTTCATGTTGAGACTGTGTTGAATCTTCTGACTACACAGTTGCACTTTATATCATGTATCATACAGTTATAGAAGGGATTTACTTATAATTACACTATCCAGTGTCACCCAGATGAGGATGGGTTCCCTTTTGATTCTGGTTCCTCTCAAGGTTTCTTCCTCGTGTCGTCTCAGGGAGTTTTTCCTTGCCACCGTCGCCACTGGCATGCTCATTGGGGATAAATTTATCGATTTAAAATTTAGATCCAAAATTTATGTATCTCTGTAAAGCTGCTTTGTGACGATGTCTATTGTTAAAAGCGCTATACAAATAAAATTGAATTGAATTGAAATTGAAAAAGTTTAATGCTAGTTCACAATATGAGATCTGTGGGTGCATCACGTAATATATCTTTTCTCCTTCGGGGTGGTATAACGAATTCAACAATGGGAGGGTTCTCTTGTAGAAACAGCCCTGAATGGAGACGGAGTTCTTCTGGTGTTTGTGCTTTCAGGTCAACAAATAAATATCCATATGGTCTAGTGGTAGTGTCTTGAAAACATTATAAAAAGTACTTGCTCTTACCCTAATACATTTGACTAGCTAGTATGCTGATCTGTAATTTGTCTCTAGGGTTTTTTAAAAAGAATCATGTAGTTGATGTTCAGGTTGATTGTTCTACTAGTCTTGCCTTGAAAAAACAAGCTTTGAACGAGATAGATGACGCTCAGATTTCTGTGGTGTGTGTATTTTGTAAAAGCCTTTTCTACTTCATCGTTTTTACTGGCAGATTCCATCAAGTCATCGATTACCAATAAATTTGTTTTGCTGGGTGGAAATAATTCGTCATCACACAAAGAATCAGGGATTCCTTGAAGAAAATTTATATTTATTCTGGTCATCAATTCATCGTACAGAGGTTGCCAACAGATATAACACCAGATAATGTTTTCGGGAACTACCGACATAGTCATAATGTTTCCAACAACATTTTGATAAAATATGATTTACCACTCTTACTTGGTCCACATACAATACATTAAAAGGGCAACTGCATCCTTGCGTCAAAAGCAGGCACGTTCATATTTTCCATCATTAATGTTCAAAACACATCAACAGAAACAAAATTACATATATATACATATGTACATATATACATGGAAAGTCTTAATTCGTGAGTGAGTTGTGAAATCAGGTAATAAAACACGTTTATCGTACACAACCCTGAACCTTTTCAATTGTGAACGATTTCCCAAATGAAACCCCTTTTTATCTCAAACAATTTGGTTATGTGAGGTAATAAGTTGAACGGTTTGATCCGGATTTTTTTCGCACATCCACCAGCTCTGTCAGTGATTCCAAATTGACGACTTCAGAATTGGTATAATTTAAAGTTATGCCTTTAGCTTTCATAGTTGTTTTTCCTTTTACAGTTTTGTAACCATAGGTTTTAGGTCCTCCACTTACAAATTCTGTGATTTGATCGCCATTATCTACTTCACTGGCAAGTCCACCCAAGTAACCACCCAAGTAAAAGGGTGGCATCCAATCACCTTCCTTACTTTTAAAGATGACGCTATCTGTGTTGGTGTACAAACATCGGTGTTGCAATCGATCCAGCAAATTGTACAATTCAAATCTAGCATATGCTATAGTGAAAATGCCTATGAATACATTAGCATTTAGTGGTTTAATCAGTCTCTCATCTGCGTACCGCCACTGCACCAAGGCAACATCATTCAGAATTTCAGAAAAGATCATTCATCGTTCAGAAAAGAGAACTGGTTCACATTATAAATATCTGAGAACATGAACTGTAAAAACTCAGCAGGATTGCGGATTAAGCTCGTGTTGGATCTGTCTGGTTTTTGACACATCTTACCCCACAGCAAATTTAGTGCAAGTTTAGCTAGGGATATTTTGGCAGGATTAACGGTAATACTGTTTGGATCCAACTTGATCCTTTCATTCTCTTTATATCTGCGAATGTACTCACGCTCAGGGGCTGTATCAATCACCCAGGATGGATATCCTGAGCTTTCCTGTTTGGTTTTTAGGAACATTTTAATATATTTGGTAAAAAGCTTATCAGACCTATTAGGAAAGTGCCACACTTCAAACACTTTTAGGATTTTGTAACCTTTTTCAACAGCTTTCGCAAGTTCGACAGAAGCCCTTGTTCCAGTAAGAGCTCTCTCCAAATCTGTATGGTCACATTGCTTTTGTTGTTGCTTGGAGCACGTTCTACATAGAGGAAAGAGGAGTATACTTTTTACACAAAATGGAAGAACAGGTGCCCACAGACCCCTAGGTGGTAATACCTTTGCTCTGACGATACCAAAGTAATTTTCCCGAGGCTTAAAGTCACGATAAATGATGATAGGGTGATCGATCGGGTACGTCTTTGTCTTATTTACATACAGGTAAAGAGAGGATTCTCTCACCGGGCTGCGCTACATAATGCAAATGTAACGCATTTGTTCGACCGCCAAAAAGAGCATCTCGTGGGTTTAAACGCTCGGGAAAATCAAAGTCTTTTAGAAGGTTTATTACGAGGTTGTCATTTTTCTTCATTTCATTCCACTCATGTTCCCACATCACTGTGACTTGTAATTTGTGAGTCTCTTGCAAATTCTTAATTTTTTCCAATGTTTTTGACGGACATCTTTGGATGAGCTAAGAGGATGTGGGATCATTGAGGGAAAACACTTTTCACATCTGTGATAAAAACAACCAAGAAACTCAAAAGCCTTACGTATTTGTCTGTCTTCACAGTAACCATCTACAAAATAGTGACCAAACCTGACTTCACCTTCATTCAACGCGTGGCGAATGGGTATGTTTTGTGTGGTATAAATGTATTCCAGCCATTGAATGGAAGGTGTTGAGAAAGATTTCTGTCTGCTGATGTAATTATCAAGTGGTGGGATAGCTAAAGTGTTTTTAGGAGGGAACTTGGTTCTAAAGATTTTCATACAGACAGATGCGATCGTTATACATTTAAAAGGATCAACCTTTGTACTTTTCAGAATTTCATCTCTGAAAGCTAAACACCCCTTTCTCAAAATGCCCACGTCATTCACACAGTATTCGGCCATCTCTTTCTTGAAATCAAAGACTTTGTCAGAAACCGTTTCATACCACTAGAAAAATTCTTCTCTTTCTTGAGGCATCATGCTATCTGCACCGTAAAACTTTGGCTCAGGATACGGTCCTACGTAGTCCTGATGTTCTAAGGTGTTCCAGAAATGGGGAAAATAGCCTTTCTTTTGTTCTGAAAATCCCATGGCTCTTGGACTACATTTTAGCCTCATCTGAAGAAACGACAGACTATCGATAAAAGACTGTTGAAATGCGGAATCGATGAAACACAAAATTTTTCCGTCTTGCGCTATGATTTTGGGCGTGATTCCTTCTTTCACTAAATGATTTAACAAAAGGTATGAATTGTACCCTCTAGCATTATGTGCAATAAATGTATAACCTTTGTATTTATTACATCGGAACTTCTTAAAAAAGTCACTGACACATCCATCCCCTTCAGCCACCCACACCTCTCCCTCAAAATCAATACAGCATAAGAAATTAGCTGTATGAGTTCCTGTTTCTTTCCTAGTCTCGAAATCATAAAATACATATTTCTCATGTGCGCGTTCTTTCTTTGACGGCTGTATAAAACATCTATGCTCAATATCTGTATCGACTTTTTTGCCACAGAGATTGCATTTGCAACTCAAGCACGTGTGTTTTACGTTGTGAAGGATTCTAGAAAGCTGTTTCACACAAAGAATATTCACCTTCACTCGACTGATGCTTTGCTTTATGCCTGTCAAAACAGTATTGTGATCTACACAATCTCCAACATTCTGGACATCTAAATACTTTCTTAGGGTTTTTGTGACACTTGGTATCACGACAAACATTGCAGATATAATTGCATTTTCCATGAAATTTCAAACCCTGAGTGACAGAAATGACAAACATGACTTGATCCTAAAAGACCGGTGATACTTTTAACCCCGTAATAGTGGTTGTCATGCAAGAACAAGTAAATAGTTTTTTCATGGAGAGTCTTGCTAGTTTGAAAGAAAGCGTATCTGGCTTTACTGTCAGAACAGTGTACGATTACGATTTTACAGTTCAAATGTCTCTCAAATCTCGATACATCAGCAAAGCTGACTGCAGTGTTTACAGATAATCCCACATCATGTTGTATTTCTCTAGCGATTTGTTCAATTTGAAAGTCATTTTTTTCAGGGTTCAAAAGTTGGCTAACACACAAGACAAAACATATATTGTCTTTGTTGTGAAAAATGTATAGATGTCTCAATTTTTTCTGAATGGTTTCTGAACTGAATATAGTTCCTATTTTCCTTCGAGATGCACCACCACGATTTAGTCGGACAATTTGGATGACTATTTCAAGGGTATTGTCAGTAAAAATTTCACGTTTACTTTGAATGGCATTTTTGAGCATGGTCGGAAAATAATGTAAATCGATGGCACCACTGACTAATTGAACACGCGATGAAACATTGAGTGTATCACATCTGATTTCAAATGTGACAACATCCTCAGCAGAAATTAAATTATTCGCGATTTGAACCACACTGTTTAAAATCTCTAAAACATAATTATAAAATTCCACAAAGCTGTTGACATTAGCAATCGAAGAAAAATTCACTCTTCTCCTAATCTCAGTGTTGTTGAATCTGTCATGATTAATTATTCTAACATTAGGATCTATCCCATTACTGTCTTGGATATTAGGCGATGGCATGTTTTCCATTTGCGAATCATGGAAATTAGGCGATGGCATGTTTTCCATTTGCGAATCGTGGATATTAGGCGATGGCAAGTTTTCCATTTGCGAATCGTGGATATTAGGCGATGGCATGTTTTCCATTTGCGAATCGTGGATATTAGGCGATGGCAAGTTTTCCATTTGTGAATCGTGGATATTAGGCGATGGCATGTTTTCCATTTGTGAATCGTGGATATTAGGCGATGGCAAATTTTCCATTTGTGAATTGTGGATATTAGGCGATGGCAAATTTTCCATTTGTGAATCGTGGATATTACGCGATGGCAAGTTTTCGATTTGCGAATCGTCGATTAAGTTAACCAGACAATCATTTAACCTCATAAGATTTTCATTAAGTTGGTATAACAAGCCATTAGGAGAAAATGGTTCCTGACATGAAATGTTCCTGAGCGAGTTGAGACGATATTTAAATTGTGTTCGGGAGATAACATCAAATTTTCATTGAGCTGCTTGACAGCGTTGATTAAATCAGGGTTTATTTGTACAGAATGTTCGTCTAGGCTATTCTGTAATCTTAACAGACATTCGTTGAGTTCATAGAACAAATCGTATTCACTCGCTGATGTATTTGCTGCATTTTGATTGGAACTCTGACTAGGTCTCTGACTAATGAACTGTTGTGACGGAAATAAACTTTCATTCAGCTGGTTGAACGCATCAGATAAATATGGGTTCAGGGTTGTGTACAGATCACAATGTAACAGACTACGTGAAGAACTCTGGTTTTCACCATAGCTGGAATCATGGGGCGATGTCGGAGTATTTTCAGTTCTACTTGTTTTAGCGTCTGTAATTGAAATGTAATTAGGGCGTTTCTCTGCCATATCTTTCGTAGAATTTTCTTATCAATATTATGTTCGCTGTGACACACCTATTCAAGGATTCAAGAGTACTGTACATTGATGGTACATATTCCCTACCTGGACCATTTTCAATTGTATTATTGAGATGTTCAAAGCTTTCCAATAGAGCATACTTTCTGTTGAAGAATTCTCTAAACGCGATGTTGATCTCCTCTAAACCGTTATTTTCCTGAACATCCTCTAACTCCAGTACTTCCCCGGTATCACTCACATCTAAAAGAGAACAAAAATCAAAGTAAATGTGAGAGAGAGCTTTTTACACTGAACAGATGGTGAAATAGAAAGCATATATACACATCATCTCACCTGATGTGGTTGATTCATCATCACTGACAGTTGGGGAGTCCTCTATTTCTAAATATGAAACAAACAAAATATAAATGTGTGATAAATCAGACACTTGGATTCGATCGGCCTTGTGTGGACGTTTCAGGACACTGGTCATCAAAAATAATCACAACGTCGCTGTCTAAAAGAATCAGTAAACAAATATAATATTCTCTTACCAGTTACCTTTTAGCTCACTACACAGTTCTAAGAGACCAATTTAAATTACCTAGTAGTTTGCATGTGTTCTTACAATTTCCTAGACATTAGAATCAGATGAGCATAGTTTGGTCTTGCTCTGTAATAAAATTTGAATGAAAATTAAGAATACATAAATGACCGGATAAGTAGACGGAACATATCTGTTTTGGCAGGGAAATTTGGTTATAAAATTGTGTGTGTGTGTGTGTGTGTGTGTGTGTGTGTGTGTGTGTGTGTGTGTGTGTGTGAGAGAGAGAGAGAGAGAGAGAGAGAGAGAGTGTGAGAATGGTGGTTTCATGTAACTGATTACTTACACATGTCAAAATCAGTTTGATGAAATATACCAACCTGGGTTGTGAGAATGGTGGTTTCATGTAACTAAAAAACATACGCATGTCAAAATTAGTTTGATGAAATATACCAACCCCCTTTCTGAGGGTGGGTGTGTGGGGGTGTAGGAAGGGGTGTGTGTGTGTGTGTGTGTGTGTGTGTGTGTGTATCATGTTAAAACTCTTATGGAACATAAATTTGGTAGGGAACTTTGGATTATATAAATGTATGTGTGTGTGTGCTTTCATTTGTAATCTAAGATCTTAAACAATAACATACAACTGTCAAATTAATTTGATGAAATATACCAACTCTTCATAGCTGGGAATGGTGCTTTCATTTAATATACAGACACCTGTTGACCTGACAAAATTAAATTGATTCATGATGACCTTTGACCTAGACCTGTCAAAATTTGATTGATGATGATGACACTGAAGATGACACTGAAGACACTTTTAGGACATACACCTTTCAAAAGATGAGTTAAAGAAATATACCAACCATATTCTCTCTCTGTTTAATATCAATTTATCAAACAACTGTTGAACAAGCAAAACATAAACTTAAATATGACATCTTTGTCTTCCAGCAGTCAACTCCCCTCTCATCCACAGCCGCTATATTTTACACATGAGGATTTATTGATAAATTGTCGTGACATCTGCAGCTGTGCAGTTCTCTGTCATAAATGCATCTGTTTTAACTGTGAAAAGGGAAATAAAAAAGAGTGGCAAAATGGTTTATTAATTTATTTTCTCTTTTTAAAGGGGATGTAGAATGTGTAGATCTTATTCATTTCTGTGTCATCTCATGTGGTTTAGTGTGTTGTTTTATGTAGCACCATGGTCCTGGAGGAATGTTGTTTCATTTCACTGTGTACTGTACCAGCTGTATATGGTTGAAATGACAATAAAGCAACTTGAACTCGAACTCGAACTTGAACAGAGGAGTGAGGAGCTGCACAGCATTTTTTTTGTTTTGTTTTCGGAATACTTTACGAGTTTTCAGAAGTTATTTACAAGTTATTATAGTTATGTACAAATTATTCCCACTAAAACCTTACTTAATAAGGTAGTACATGAACTACTGGTCTCTCTTCCTTGAAGCAATACATTTTACATTTTAGTGTACTTTAATGGGTTAAATGTAATATTTGTATTTAGGGGTTTACTGTAAAATAAGGTAACCCAAGCAGACAAATATGGTAGCCCATATATATACCTGTTGTGGCCCATAAGAGCACTAGATAAGACCTAGCTGGGTTCCATCATCAACCCATGCAGGCAGACAACTGTAGGCTCCAAATGGGAGAAACCTGGGTTACCCATATGGACCCTATATGGAGCATGTGGGTGTGTTGGCTGGGATTGTTTAGCGTAGACAGTGTTTTGTTACACAATAATTCAACAAAGGAAAACATGACCTATATTAAAATGCAGACAATAAGTAAAACAATAAGTCTACTAAACTTCGTACATTTATTTAATCCCTTTCCAGTGTGTTTGGGAAATGGCATGCATATACAATGCCTGGCATTGAAGACAAATTTAAGAACACTAGTTTGCTCAGAATATTTTCAATTGCTATCTCCAGCAAACTTACAATTTGAAAACAAGTGGCACCTGTTACAATGTCCTGCAGAAGATCTATTCCTGTGCATGAAAATTAATTATGCATTAATTAATAATTTCATTAATTATGAAAGATATCTTTCATTTGAAAATTTGTCTCCATCTTTATAAGTAAAAAAAAAAAAAAAAAAAAAGTCAATATGACCATATCTGATCTCCCTCCTATCATGTTCCTTATTTTGGCTCTGACATACTGCTTTGAGGAGTAGACAGTTCTGCCTATCTGAACTGTTAAATGTCTTCACTACATTACTATGTAAGCTATGCCCCACAAATTTTTCTAATGTAGACATGTCTGCACAATCCAGCAAAAGATTAAAGGGAACACCCATTTCTTGAACTCTAGAGGCAACAGTGTTGAATAAAAACTTGTGTCTCTTGTCATCTTAGCAATGAAATCAGCAGTAGCATTGTTAATCTTTGTGGTTTCAGCAATATTAGGGAGACGCTGAATGAGCTTCACTGCATTTACCATTTGTAAAAGTATATTTTGAGTTCCATGAATGAGACGAAGCAAATGTCCATTTTTGTCTTCAAAGTGAAAGCAAGAATGAGTCCACAAAGGTCCACACTGTCTGCTAAATGTACCAATAAGTGCATATTGGCTGTTGGGTATCTTTCACCATAACGCTCACCCATCTGAGAACAAAACGTCCACAGAAGTTTCTCAGCATGACCTAACTGTTCAAAAGTTATCGAGTCCAATAGAAGAATGAATATTAACTCACTTAGCAGCAGAAAGTGGTTGTACTACAGGTTTGCAAGAACACTTCTGAACACTACTGGCCCAAAGAACAACAACATATATTGGTACTCTGAGTACATTATAGTACATTCTGTGGACAGAAACAGAGTGAGGGTAACGTGTTCCAAATGGTGGTTGAATTTCACTCATGCGTTTGTCTACTTCAATTGATCTGACCATGCTAAAAGGACAGCATGAAAATTCTGTGGAAAACCACAAAAGCATCAAAAGTCGCATGACACCAAGCAGCACAGAATGCATGTAATCATTACCTGTGCCTAAGACCAAATCAAAGCTATCTAATGTGCTAAGGTAAGTGGGACCCTTAACTCCATGCACAATGGTTTTTGAACCAAATGACAACTTGGCATCTTCAACGAATCTCTTATGAGTATGTGCGGGACCTTTTGGATCTTTCATTTGAAAAGGAAAAGCATGCACATGTCCCCTTTCTCCAGTTTTTACTGTCTTGCCTGGCTGTTCACATTTCAAACACCCAAAATGTCCATTGAACTGAATGGTATTTAACACTAATGCTTTTGCTGGTAAATCACAAGTCCCTGGTTCCCATGGTTAAGACTTTGCATGTCAAAGGGTTGGGTGATTCAGAAAACTGAACAAGGACTCCATCTCTTTGTAGTTTGTTAAGAGTGTCACACAATGGTTTAAGGAAAGTCAGCATAGATGATTTTGAATCACCAACCCAAAGGCTTGCAAAAACCATGTTTTCTCTTTTTGTACATTCCACAAAGTTTAGCTCATTAATGATACAGTAAAAAAGGCCAAACTGAGAATTTGGATGACTTGAAAATAGGAATGCCATCTGTGTTCCACATTAAAGAGACATAGTGGGAATCACTAAGTGGCCCATTGCTACATAGTAAATTCTGATATATTTGTCCATCATACATTTCTTCAATGTTGCTTTGGCCCTTTTTCTGTCTAATGAATCTAAATTTTAACTTTTCCTCAAAACCTTTTTTGCACACAATGCCTTAATTTGTTATTCAATTGGAACTTCAATAAAATATGAAGTTGATCCCTCTGTTAACACATTGGTTTCACAAACTTGACTGTGTGTTATCACTCTCTACTGACATATAACAACTGTTGCAATATTTGTGCAAAATAAAGGAGGGACCAGCATCTTCAAATATTTTTTTTTAATTTTTGTAAATTGTTCAGCCACTCTGTGTGATGTTCTACTGGACAGTGCAGGGAAATCAATTTAATTAAGTCACTTAGCGCACTTACACTTACTATTAGCAACTTTTTATACTACTGTATGTTGAGATCATGAGAAAACAAGAAAGAAAATAATAATGTATTAGGGCTTCCATACATACTCACTGTATGCCTGTATACCCCTGAGATGCCAGTGATTCTGACCCCTTCTGCTCTCTGGACCTGCCTGATGCCCTACTTCTGGTTGGAGTTCTCATTAACTGGAAGTCACATGCTGCTGCTGAGGATAGTCCCACAGAGTGCAGCCTAAAGATCATTGAGATTACTGAGGATGGTACTACTTAAAAACCATAAAGATGGCTTTGGACCACAATTCATATGAACAGTTATGCTATGATGGCTAGAACTACAATTGCCACAAAGAGTTTTGCACTCAAGTCTCCATCAGTGAACAGTGGAGAAGTTCAACAAAACAGACTTCATGTAAAACTGTAATGAATTTTCCTTGTTACACAACTACACTATTTGACCATGTAGTATTAGCACATTTATATAAGGGATTTATTTATTTATAATTGCATTATCCATTGTTACCCAGATGAGGATGGGCTCCCTTTTGAGTCTGGTTCCTCGCAAGGTTTCTTCCTCATATTGTCTCGGGGAGTTTTTCTTTGCCACCGTCGCCTCTGGCTTGCTCATTGGGGATAAATTCATACATTTAGAATCTATATCCTGAATTTATATATTTCTGTAAAGCTGTTTTGGGACAATGTCCATTGTTAAAAGCGCTATACAAATAAAACTGAATTGAATATAGTAAAACGCTTGTTTGAAAAAAGATGTGAGATATTGAGCTAATTTTAATCCACCTGTTTCCATCATACAATTAGACCTAGAAAGAAAAATGACGAATTGTCCATATGTCTTCCACTGAATCAGAATCATACTGTGTTAATTCCCTAAAAACTTTATAAAAAAAAATATATATAAAAAAACCCTTTATCAAAACATTGATAAATGCACATACATAGACCACATCAAATACGGCAAACGGAAGCTCACATGTACATGACGCGAACGAACAAACCTTATTGGTTCTCAAGGATGAATTGTTCTGTGTTCAGAGCGTTGTTGTTGGTGTGTCGCTGCTAGTCAGTGCTGTCAACCACACGGGAGCAAACTAAGCGAAGCAAAAGAAGACGATTGTTTAGAGATTGAGTAAAGGCTTAAATTTCTGTCTATTTATTAAACTGAGCAATTGTGTAATTTTAGAAGACTCGATTCACATGCTTTACTTTTACGATGCAAATTCTGCCAAAGCCTCGAAGCACCATCTGGCTCGTAAAATATACAACAGCCCTAAAACCAAAATATCATACTTTATAAGTGTCATGTTTTAGGTAGAGACGAAGGAGAAGGTGGATGCAAGTGCAGATTTAGTTTTAATAAGAAGTGAAAACAAAATACAAAACAGGAATCAGGAACACACAAGGCTTGAAAATAAACATAAACCAATGACCATAACATCCAACATGAAACAGTGGTAAAGAAAGACAATGTGTGACATGAAAGCGTGGGTCTATATACAGGTGCTCATTAGTCCAAAACGTGTATCAGGTGCAGACAGTCATGTGATGGAATCAGGTGCAGTGCAGTGGCTGGTGGGAATCATAGTCCTTAGTCCTGTGCCGGTATTTACATAACAATAAGGTATCAACTGAAACATTTTCGGGAGAACTTTTCTTTTTGTAGATGTAATTTTTATATATAGTGTATATTTTATAGGCCTATAGTGTATAAGATTTTGTAAGACATGATCAGCTCCTCACTAAACACCAAGAAAAAAAACAGAACAAACCAATAAAATGTCCAAAAATTCACATAAATGAAAAAAAATAAAATCTTTATTGATAAAGTAAACATTTGAAAGAAAAGTACCTATTTCAAAGAAAATAATATTTACACTACAATCTTTAGAATCCAACCAACCAGACTATGCCAACTACGGCCTTTCAATATGCAAAGTGAAGTGTGCCCTAACCCTAACAAGAAATTGGCTTTAAAATTTTATCTTAGTGTGAATTTTGTAATACCTACATTTTTTTATACTCTGTTTTCTCTGAATGTATGCATAAATAACCAAACACATCTGGTACTGGACAGACAGAGTGTATTCTAAGAGACCTGAATTTTCACAAAGATCGGTGGGAAAAAAAATTTAAGGTTCAGGGTCCACTCTTTTTTGTGATAAAAAGGTTAAAACAAGTAGCCTGTGAAAAATACCACAAACTTGTCATTTATGCAACACATAAGATAATTAGCATTTTTGTATTGGCCGTTTCATACCCTTGCCTCAACAGAGGGTTATGCCACAAAATATGAAGGGAGCTAAGTAGCAGCATGAGTGAGATCTTTTCATATGTGTAGTATTTAGCTATTGTTTGCCAGAAACACTTGTTCAATCTATTAATTTTTTGTTTATAAATTTTCTCTTTTCCACAAAACAGAGGTCAGTGCGATGGAAATGTCCAAGAGAATCCGCAACCCACCAAAGAAACTGAGGGTCAGTGAGCCAGCCACTGACATGCAAGCTGAGGGAAAAGATCGTAAAATTATTTAATGTTTTATGATTTAACAATTTGATTAATTTTATGTTTAACATTAATATTTGGGGTGCTTGGATGTGTACAACTTTAGAAATAAATAAATAAATGTAATATTGGGTTTGTTATATGAACTGATAAGCTGTGTGGTTGAATTTCAGACTATTATTATATTTGTTTGCTGTCATTTAAGCTATCTTTTTAAAATCACAGGCTTTTTTGTTTTTCTGATATGTCGAGATGGATACACAGTGAAAATATCTAAGACATACTTAAAGAATATGAGTCACCAATTGGTAGCTTCAAGGAACTCAGACCTGGAGGGCAAGTTCTTGCAAGATGGTCAGACAACAAATTCTATAAATAATGCCACTGTAAATTACACTGGCTTCTGTGACCAAAAGCAGGACCCAAAAAAGGGTGCAAAAAAAGGACATGAAAACCCAATTATGTAGCTGCTCAGACATTTTATAGCCTTAATAACTCTCCACAGCCAAACTGCCAAGCTGTGAGCCATAGTTGCAACTGGCCTTCAACTGTACAAAATGAGTACCAGCTCACCAATGCTCCAGCTGAACACTAGTCTTCATCTCCACAAACCCAGCCTCAATCTTCAGTTTTTTCACCAGCCCAGCATCAGTCTCTGCCATAACCATGGGCCACTCAGCCTTTTAATGCACAGACCCTTAGATTTAAAATACAAAGGTGAGATGGGTGTGACTGAGTGTGTGTGGCGAAAGTAGTGTAGCTTGTTGGGTGAGTGAGTGTGTGTGTGTGTGTGTGTGTGTGTGTGTGTGTGTGTGTGTGTGAAGCCAGCCACAGCTGAGCCGTGAAGCTTCAGAGGGGAAACAGCTACTTTTAACTGACTTGGAGGTAGCGATTTTCCGAAAACGATAACCAGCAGAAACACTTTTCAGTCCTTGAGTCCACTAACAATCATTTTCTGAGTGACATTCCATTTTGCACAGATGTCTTTAAACACAGATGAGATGAACTGCATACCTCGATGGGGAACATTTCAACCCATTGTCAAGAATAATCCACAAACACTAGGAGATATTTATGGTGTTGGGGACTGCAAGGCAGAGGACCCATGATGTCTACTCCTAGCATTTCATTTGGACGAGAGGTGGTGATTTGTTGGATCTTTCCAGCAGGTTTTTGGTTCTCATTTTTAAGTGTCTGGCATTTTATACACCTCTTAACATGTTGTTTCACATCCATCCACATTCCAGGCCAGAAAGCGACATTTTGTACCCTCTTGTACGTCTTGTAAATCTGACCACTTAAGGGATGTGAATGTTAGTGGTGCTGGATCTTTGGAACCAGTCTGTGGAGAAGGTACACTCTGTAGTAATGCGGCCATTAGTCAGGTGAGTTGTGTGATTGTGGCCGGGACAGACAGAACACAGTTTTTTTAATCTCTAAGTGCAGTTGTGGAGGTGAGACAGTGAGGTGTGCAGGAGTGAGGGTTGCTGCCTTCTTGGTTTGGGGTGCGATGAGGGAGCTGGAGCGGTTGTGAGGCAGGACCCAGGATGCTTGGAGCCGGAGGGTTTCGGGGAGAGAGACAGCACTGCCAGGGAGCTGATTCTCATTCCTCCTCTTCATCGTCATCTGCTTCGGTGTCTGGAAAAAGGGAGAGAGAGAGACATGCAAAATTAGGCATCTGCATGGAGAATGAGCTCACTCCTCTGTGTTGGATGCGCCCTTTTATATCCGCTGTTCTTCTGCAGGAGGGTGAAGAGCGGCCACTCCAATCATTTTCTGCCAGCCATGTGTTTCTGTTGCCCCGCCTCACAGCCAAGTGCTCTCTTGCTGTCTCTCTTGCGAGAGCACAATGAGCATTGTGTGTGCGGGCTGCAGGCCGCTGTCACACTGGAACGAGAAGTCCTGCAGCAGGTCACCCTGGTGTTTGTGTCTTTGGCTCTGGCCATCCACTGCAGGGGGGCATGGTCGGGGATCAGGGTGAAGTGGCGCCCTGCCAGGTAGTACCACAGTTCCTCTATGGCCTATCTTATGATGAGGGCTTTTCGTTTCTCGTTTGCTGATGTAGAGGACCGGGTGCTCTTCACCATCAAAAGTTTGGCACAGGGGTTCCTGAGGACCCGTGAGCTGGTGAGGGCCTGCTTGAGGGCCTGGAATGCCTGCTCTGCTTCTTTGGTCCATTGCACCCAGTCCGGTTGGCCCTTCTTGGTCAGGTCTGAGAGGGGGGAAGCTAGAGAAGAGAAGGTAGGGACAAATCTCCTGTAATAGCCTGCTAGTCCCAAAAAGGCACATACAGTGGGGGAAAAAAGTATTTGATCCCCTGCTGATTTTGTATGTTTGCCCACTGACAAAGAAATGATCAGTCTATGATTTTAATGGTAGGTGTATTTTAACAGTGAGAGACAGAATAACAACAAAAAAATCCAGAAAAACGCATTTCAAAAAAGTTATAAATTGATTTGCATTTTAATGAGTGAAATAAGTATTTGACCCCTTCGACTTAGTACTTGGTGGCAAAACCCTTGTTGATAATAACAGAGGTCAGACATTTCTTGTAGTTGGCCACCAGGTTTGCACACATCTCAGGAGGGATTTTGTCCCACTCCTCTTTGCAGATCCTCTCCAAGTCATTAAGGTCATTTTCAATGCCCTGGATGAGGGAAGGAGGTTCTCACCCAAGATTTGATGGTACATGGCCCCGTCCATCATCCCTTTGATGCGGTGCAGTTGTCCTGTCCCCTTAGCAGAAAAACACCCCCAAGGCATAATGTTCCCACCTCCATGTTTGACGGTGGAGATGGTGTTATGACTCAGGGTCATGGGCAGCATTCCTCCTCCTCCAAACATGGCGAGTTGAGTTGATGCCAAAGAGATCTGACCCCACCTAACCACAACACTTTCACCCAGTTCTCCTCTAAATCATTCAGGCAAACTTCAGATGGGTCTGTACATGTGTTTTCTTGAGCAGGGGGACCTTGCGGGCGCTGCAGGATTTCAGTCCTTCACGGCGTAGTGTGTTACCAATTTTTTTCTTGGTGACTATGGTCCCAGCTGCCTTGAGATCATTAACAAGATCCTCCTGTGTAGTTCTGGGCTGATTCCTCACCATTCTCATGATCATTGAAACTCCACGAGGTGAGTTTCTTGCATGGAGCCCCAGACCGAGGGAGGCTGACAGTTTCTTCCATTTGCGAATAATTGCACCAACTGTTGTCACCTTCTCACCAAGCTGCTTGGCGATGGTCTTGTAGCCCATTCCAGCCTTGTGCACGTTTACAATCTTGTCCCTGACATCCTTGGACAACTCTTTGGTCTTGGCCATGGTGGAGAGTTTGGAATCTGATTGATTGATTGCTTCTGTGGACAGGTGTCTTTTTACAGGTAACAAACTGAGATTAGGAGAGTGCTCCTAATCTCAGCTCATTACTTGTGTAAAAGACACCTGGGAGCCAGAAATCTTGCTGATTGATAGGGGATCAAATACTTATTTCCCTCATTAAAATGCAAATCAATTTATAACTTTTTTCAAATGTGTTTTTCTGGATTTTTTTTTGTTGTTATTCTGTCTCTCACTGTTAAAATACACCTACCATTAAAATTATAGGCTGATCATTTCTTTGTCAGTGGGCAAACGTACAAAATCAGCAGGGGATCAAATACTTTTTTCCCCCACTGTACCTGTTTCTTTGACATGGGCCGAGGGTATTCTTTCACCGCCTCTAGTTTTTTTTCTTGTGGTTTTAGGAGCCCCCAGCTGATGCGGTATCCCAGGTACTAAGCCTCTGTCAGCCCCAGGTGGCATTGTTTTGGGTTGGCCATCAGCCTGGCCTTCTGGTGGACTTCCCGGAGGTGGTAGAGGTGGTCAGCCCAGGTGGAGGAGTGTATGATGACATATATATAGACGTCCAAATATGCAGCTGCAAACTGGCAGTGGGGCCTCAGGACGATGTCCATTAGACACTGGAAGGTTGCTGGTGCTCCATGGATGCCAAAGGGGAGAACCTGGTACTGCCAGTACCCACTGGTTGTGCTGAAGGCTGTCTTTGGTTTAGCCTCTCGTGCTAGGGCGACTTGCCAGTAGCCTTTGGTCAAATCCAGGGTGGAAATGAAACTCCAAGATACTTAGTTGAGCATCCGGAAGTCATTGCAAAGGCAGATGCTGCCATTGGGCTTTAGGACCACCACAATGGGGCTGGACCAGGGACTGGAGGACTCCTCGATGATCCCATCTCGTAGCATCCGGCAGACTTCCTCCTCAATAGCTTGACGGCGGGCCTCCGGGACATGGTAGGGCCGCTGTCTGATCACCACTCCTGGCTGTGTTTTGATCTCATGCAGGACCAGGTGGGTTAGGCCTGGGGTGGATGAGAAGAAGTCCGAGAACTGGTCCACTAGCTCTGTTAGCTCTTGGCACTGCGTGGGTGTGAGGTCTTCTCCTTGTTGGACCAAGGCATGCTCATCTGGCTCTGAAGGGACAGCAGAAAAGTCAGAAAGCACTGGGGTAGGTGGGACCCATTATTTTTGCAGGTTTATATGGTAAAGTTGTGTGTCTGCACGCTTACCCAGCTGTTGCAGGTGGTAGTTCACTGGGCCTACCCCCTTGAGGACTGTGTAGGGGCCCTGCCAGTAGGCCAGAAATTTGCAGGAGGCATTCAGGAGCAGCAGGAGCACCTGGTCGCCTGTTTGGAATTCTTGGGGTTGAGCTGGTCGGTTGAATGCTCGCTGTTGCTCTTGTTGCGCTGCCTCCATGTGCTCCCGGACGATGGGGATGACCCGGTCGATCCCCTCCTGCATTTCTTGAATGTAGTCTATCAGGGAGTGGAATGGAGAGGGTTGCTCTTCCCAGGCCTTGTGGGCCACATCTAACAGTCGCTGCCCGAAGAGGAGCTCAAAGGGAGTGAACCCTGTGGAGGCTTTTTGGAGTACTGTGGAAAACCCAAAACCCAACCCAAAACTCTATTATGCAAAGAGCAAGCCACACATCAACTCTATGCAGAAACGCCACTGAGTTCTCTGGGTCTGAGCTCATCTCAGATGGACTGAAAGGCAGTGGAAACGTGTGCTGTGGTCAGATGAGTCCAGGTTTCAACTTGTTTTCTGGAAAAATGGACGTCGAGTTCTCTGTGCTGAAAAAGACCAACCAGACTGTTATAAGCGAAAGGTACAAAAGCCAGCGTCTGTGATGGTATGGGGGTGCATCAGTGCCCACGGCATGGATGATTTGCATATGTGTGAAGGTACCATTGATGCGGAGGTGTATATTGGGATTTTAGAGAGACATATGCTGCCATCAAGGCAATGTCTTTTCCCAGGAAGTCCATGGTTATTTCAGCAGGACAATGCCAGGCCTCATTCTGAACATGCTACAACAGTGTGGCTTCATAGACACAGAGTGCATATGCTTGACTGGCCTGCTAGCAGTCCAGATCTGTCTCCTATGGCGCATCATTAAGAGGAGAATCAGACAATCAGACCATCAGACCAAGGGCTGTTGAGCAGCTGAAGTCCTGTATCAAGCAAGAATGGGCAAAAATTCCACTTCCAAAACTGCAACAATTAGTATCCTCAGTTCCCAAACGATTAAAAAGTGTAATTAAAAGGGAGGGTGATGTAACACAGTGGTAAATATGCCTCTGTCCCAACTTTTTTGAGTGTGTTGAAGGCATCAAATTCTAAATTTGATTATATTTACAAAATACAATTAAGTTGGTCAGTGGAAACAAAGTTTCAAGAGACTTGACAAATCACAGATTTTTGTTTTTATTGCATTTTAGAAAAAAAATCCCAACTTTTATGGAAATGGGGTTAGTACAACAAAAATATATAGTGTAAGTGTAAATGTGCAAATTTGGAATTTATGCTGTTTACCAAATATAAAGAAACAAAAACATTAAAGACTCACACAGAGGGTGGGGAGAAGGGATGTGAGCAGCACCAAAGGAAAGAAATAAACGAAACTGTACAGTGGGTAGCGCTCACCCCTAATCTGAACCTAGTGTGTCTAAACAGGACAGTGAAAACCTGTGTCTTGCACAATTTAAGTGTTGTGATGTGCTTACCTGTCTGCTTCTCCCTGGGTTTCGATCATGCCCAGAGTGAATCAACAAATAGGATAACAAATGCAATAATCAATGAGGGGGCAGATACACAGGTGCAGTCGAACCTACAGTAATAACAAGCAACACAATGCGAGAAATAGTACGAGAAATGGCAAAATAACAATAAATATGGTTGAACAAACAAATCTGGTACTGGTGATCTGAGAAAGTGAAAGTAAAATATAAAGAGAGAAGGGGAAAGAAACATACAAACATAGCACAAAGGACAAGCAAGGACATAATAAACGCTTATCCATTTGCAGTTATGAATCCCCACCTAGAATTTACAGATCCTCCTCTAGCCATCCTATATTTTACAGACAACAAACCAAAGGAAGAGGATGGCAGCATCGCTGGGCCTGCTCTGGTATATGCGAAAGAATCCTTCAAAATTCATGAAGATGTAGGAGGTAAGCTGAAACATTAAATTTGAAGGTTAGTTTTCTTAATTTGCATGGGTCTGTGGACTATGTGTGTCTAATGTGTAATTGCTAAATTTGTGTTTAATTCCTTCTAAAGAACGACACCTTGTTTTTTTTTTACATTCCATAAAGCCCAGTGACCATGAAGAGGATGTGATCAAGGGTGTGGTGATTGGAAGCTTAGTGTTTATGGAAAATGTGAAGGAACCTCTCCCAGCATTCTACAATGACGTTGCCCTGGTGATTGAAGAAGAAGTGGTAATTTTTCACCTGAGTGATATACCTAATGCTTTTCTGAACCTGATGGGCCTGGTGTACGCATTAAACCTTGACTACTCAAAGGAATTAAAATTCACATTTTAAGTGATACAGCGCCTGTTTATTGGAGTCGGATCAGACTTATGCATGGTAAGAGTCCACTCTCTGAAGAACAAGTTACTGTGTTAGAACAATTGTGGGGGTTTGCTTTGTTTGGTTTTTTGTCTTCCCCCCCCCCAAGGGTACCCCCCCTCCCCCTCCCCCTTATGCCAAAGGTAGGCTTGTACCTTTTTGGGACATTTACCTGCACACACAAGACAAGAAATAACTTTTGTTTTTATTGTTTTGTTCCAATGGAGAGCATCTGTGTAGAGATCAACACAAAAGAGCACTAACCCAGTGTGACTTACACATTGAAACATATTCAGAGAGGTTGATAACAAGCATTTGTGCTTTTGGAGATCTCCTGCTTTTGACATGGTACACATGCACTTATCTCATGGTTGTGAAGTGTGTTTGTGGTAAAAAAAAAAATAAATAAATAAATTTGTTTGGCAGTACTTATGTTCCATGTATGTTCTTATGTTCTGGGGTTTTATATTATATTATTATAAACATATTTGTGACCAAGAAACCTCTTGGTACTGTTTAATGTTTTTACCAGTTACAGTTTTAGTTCTTGTGCACTGTTTTTATAGCTTTAGAGGAGAAACCTTCATATGTCTGTTTTTGGATGCAAGTTTGTTTTTGTAAATAAATGTTGAGGATATAGACATACTATTGGACACAATGGAGTGAGGTCACGTTTCCTGAAGTGCCGCCAAGTAGTGGCAAATGAGTGAGCAAAATGAGTGACTGCCGAATGAGTGACGGCCACAGACAAAGCCTTGGTCTTTCCTGAGTGAGCTAACACCGCCCGGCATCAATGAGTAGACTGTGACACTGAGCAAAAACGCTGCTTCACTGCCAGTGCTCGCTAGCATTACTGCTAACACAGCTACCGTCGCATATAATAAATATTGAACCTACGGGTCTGTAAACTGAATATTCTTAACAGACTATATTCTTAGAAACAATTACAGAACCCTGCCCTTCTGATATTTCGCTAAAATGAGTGATAAGAGAGAGACCTCCAAGTTTCGGCCTAAAAGAAACCACACGGAGACGGGCCTCAGCAGAGCCCCGACCCTGCCTAAGCAATCAGCCCCGCACAACAGCTCACCAAGTAGGGAGAAAATTTGTGATGGCCAGGCCGCGCCACTTGGCCTGGGTACGTTCACTAAGGCACTTGAAACACTGAAGCAGGACATATATGATAAACTGGACTCAAAAATTTTATAAATTTTCCAAAAACTCGGCTCGGAAATGACTCTAATAAAGGAGGAGCTGAAATTATCCATGTCTGCATTACAGACAACAGTGAACTCACAAGGCTCTGCCATAAAGGACATTGAGCTCTCAGCTACCACTTGCAGTGATGACTTAGCTATTCTCTGCAACACAGTGAATACTCTCAATGGTGAAGTTAAAGTGCTTCGAGCCAAATGTGAGGACCTAGAGGGAAGGTCAAGACGCAATAACATTCGTATGGTGGGTGTCCCAGAAGGTCTGCAAGGTCCCCGTCCAAGAGAGTTTGTCTCCCAACTTTTGCAGGACCTGCTAAAACTGGATGAAGCGCCTCTCCTGGACCGCACCCACAGATCCCTTCGAGAAAGGCCCAAGGATAGGGGCCTGCCACGACCTTTTATCATCAGAGTTCATTATTTTCACATGAGAACAGATCCTGCATCAGGCAGGGGGAGCTGCCCCTCTCCTGTACCAGGGCAAGAGACTGTCCATCTTTCCTGACTTTGCCCCATCTGTGGTCAAGAAACACGCAGAGTTCAGAAACGCAAAGCGTCTCCTGCACTCCTGCCCAGGTATCAAGTTTGGCCTCTTTTATCCATCTGAGCTTTCCGCAAGTTCACCGACCCTGCTGCTGCAATTGATTTTATAAACAGGGACTTGAGGAGGGTTGCCATTTCCAATTCAGAGTAGCAGGACCGACAATACTGACACTGAAACTCAAACCTTTAACCAATAATCCTATAATCCTAAAGCCAATATTGGTAAGCCTGTGTTGAATGAACCTCTGCAATACATGGTTCAGGAAGGATTCATTCATTGTTTCCAATATTATCCTCAATCCTGTGTTAAATTAATCCTTTGTGCAATTTTAAGATAGAAGGTATTTGGTTTTTCAATAATATCCTGTCTATCACCCTCTCTGTACGCTCAGGGAGGAGGTTTATTTACTATTACTATTTTTTATTTATTCAATTCAATTCTTCTTCTTCATATTTTTCTATATACTTATTCTTATTATTAATTAACTTATTTTTATTAATTTATTTATTTTTATTATTGTTGTTTTATTATTGTTATTATCTTATATTTTTTATTTTTAAAATTATATTTATTTATTTGTTTGCTTATTTATTTATTTATGTATTTATTTATTTATTCACTTGGCCTCTCTTACAGACACTGTAGGCCACTTGATTGGATGTACCTTATTTCATTTGCCTATGCTGGTAAACTGTGCTTTTTATTTCATTTTCAATGCTGTTCATTACTATCTAACTGTTGCCACCTTGGTTCGGAAGGAGCTGAAATAGGTCACTGGGTCTTTTATGTTTTTTAGAAAGTACTCTGGAGCTTGGGGGTGAGGGGGGTGGCGTACACGCGCCTTGTTTGGGAAGATGCTTCAGTGGGTGGGAGAAAGTTCATTAGTTTACTTGTTCTTGTTTGTTGTCATGTATGTTATACTTGGTCTTCTAATGCTGCTTAAAGGGCTACACTTACTTTTTGTTTTTTCAAAGGATGACTCAACAACCTAACCTAAAGGGGCAGTCAGCTGGGAGTGCACTTACATTTTGTAGTTGGAACTGTAAAGGTCTAAACCAGCCAATAAAGTGTAGTAGATCATCTCCAGATACCACATCATCTCCAGCACTTTGGAGCTCAGATTGCATTCTTGCAGGAGACTCATTTGAAGGTTTCAGACCACTCTAGGTTGCAGAAGGGATGGGTTGGCCAACTGTATCATTCTGCCTTTCAACGCCAAGTTAGAGGTGCTGCTATTCTAATACATAAGTCAGTACCTTTTATTTCCTCCAGTGTAATTTCTGATGCTAATGGTAGATATATTATTGTCACTGGATGCATTCACAATACAATCACAAGAGGGACGACGATAACTTTTTTCACACTTTTTTTTTCAAAGCTTCCAGATATGGCCTCACACTTTCTTGTCCTTGGGGGGATTTTAACTGTTGGATGGGTCCCTTGGACCGTTCCTCCAGTAAACCTACCAATCCATCTAAATCTACTAATGTTATCAAAACATTTCTTCAGGAATTCTCTGTTATAGACTCCTGGCGTTTGTTTAATCCCAGGGACAGAGAGTACTAATTTTTCACCCCTGTCCATCACACTTACACTCGTATTGATTATTTTTACCTAGACAGTAGACTCATACCCTCCATGCACTCATGTTCTCGCAGTTCTATTTTCATATCAGAACATGCCCCTCTGATTTTAGATTTAACAGTAGGTGGAGGACCGAAATTCAGTAAACCTTGGCGTTTCAATACATGCTTGTTGTCTGATGACAAATTTGTCTCATTTCTGACTGCTCAGATTGATGTTTTTATAGCCAGGAATGAGACACCTGGTGTCTCACCATCTCTTGTCTGGGAGACCTTTAAGGCGTACAAGGCGTATCAGGTGACAAATTATGTCTTATACTAGTTTTGATAGGAAACAGAGGAAAAAGAGATTATCTGAGCTGATGACTCGAATTTTACAGTTAGATAATATGTATGCAAATTCACCTTCCCCAGTGGTGTACAAGGATCATCACTCTGCACAAGCGGAGTTTGATAACTTGGCTACTGTTCATGTTGAAGACATGGTACTTAAATCATGACATACTCATTATAAGTATGGGGATAAGGCAAGTAAAATACCTTCCCACCATCTTTGCCAGACATCCTCGACCCATCAGATTTCCCAAATTCAAACTCCCACGGGTTTAACAACTGATCCTCAGCTAATTAATGGTGAATGTTATGCCTCTCTCTATGCTTCTGAACTGTCAACTGACCCTTCAATTGTCGATTCTTTTTTCAGCAACTTTTTATAGCAGCTCTTACTGTCCCCACTATTGATACTGCTTCTAAGCTTCAATTGGAGGAGCCCATAACAACTGAAAAGATTTCACAGTAAGTGCAATGCAGTGTTCCAAGCGCCCTGGACCTGACAGGTTTCCTGTCAATTTTTATAGAAAGTTTAGGGTTAACCCTTAATGACCTAGATCGATTTTTGGGAAATCTGAGTCTCCTGTAATTATAATTTATAATTATGTAAACACTGAAAGTGCTTGGGCCCTATTGTTTTTCTAAGGATTATTATTAGGGCCTGAGCACCTATGGTGCGAGGACCCTATTGGAATTGCTCTGTTTATTATTATTATTATTATTAGGGCCCGAGCACCTATGGTGCCCTATTGTTTTTCTAGAGCCCTATAGTTTTTCTAAGGATTATTATTATTATTATTATTATTATTATTATTACATTTTTTTCAATGTTTCAGGGGCTTTTGGGGCCCTTAACATGCTCAAAAACTCTTGAAATTCAGCAAACATGTCAGAGCGCCCCCTTTTACACAGTACAAAACATTGGTGCGTAAATCGTACATACTTATATGTATATGTACGAAACTCAGTACACTTATATGTCTCATTGTCCCGAACAACCTTTGCGCTGACAATCATTAGCTCCACCCAACAGTAAATCGGCCATTTTGGATTTTGTGAAACGTGCATGCGGTGAACTTTTAAATACTCCTCCTAGGGGATTCATGTGATTGTCACCAAACTTGGTGAACATTATGCCAAGACAATGAGGATGCAAAATTGTGAAGGGATTTTTGATATTTCGAACGGTTTCACCATGGCGAGGCAATAAATTTATGGCAAAAAAAGGGAAACAGGAAGTGTCTCATATCTTCTGCTTGCATCGAGTGATTGAGATGAAACTTGAGCTGTGTGTTTGGTACTGGGGGCTGATCACATGGATGTGACTATTGTGAGTCACGGTCATAGTGCCACCAACTGACAGCAGGAAGTGTACGGAATTACAACAGACTTTGCAATAATACTAATATCTGTACCCGAATCGCCTCAAACTTGGTCAGAATAATGTCAAGGCACGACTGATGTAAAATTGTTACAGGATTTTTGATATCATAAAATATTGTTGCCATGGTTATCAAACATTAATGTCCATTTCTGGTGGTTTTGAGGCTCTTAGCATGCTTAAAATTTCATGAAAGTCGGCACACATGTCAGAGTTGTCGGCCGTTGGGCATAGGCAAAAGCTAAGACATGAGAGTGGAGGGGGGCTCTGTAGTGCCTCCTTTTGACTGAAGTGGCAGGGTCAGTTTTACCTACAGTCACAAAACTCGGTAGATACATTGATCTTACCAAGCTGGACAACTTTCAAAATGACAGTCCTTAGCTTCGCCTCAAAGTCAGCCATTTTGGATTTAATATGGATTTTTTGAAAATAGCAGGCTCTGCATTTTTAAATCCTCCTCTTACAATATTCATGTTATTGTCCCCAAACATGAACAAAATTAGGCCAAGAGATTTTTGATATTTCAAATGGTTTTGCTATGGCGAGGCAGTTAATTTATAGCAATTAAAGGGAAACAGGAACTGTCTCATATATTCTGCATGCAATGAGTGATTTAGATGAAACTTGAGCTGTATGTTTGGTACTGAAAGCTGAACACAGGGATGTGACTATTGTGAGTCACGGTCATAGTGCCACCAATTGGCAGCAGGAAGTGTGTCACTTAAAACAGCCTTTCAAATAGTCCACTTATATTTACCCAAATGGCTTCAAACTTGATCAGAATATTGGTGAGACACGGCTAATGTAAATTTGCAAAGGAGTCTTGAGATCTTCAGTAGTGTTGTCATGGTAATGCATCAAACTTTAATACTCTTTTCTTTGTATATTTGGGTGTTTTACTCTATTGCACTCGCTTCACTATGCACTGTTTTCATACACCCACCGGGTGGCGATGGCATTGTGGTGCTTGGGCCCGTCATCGCTGCTTGCAGCTATAGATTTTTTGTTTTGTTTTTCTAACCTATTCTAGCAGTCAGCATCAAGTACCATATATGATTTTAAACAGTAGAACTTTAATTTTCAATCTTTAATTTTCAAACTGCATGGGATTCCTTGACGAATCAATGCTGCAGAATGTGATAGCTTAACCATGACGTTTCCGCACTACACTATGGAGCATCTGAACGTCCAACTGAGAATCTCCACTTTATGGGACTTTTTAAAGCATGCAGATTGGATTAGCAGTTCAAAAGTTATTAAACATTTTAGAACAACAGTTATTTTTAAGGATATCAAGGCTGCCCAGTGTCCCCCATGCTCTTTGCTGTTGCCATTGAGCGTCTCGCAATTGCAATTCGATCTAACACTCACATCACAGGGGTGACCAGGGACGGCACTGAGCAGAGGGTATCACTTTTTGTGGATGACCTGCTTCTTTATGTCTCCAGGCCTGATATATCTACACCTGTTGTGGTTTCTATTCATAACTTATTTGGTCCTGTCTCTGGCTACAAGCTGAACTTTAATAAGAGTGAATTATTCCCTCTAAATGCTGCAACTCACAGATACCCATTTCATATAATATCATTTAGAATAGTTCTGGACAGTTTCACGTACCTGGGGGTCCAAGTCATGGACAAATTTAAGAATCTTTTCAAATATAATTTCACCCCTCTCCCCTCTCGAGTGCAGCAGAACTTCGAGAGATGGTCATTACTCCCCTTATCCCTAGCTGGACAGATTAATTCGGTTAAAATAAACATTCTACCTAAGTTCTCTTTCCTACTTCAATGCATCCCTATCTTTATTCCAACATCTTTTTTTTGGAAACTTGGAATAAGAAGAACTCAAGAATTCGTAAAAAAAACATTTTAGTCAAAACGGCTCTCAAAATCTGGAACCAATTTAATCGTCACTTTAGATTACAACCCTTTTAATTGCAGGCTCCTATAGCCAAAAATCATGCTTTCCATCCCTCTCTAGCAGATGGAGCTTTTTCCATATGGTCTAATCTTGGCATTTAATGATTTGTATATTGATGGCACTTTGCATCCTTCCAGCAGCTTTCAGTTAAATTTGGTATCCCAAAAAGTAAGTTTTTAGATATCTACAGGTTCGTAGCTTTGTCTGGGAAACAACCTCCAAATTTTCCTTTCAGCCTGTAAACCCCCCCCATTGATGCTTTCTTATCGCCACCCCCTATGTTAAAAGGTATCATCTTGTGTGGTTATGAGAGAATCTTCTCTCTTCGGCGTTCCTCACTGTCAGCTCTCAGAACAGCATGGGAGCAGGATTTTGGTGAAGAAATTACAGATGATCTATGGGATAATGCCCTCCTCCAGGTCCACTCTTCAGCTGTATGTGCCATGCAAAATTCAATGCAAAATCATACATCGCACTCACTGGACAAAACTTAAGACTTTCTCAAATTTTTCCTGATATTGGCCCTGTGTGTGATAGGTGCCGAGAAGCTCTGGCCTCACTGAATCATATGCTTTGGTCTTGCCCATCTCTTCATAACTACTGGTCCAATATTTTTGAAGCGTTATTGGGGTACTTCAGGTGCCCTTTGACCCAGTCGCATCAACCACACTCTTTGGTGTAATACCGGATACAGTGGTTTTGTCAAGAACTAAAGCTGACATTGTGACCTTCTTAACCCTATTAGCTAGACGGTTAATATTGATTCGTTGAAAGTCATCCTCTCCCCCATCCCACGGAGCTTGGATCAGAGATGTTCTCCATTTTAGTAAATTAGAAAAGATTAAATATATACTGTGTTGGTCTATGGGTAAATTTTTCAAATATCGCAACCCCTCTTTGACCATATAGAGACACTGCAGTTACATAGTGTACCACAGTGAAGCTGGCTGTTATTTAAAACATTTTTATTTATTTATTCATTTATATTATCTAAAAGTTATTTATTTATTCATTTATATTATTTCTTCTGTTAAGTTGGCTCCTTCGTTGATGTAATACGGATCTGTAGTACCAACAGTAACTATTTTGCTACTTACCACTTGTGTTTTTTTTTTTCTTTTTCTTTTTTCTCTGTTAGTTTTTGGAGATATATATATATATATATATATATATATATATATATATATATATATATATATATATATATATATATATATATATATACCCTGTTTGCAACTACTGTTTTTACGACACACACAAGGTTTACATGCCATTATTTTTGTATATGTTTAGAAAATATGTCAAAACAATCTGAGAAGAAACTGTCTACATTGTGAAAACATTAATAAAGGGAGTTTGAAAAAAAAAGGAGTGTGCAGTCCTCACCATCCAATACTACCTACTGGGGCACCCTTTTACACTCTGTTCAGATCATGCCCCATTCCAATGGCTCCACCGCATGAAAGATACCAATGCGTGGCTCACTTGCTGGTATCTGGCACTTCAGCCATTGAAATTTGAAGTGGTCCATAGACCGGGGGCACAGAGGGTGGTGGCGAATTACCTCTTCCATCGGGGGGGAGTCAGCTGCAGGTCGGACGGTAGAGTCGGGTGGTCGGGGTATGTAGCAGCGGTGGCTTGGTCGAGTGGCAGCTGTGGACGGAGAGGAGGTGGGTCAAATCGGCAAGTAACGCATAATGATTCTCAGCTGTTGATTATTACTGCCAGTTTACTTATTTGTGTCTCTTTGTACTTTCAGTGACTCTCATAACCAGTGAGAGAGAGCGTGATATAGCTGGCTTTGGGTCAAGTATTGTGGCCAGTGCCATGATGCTCTTTGTCTCATAGGAAGATGTCCTTTCAGTAAACAACTTTGGGAGGTTGCTGCACAGCTTCAGTGCCTTCATCATTAGCTTTTTAAGTGTTTGACGTACAGTATAACATAGACTAGAACCTTCCACATAATATAGCCTAATGTATTTAAATATCCAGTAAAGTTTATTCCACTGCTGTTGTACACACCAAAAAGAACAACAAAAAGAGCTGTATATTACAGGGTGTAATAAGAAATAAAGAAGCTGATTAATGATAGAAAGCATAAAGACACTGGCTGCTTGTGAATGTTGGTTGGCTTCCTGAGGGGATATTTTCATGTTTTGCGCAAACATATCTTAGGCATTAATGAAGTGTTGTTATTATAAATCCAGCTGCTTATATCAAACCAAACACTTTACCATACGTAATTGGTCAAACTAAAATAATCCTATAGATCTCTAGATGCTTGGTGTCTTCCCTTTTGATGCTCTGCCAAGCCTTTACTGCAGCTGTCTTCACTTCCTGCTTGTTCTTGGACTGTTTGCTTTCAGTTTTGCCAGCAAGTGAAATGCATTTTCAATTGGATTCAGGTCAGGTGATGACTTGGTCATTGCTGTGGTCAGATGCCTTCAAAATAGAAAAGAGCAGTAAACAGTAGTAAATGAAACAAAAAAATAAAAATAAAAATAGTAGTGTCTGGTACAATTTGTGCAGTTATATAAGGAAATTAGCTGGTTTTTTTGAGGGTTGTTTTTTTTTTTAGTTTTATTGAGCATCTTGCAGAACCAGCGACAGTTCTTCTGGAGACGTTAACTGTCGCACTTGCTTCTTATTTTTTCAGCAAAATCCAGCAGCCTTCACTGTGTTTTTTGTCTGAAAATACATGAAGAGAGAGAAGCAACTGAGGCTGCCTAAATCCACAGAAGAACTGTGGTTAGTTATCCAAGATGTTTGGGCAAAGCTACCTGCCGAGTTCCTTCAAAAACTGTGTGCAAGTGTACCTAGAAGAATTGATAAATTGATGCTGGTTTTAAGGTAAAGGGTGGTCACACCAAATATTGATTTGATCTAGATTAGAATATTAGTGGCATTATCAATTTATAAAAAGTCGTATCTCACCCTGTCGGAGGTAAAGGAACAAATTAATGCGATAGATAGGCTTTTCATTCTTGTAATTTACCTAGGCTGTCAAATAGCATTCCTGCCAGTGTCTGGGATTCTTAGCCTAAGGGCATGTACTAGGAATGGAATTAACCTTTTTGTAACAATGTTCACTGGGTAAAGAAGTGTACAAATTTGACTGAACTCAACCCATAGATATATCTCAAATTAATGTTTGTTTTTAAATGTATTGAAGGTCATAATATAGACAGACATATGTTACAGTGCAAACACTTATCAAGAAGTGCTGAAAAAGGGCAAAAAGGAGGCACAACAGACTTTCTGGACTCACTGGAAACTACTCAAGAGACTTTAAATAACAATCATGAATATTTATGAGACTATGGAAAGTTTTTGGATCCGTTCAGGTTTGACCTACCTGTGAGATACTTATCTCTGATTGAGTAGGTAACCAGAAGAATTAATGACCTGTTAATCTAAAACTAGCACGCTATATAAACCAGTGTTTACCTTCCAGCCTCAAACAGAAAAATAAAAAATCCTAATCAGGAAAAGACACATTTGTCCAGCGCTACAAAAATGCTCCTAAGAATTGGTTTCCTCATATTCCTTGTCTCAGCTTTATCTGCCTTTGAAACAGAGCAGTATGCACCTGCAATAAGAAAAACTCGTTTCTCAGCCAACAGTCCATGTAAGTATTCCATCTAGTTTCCAAAATATGTTACATTTTGTTCAGTTTGCTAGCAGAATGACACAGAATTTGTATTGTTAAACAGTGTTTAAGTTGCTATTTCATATGCTCTAGCGGAAGTGGTCCGCTGTGTGAACAGTGCTCCACAAGTGGGTTGTAGCACATTCTCCTGCCTCGAAAATTCTACCTGTGACACCTATGGTATGCATGACATTTGTACCATCTTTCTCCATGCAGCGGCAGTTTTTAACACAGAGGTAATACAATAAAAAATAAAGTAAATTATTGAATTAGTTACAATGAATGGAACTTGAATGACTGATTAAATATATGATAAAAGTAACTGTTTACTGACAAAGTATTTGAATCTCATATGCAGGGTAAGACCTTTTTCAAGGAGAGCATCAAATGCATTACAAATGGCATCACCTCCAAGGTTTTTCAAACTATCCGACGCTGTGGCACCTTCCAGAAAATGATTACTGAAGTGCAAGAGGAGTGTTACAAAAAACTGGACATCTGTGGAGTAGCCCGCTCAAACTCTGATGCCATTGGAGAAGTGGTGCAGGTGCCCAGACATTTTCCAAACAGGTAAATGTAATCTAAATTTGTCAGTATCTCTGATGGTCCTTAAGGATATTTTTTTACAAGATAACACAAGCAACACAGTAGCACAATTTTTGATTGTTATAAACTGGCATCTCATTTGAATGAATGTTGATAAAATGTTGGCTCAGTTGGTTCTAATAAATGGTACTCAGCACTGGGTTCTGGGTTCAATTCCCGGTCTGGGAACAAACTCCAGCCACAGGAGGGATGCACGAGCCAGTGCACTCTCAGTGCTGGGCTGAGCAGCTGAAAGGGAACAAAAACTGCTGAGTTAAATATAACCCAATTTGGGTAAATTTTGTAATCCAATTGGACCAGTATACTTTACCACACACTGCAGGGTTATGTCTAATTACACAAAGGTTGGGTCATTATGACCACAACTGAGTTGTTTAGCCTACTCATGATTATTTTTGGACCAGGTGAGGAATTTGAGTAGAGTTTAGTTTAAAAAACTAGAAAAACAAATCGAAAGTTTGGTGTTACAATTCTAGAATGCATGTTTTATTGTTTGAAAAAATTAGTTTGTGAACTGTTCCAAAAATGAATTAGTCTGTTACAAGATTCTTGTTAAATATTCAAGTTAATTTTATACAACATTAATAATTACACAATTGCATTTATATACGTATTTCATTTCTACAAAATTTATTTGATTGAAAATTATACAAAACACTTAAGGAGTATACACTTAAATACTGTAATTTACCTATATATCAAGCAAAACAGCTATGCTATGCATGTGTAAAATACACTTAAAACAATTAAATGTTTTAAACAATTTTCAACACTTGCAAAATGTATGCATGTTTAAATTACAGTTAACAAATAATATAATTCCATAACAAATAACAATCACATAAATACATTAAATGACAAAGTCACAAACCATAAAAAATATACTAAATATTAACCAAAGGACAAAGTAATACATTTGTCTCACAGTAGTGAGTCTTATGGTAGGGGCTTTCTTAGTTCTGCTTAATGATACGCACACTGGAGGGGGAAAAAATCATCTTACACCAACTGTCATCTTAATAACAAAGTCGATCCTGTCAGGTAAGGATTCCACCAGTGTTTAGAAACATTTTATGACAATTTTAGCCCTCTGTTCCACTGACTGGGTTCAGGAAGTGTTCATTCGTTTTTTTTTTTTTAATTGCTGTTCCAAATAGTAGTTTTCTCAAGGTCCACTGTCCTGCAGAGTTTAGCTCCAATCCTAATCAAACACACCTGAACAGGCTAACCAAGGTCTTCAGGATTACTAGAAAATTACAGGCAGGTAAGTTTGGTGATAGATCATGCTTCACTGTTGCCAATATCAAATGTAGTAACATTTTATACTTTACTGACAAGCATAAGCTATTACTGCAAAATACTGTTCATTTTTATTATTTGTTATGCTTATATTACATCTGATCATTTCTCAAAATGCATGAATAAAGTAGGCTTTTCCCCAGATTTCTACTAGCCCCAGTTCTGTAACCAGTGGGATCTCAAACTCTCAATTTTTACAGCCGAATGTTACTATAGAGGACTTATTTCTCTGAAAATTTCAGGTTTGTATCTGGTTCCCCGCCAGATATATTCAACCCAAAAGTGAGGGAAATTTTTAAAAATTGCATTCTCACCCCCATAAACAAATAAACAAATAAGAGAAGTCTCGAACCTGAAATGTTCTGCATGCACAATATACTTACCTAGGTACCCCCTAAAAAATTAAGACTGAGACTCAAACCCTTCCCATTATAAACTGACCCTAAATTGGACTTAAGTTCTAAGTCTAAGGAACAAAAATGTGCAAAATGTTTATATATGTCCATGTATCTTGTAATGTGCTCTGGAGATCAGTTTTTGTGCCAAGGAGCTAGGACCATCCTGAGCTGAGATATTGAGGTTCCTGTAAACAGCTGTATAACCAAAATTTGTTGTGTGCCATGACACAAAGATGGCTGTCATAGTTAAACAAAGTAAAATAAATAAATAAATAAATGGTCTGCAATGTCCATACATAGAGCTAATCACTCAAAAAAAAAAAGAAAAAAAAAAAAAAGCAAATTAAAAACTGTTGAGCAACCTGTTTTGGACCACTTGACATGGAATGACCCATCTCACTAGGGATGCAGTTCTTGTTATAGAGAATGTCATAGAGACCACAGTAAAGTCCATTTTGTTCATTAATTTATATTTGCCTTAAATTGAGGCATAAGGATATATTCATTATCCATTACTAAAACAAAAACAAGGCCTTTACTCATGTTGTAATGTTACCAACATGAAGATTCTGAGATCATATGCAAAGTGTAGGGTGTGGCCATACATATGGGGCAGAGCAACTGGTCAGACAACTGTTTCTCGAGAACAGTAAGTTTGATGGAGCTGAAATTTGGTAGGCTGCATTTATAATATCTCACAAAAGTGAGTACACCCCTCACATTTTTGTAAATATTTTATTATATCTTTTCATGGGACAACACTAAAGAAATGACACTTTGCTACAATGTAAAGTAGTGAGTGTACAGCTTGTATAACAGTGTAAATTTGCTGTCCCCTCAAAATAACTCAACACACAGCCATTAATGTCTAAACTGCTGGCAACAAAAATGAGTACACCCCTAAGTGAAAATGTCCAACTTGGGCCCAAAGTGTCAATATTTTGTGTGGCCACCATTATTTTCCAGCACTGCCTTAACCCTGTTGGACATGGAGTTCACCAGAGCTTCACAGGTTGCCACTGGAGTCCTCTTCCACTCCTCCATGACGACGTCACAGAGCTGGTGGATGTTAGAGACCTTGCGCTCCTCCACATTCCGTTTGAGGATGCCCCACAGATGCTCAATAGGGTTTAGGTCTGGAGACATGCTTGGCCAGTCCATCATCTTTACCCTCAGCTTCTTTAGCAAGGCAGTGGTCATCTTGGAGGTGTGTTTGGGGTTGTTATCATGTTGGAATACTGCCCTGCGGCCCAGTTTCCGAAGGGAGGGGATCATGCTCTGCTTCAGTATGTCACAGTACATGTTGGCATTCATGGTTCCCTCAATGAACTGTAGCTCCCCAGTGCCGGCAGCACTCATGCAGCCCCAGACCATGACACTTCCACCACCATGCTTGACTGTAGGCAAGACACACTTGTCTTTGTACTCCTCACCTGGTTGCCTCCACACACGCTTGACACCATCTGAACCAAATAAGTTTATCTTGGTCTCATCAGACCACAGGACATGGTTCCAGTAATCCATGTCCTTAGTCTGCTTGTCTTCAGCAAACTGTTTGCGGGCTTTCTTGTGCATCATCTTTAGAAGAGGCTTCCTTCTGGGACGACAGCCATGCAGACCAATTTGATGCCGTGTGCGGCGTATGGTCTGAGCACTGACAGGCTGACCCCCCACCCCTTCAATCTCTGCAGCAATCCTGGCAGCACTCATACGTATATTCTGCAAAGCCAACCTCTGGATATGATGCTGAGCACGTGCACGCAACTTCTTTGGTCGACCATGGCGAGGCCTGTTCTGAGTGGAACCTGTCCTGTTAAACCGCTGTATGGTCTTGGCCACCATGCTGCAGCTCAGTTTCAGTGTGTTGGCAATCTTCTTATAGCCTAGGCCATCTTTATGTAGAGCAACAATTCTTTTTTTCAGATCCTCAGAGAGTTCTTTGCCATGAGGTGCCATGTTGAACTTCCAGTGACCAGTATGAGAGAGTGTGAGAGCGATAACACCTAAACTTAACACACCTGCTCCCCATTCATTTCATGAGTCACATGACACCGGGGAGGGAAAATGGCTAATTTGGTCCCAATTTGGACATTTTCACTTAGGGGTGTACTCACTTTTGTTGCCAGCGGTTTAGACATTAATGGCTGTGTGTTGAGTTATTTTGAGGGGACAACAAATTTACACTGTTATACAAGCTGTACACTCACTACTTTACATTGTAGCAAAGTGTCATTTCTTCAGTGTCGTCCCATGAAAAGATATAATAAAATATTTACAAAAATGTGAGGGGTGTACTCACTTTTGTGAGATACTGTATATGGTAATCTGTATGTGGATTTTTGATGATGACCTAATTACTTAAAACAACATGACCACCATCGACCATTTTTCAGTAGTTTGACAGGGATAACACTGAGCTATCATCATGAAACTAGAATGGTAGGTTCAGGTAGTGATCCATTAGTAAATTATATTATCTCACTCAAATTGTGAATTTTTGCAATTTTCACTAATTAGGTTTCAAACTACTCAACAGAGTGTAATGCTCAATGATCAAAAACAAGTTGAAATTGGTAAACAATATGGCCACCTCACATCAATCAATTCTAATGAGGCAGTGCCTAATTTACTCAAACAGCTGCAACTCAAGTTCTTACATGGATTCGCACATAACATGAATGGCATGTAAGGAGAAGATTCTGAGGTCATTTGAAATGTTAGGGGTGTGGTCATACAAAGGGGGTGAAGTTAAGGTCAGATGTAGAGTTGCAACAGTATGAGATTTCCACGGTATGATAACCGTCTCAGAAAATTACATGGTTTACACAATTATTATTATTATTATTATTATTATTATTATTATTATTATTATTATTATAGGGTTTTTTTTGGTTGAACAAATGCTTTATTATAATTGAAACTTGAAACCATTTTTTAAAAATAGAAGTATGTGTAAAACAAGTCTCCCTTTTGAAAATAAATCAAATAAATAAAAATAAATAAGAAATCTTCTGTTTGAACAAAAGAAACTAGGAGGAAAAAAGGAGCAGGACCTGCTATGTCTTTGTTCGGAACTATTTTTGTGGTGAAATAGAACAAAAACAGACAATATTGAGTCTAAAATGTAAGTCACTTAACATTAACTTGCTGTTTACATGTTAGCATAGCATGTTAACTACTAACTGAAAAATAGCATCAGCTGTGTGAGCTTTTAAAGTAATGTCCTATGATAATTATTAACATATACTCTAGGTGCACAACAGCACAGCCAGACTTCTCCTTTAACTCACACACACACTCTCAGATCGGGGTCAGTAGCTATCTTTCCATCCATGTATTTTTATGTGAATTTTGGGATACTGCATAAAAAATTGCTGGATGGAAACACTAGATACGAATAAAATCTCCAAAATGCACATAAAAAAAAGTATGCACTCAACTGACTCATTTTTATATTCTATAAGAAAACATGTGATTGGATAATTGGCTGATGTGATTGAATACTCTCCGCATGTGGCCAACTTATACATTGCAGTGGCAGTGCATTTTTCTGTCAGAATCTGAGCATGATGGCTCAGCTTAACTGGACCTTAACAGCAGACCTATCTCGTTGCATAGCATCTCAAATGTTGTTTTTGTCATTCTGAAATGCCTGACCCAAAGCTTTGCTTCTCGCTGATATTTTCTCCACTGTACGTGTGTGTGTGGAGCAAGTTGACAATCTCACAGGCAGTCGAGGAGTCAGGTGGCCTAGTCAGATGGCTGTTTCTCAGGAACCGTAAGTCTGATTGAGCTGATATGGTATGGTGCACCTATGTGGTTGTCTGTAAGTAGATTTTTGATAGTGACTTAATTACTTGAAGAATATGGCCACCATTGGCCAATCAGCATTCAGCAGGCATTTGACAAGGTTTACATTGTGGTATTGCCACAAAACTTGAGTGGTAGGTTTGGGTCAGGACCCTCTACTATCTGATGCAGGCTCAGTCAAATTGATCACTGGGGGTGGTATTCATGTTTGTGCACACAAAAACAAGCATATCCCTTGAAAATAAGTACTACAGCGAAAATTCTTTTTTACTTTATTGTGTTTGTTCCCACTCTAAAAAGTTGCCTTAGCGCCGCCCACTTGAATTTGTGAAATAATCTTAAGCTTTTTAGCCCATCTTCACAACTGTGGTGTTAAACAGAGTGTGAACCTCAATAATTATCAAAAACAGACTGACATTTATAAACATGGCTGTCATACATCGATCAATTCTAAGGAGACAGAGTTGGATTATTCAAATATCTGATTGGTGTTATGGAATTCATGACTGGTGATATGGAATTGAACTGACTTGAAAGACATGTTCAGTACAAGGATCTGAAGACATCTGCAAAGGACTGGGCATGGTCATTGAAAGGGAGCGGAGTTAGGGTCAATTAGCTGTTTATCATGAACCAAAAGTCCTTTTAAGTTGAAATTTGGTGTGCTACATCATTCAGCTAACCTGCAACTGAATTTGTAAACACTACTTGATTACTTCAAAAATATGGCTGCCTTCAGCCAATCAGCTTTCAGGAGGACTTTCACACAGCTAACATTGAACCATCATCATAAAACTTGATAAGTATGTTTATATATGGTCTCTTTACTGTTCTATGTATCTTGGAAAGAACTGACCACTGGGAGTGCTATTTGCATGCTTGGACCACTTGCAACTATGACGATGACGACGATGATGATGATGATGATGATTATTATTATTATTATTGTTGTTGTTGTTGTTGTTGTTGTTGTTGTTGTTAATGTTGTTGAATATATGATATTCCTTGCATATTTTTCTAGGCTATATTCTGAGTCAACTGTACATTTAGTAAATGCCATTTTTGAAAGTGGTAATTTTACCACAGTTTAGAAGCTTAATAGAAAAAAAAATGCCCTGTTGTGCTGATCCAACCTACGTTAAAGCAGACACTTTTTCCGGTTTTCAACCTGGGTGAGAATGGGAAAATTGGTTCATGTACAACCAAATCAGCAATAAACCAGTGTTGTAGTTGGTGAAGCTATGGGTTTTCTTCTGAAATTGATTTACTGTTTATTTTATGCAGCCTAGTTCACAAAGAACAAACAACCTTGCATTAACACTGTAACCTTGCTTTAACACAGGCATTTTTCATCCTTAAAAATATGCTCCACATTTTCTGTGATGATTGAGTGGTATAACTGCTCAACTCTTTGTGTTGTAGGTACTACAGCACACTGCTGCAAAGCCTAATGGACTGTGATGAGGAGACAGTGGAAGTGGTCCGCTCTGGGCTTGTGGCTAGGCTAGGCCCTGACATGCTAACCCTCTTTCAGCTGCTGCAAAAGAAGCCCTGTCCCCAAGACCTTGGTCATGGTACCGCTGGTATGGATGGCCTTGAGGGCTTCCGCTGGCCCATGGGAGCACCCATGTTCAAGATCCAACCCGATTTGCACAACAGGGAACCAAATCACCTCTTTGCCAAAAAACGTTCAGTTGAAGATAAGATACTAAACACCAAGATGCTAAACACATTAAAGAAATGATTTAGGGGAAACATTTTTTTTTACCTACCACAAATATAGTCAATCAGCCATGACATATATGGTATGCAGAATATTTTTTAGTGTTGCACTACAGCAACAATAGTAAAGTAATTGAAGTTATAGAAGCCTCAGCCTACTAATTAGCATCTTGCAAATGGCACTTCCTTCAAATAAATGAATGTGAAACAGACTTGCTTATGTGGTTTCTGACACTGTATAGCTGTTTATTTTTTATGTATTTAAATGTTTAAACTACTCTACTATTTAATGAATTTGTACAAATGATAATACTTAGCCAAACAATGTTGTCTTCACTGTATTATGATTTCTGCATGCAGTTTCCAGGATTCTATATGGTGGTCTCATTTAGCAACAGCTGTGTTGTACTTCTGCTATGGCCTTTATGATGGAGTTATTTACACTATCTATACTTTGGTTATCATTTACATATTGCACATTTTTTTCACTTATTCTACTACATTTCTCCCAGTTTGGCAGTTTGAAATCACATCTTTCTATTTGGTCTACTTCTATTGCTATATTTACTTTTAATATAATTGTGTAGTGACCACTTCCCACCATTTTCTCTTCCTTGACTTCCCATGTGCTTTGCACTGCTGAATTGCTAGACATTATGGAGAGGTCTATCACTGATTCCCTACCTCTTCCTAAGTCTATTTTATTTTTATTTTTCTCATTATTTATACAACCTAAGTCATACATTTCTATTGTCTCTTTTAGTACTAGTACATTAGTATAATCATATTTAACCCACAGAGTGCAATAGTATATGGCCAAAAGTATGTGGACACCTGAATACCTAACCTCCCATACCAAAACCATGGGCATTAATATTGAGTTGTTCCCACTTTGCTATAACAGCCTCTGAGATGTGCTTCTGAGATGATTTTCCACTAGATTTTGGACTGAGGCTGTGGGGATTTGAACCCATTCAACCATAATAGGTTGGGTACTGATGTCTGACAAGTAGTGGCATGAAGTTGGTGCTCCAATTCATCCCAAAGGTGTTCAGTGGGGTTGAGGTTAGGGTTTTGTGCAGGCCACTCGGGTTCTTCCACACCAACCTTAGTAAGCCAGAGGCACTATCATGCTGGAAAAAGTTTGAGCTGGGCCTCTTGGTTCCAGTTAAAGGAAATCTTAGTGCTACGTCATACAAAGACATTCTAGGCAACTGCGCTGCGTTGCGTGTTTCCAACTCTGTGGCAACAATTTGAGAAAGACCCTCATATGGGTGTTACGGTCAGGTATCCACATCCTTTTGGCCATACATATAGATAAATTAAGTCCTCGATCTCATCCAATGAAAGGTTTTTTATGTGTTAGAAAAATTGACAATTTTTATGGTGTCCTGCTAATTCTATAGCTATATATTTCAAATTGGTCCCATTCCCCAGTATTCTACAGTGAGTATAGAAAAGAATCACCCCCCTTTAAAATAAAAAGCCTGAAATGAAGACGGACACAGTTTTTGTTTTATCCAGCTGTATTTACTCAGTGCAACTTATAACATCCAAGTGAAAGATATAACACCAACATCAGAAAAAAATTTAAAAATAAAAAAACAGAATCACTGAGTTGGAAAAAGGAACACCCCCCTCCTAAAAATTACTTGTAAACTCAATAAGGTGTAGCTAATCACCTTCTCAATGGCACACAAAGCCATTTGACGTTCAACTGTGATCAGCTGTGGTTATTTTGATTAGCTCAGCATGAAAAGAGCTTTCCTGGACAATTTTGTAGTGCAACTGAAGCAAACAATCAACTATGGGTGGCAAGGCACTGTCAAAAGATCTCCGGGATAAAGTTGTGGACAGACACAAGTCAGGAGATGGACAGACACAAGTCATGATCCTGCACTCCCAAATGAACAAATATTACACAACCTCACCTCCTACACTTCTCCCCATCTCACCGAATGCTCTTATATCCTTTGATCATAAAATCCAGTTCTGGTACGTATTAGTTTTCTGTATAAATATTCCATCCTTCCATTTTCTATATTGCTTATCCTATGCAATGTTGCAAGGAGCCTGGAGCCTATCCTAGGGGACTCGGGGCACAAGGTGGGGGACACCCTGGATGGGGTGCCAACCCATCGCAGGGCACAATCGCACACACTCACACACTATGGACAACTTGGAAATTCCAGTCAGCCTACAACGTATGTCTGTGGACTGGGGGGAGGAAACCGGAGTACCCAGAGGGAGAAAATGCAAGCTCCGCACACACAGGGTGGAGGCAGGAATCAAACCCCCAACCCTGGAGGTGCAAGGCAAACATGCTAACCACTAAGCAACTGTGCCCCCCATATAAATATTGTATACATGTAAACATATTCTTGAATATTAACATAAGATCAATTTATGTGTGTTCACTCATATATTAGTTTGGCCTCTTTCTCACTGTAGCCTATAATGGACATGTTTAGTTAGCTAACTTTGTTTAGCTTATGAAAGAGTTTATGACATCTGGCTGGGCAGCACCTCAACTTTCAGTGCCACAGTGTCCCTGATCTTGTAATGGTAAAACATTATGTCTTGAATGTGCACACAAACAACAAAGTTGTCAGCATCAAGAGACTTGTATGCCTTCACTTTGTCTCAGTATAAATGCTCTGAGTTTCTATGAGGTACATACATACGTCCAGCAATCGCATGCTATACCACCTCTTAGGATCATTTAGCCTCTGACAGGGTGCCAAGGTCTCCGTGAATTTGGCACCCCATAATATTAAATAATCACAAAAACTATGCAATTCGTTTGTGCTATGTTTGTGCCGCAGAAATGAATGTTTCTGCTGTTTTGGTCCCAGTCAACACACCTATTTGGAGCCCAAAGTGTTTGCACCTGGGCTGATATTTGGGGCCCACCTGGGCTACCCAACTGGGGCCCAACTAATTTTGTCCTCAGTTTCCATGGAGGCCCCACATGGGTTAGCCCACATGGGTTGATGATAGGCTCTTGATGGGCTCCTTATTGGGCAAATGCAAATCAATTTATAACTTTTTTGAAATGCATTTTTCTGGATTTTTTTGTTGTTATTCTGTCTCTCACTGTTAAAATACACCTACCATTAAAATTATAGACTGATCATTTCTTTGTCAGTGGGCAAACGTACAAAATCAGCAGGGGATCAAATACTTTTTTCCCTCACTGTATCATATTCACGAATATAGACATTTACAAAACCTTGTTTTCCTGCTCAGCATGAGAGGATGTTACTGTTGCAGTTTCAACTCCTTTACTAGTTTAAAAAATAAAATAAAATCAGCATATCCAGTTTTCCTCACACTGACTGTTGTGGAAAAAATCTCTCCAGCCTAAGTTAAAAAACTTCAGAGACAGAAGGGTTTGTAGATGCCAAAAAGAAATCAAATTTTATTGAAACAACAATAAAGTGAGACATTCTGCAGAAAGTCTAAATTATGCAAACACACACATGCCCTTGTATACTTTTCTGAAACAGTAAACTTATTCCTAGGCAGGGTATTAACATTTTTCTTTCTAAAAACAAGCCAATCTCCATCGCCTTAATTAATTATTCATGTCTATATGATATCTTATATTTGTGGCGCATGCGTAGTTAACTGATTTTTTCTATAAGGTTTTTTAAGGACAAGATTTTCACTCTGTCCCCAAACTCACCCCTATACCTTAATGATTTTTTGGCCCTATGCTCTTTTTTCTGGAAGCCTTATCTTCTGCTCGACACTGGTCTGCAAGCCTCAAAGGGGTCTTGATTGAAAACACAGTTTTGGTGAATGTCTAATTGCTAATTGATTGCCATAGAAGGAAACTGTTGTGCATGGAAAACATGGGATTCTTCTAACAAGATGTCTAAGTGCTGTTATATGGTTGTGCAGAGAAAATACAGGATGATACAGAAAAACCCAAAAAAAAATCCAGAAAAATGCATTTCAAAAAAGTTATAAATTGATTTGCATTTTAATGAGTGAAATAAGTATTTGATCCCCTATCGATAAGCAAGATTTCTGGCTCCCAGGTGTCTTTTACACAGGTAACGAGCTGAGATTAGGAGCACTCTCTTAAAGGGAGTGCTCCTAATCTCAGCTCGTTACCTGTATAAAAGACACCTGTCCACAGAAGCAATCAATCAATCAGATTCCAAACTCTCCACCATGGCCAAGACCAAAGAGCTGTCCAAGGATGTCAGGGACAAGATTGTAGACCTACACAAGGCTGGAATGGGCTACAAGACCATCGTCAAGCAGCTTGGTGAGAAGGTGACAACAGTTGGTGCAATTATTTGCAAATGGAAGAAACACAAAAAAAGTGTCGGTCTCCCTCGGTCTGGGCTCCATGCAAGATCTCACCTCGTGGAGTTTCAATGATCATGAGAACGGTGAGGAATGGGAGGATCTTGTTAATGATCTCAAGGCAGCTGAGACTATAGTCACCAAGAAAACAATTGGTAACACACTATGCTGTGAAGGACTGAAATCCTGCAGCACCCACAAGGTGCATGGCTGTAGCTGCTCTCTTAGTGCAGACCACTGGGAAAATTGCTCTCTCTCACACATTGATCTTATACTCATCACACCAGGTCACTGCCATTTTGAATTACATCCACATGCAACACATGACAGCTCAACAAAGACCAGGATATGAGGTTTTTCTTTGTGCCACTTAAAATTTAACTATCAAACCTACTAGTGTGCCTAACACACCAACTGTAGTCTTGCATTGCCTAATTAATTCTGTTGAGCCAGTCACTGAGAACACTCATGATTGCCTAGCTGAAATTCACATTTCCTCGAGCCTAGGTTTGAACTTTCAGACATTCCATCTGAAAGATTTTGTGTCTGAAATTTCACAAACATTATGAGCACCCCTGTCCTGCCCAATTAGCTGAATTAAAAGCTCTCACTATATACAGCCGTGGCCAAAAGTTTTGAGAATGACACAAATATTAATTTTCACAAAGTCTACTGCTTCAGTATTTTTAGATCTTTTTGTCAGATGTTACTGTTACTGAAGTATAATCACAAGCATTTCATAAGTGTCAATGGCTTTTATTGACAATTACATGAAGTTTATGCAAAGAGTCAATATTTGCAGTGTTGAACCTTCTTTTTCAAGACCTCTGCAATTCGCCCTGGCATGCTGTCAATCAACTTCTGGGCCACATCCTGACTGATGGCAGCCCATTCTTGCATAATCAATGCTTGGAGTTTGTCAGAGTTTGTGGGTTATTGTTTGTCCACCCGCCTCTTGAGGATTGACCACAAATTCTCAATGGGATTAAAGTCTGGGGTGTTTCCTGGCCATGGACCCAAAATGTCGATGTTTTGTTCCCCGAGCCACTTCGTTATCACTTTTGTCTTGTGGCAAGGTGCCCCATCATGCTGGAAAAGGCATTGTTCATCACAAACTGTTCTTGGATGGTTGGGAGAAGTTGCTCTCTGAGGATGTTTTTGTACCATTCTTTATTCATGGCTGTGTTCTTAGGCAAAATTGTGAGTGAGCCCACTCCCTTGGCTGAGAAGCAACCCCACACATGAGTGGTCTCAGGATGCTTTACTGTTGGCATGACACAGGACTGATGGTAGCGCTCACCTTTTCTTCTCCGGACAAGCTTTTTTCCAGATGCCCCAAACAATCGGAAAGGGGATTCATCAGAGAAAATGACATTACCCCAGTCCTCAGCAGTCCAATCCCTGTACTTTTTGCAGAATAGCAGTCCGTCCCTGATGTTTTTCCTGGAGAGAAGTGGCTTCTTTGCTGCCCTTCTTGACACCAGGCCATCCTCCAAAAGTCTTCGCCTTACTGTGCGTGCAGACGCACTCACACCTGCCTGCTGCCATTCCTGAGCAAGCTCTGCACTGGTGGTGCCCCGATCCCGCAGCTGAATCAACTTTACGAGACGGTCCTGGCGCTTGCTGGACTTTCTTGGGCGCCCTGAAGCCTTCTTCACAACAGTTGAACCTCTCTCCTTGAAGGTCTTGATGATCCGATAAATGGTTGATTTAGGTGCAATCTTACTAGCAGCAATATCCTTGCCTGTGAATCCCTTTTTGTGCAAAGCAATGATGGCTGCACGTGTTTCCTTGCAGGTAACCATAGTTAACAGAGGAAGAACAATAATTTCAAGCACCACCCTCCTTTTAAAGCTTCCAGTCTGTTATTCTAACTCAATCAGCATGACAGAGTGATCTCCAGCCTTGCCCTCGTTAACACTCTCACCTGTGTTAACGAGAGAATCACTGACATGATGTCAGCTTGTCCTTTTTTGAAATGCAGTGGACATGTTTTTTTGGAATTAAGTTCATTTTCATGGCAAAGAGGGACTTTGAAATTAATTGCAATTCATCTGATCACTCTTCATAACATTCTGGAGTATATGCAAATTGCCATCATAAAAACTGAGGCAGCAGACTTTGTAAAAATTTATATTTGTGTCATTCTCAAAACTTTTGGCCACGGCTGTATATTAGCATTATTGCAGGGTAGAATTGCTAATATACAGCCGTGGCCAAAAGTTTTGAGAATGACACAAATATTAATTTTCACAAAGTCTACTGCTTCAGTTTTTATGATGGCAATTTGCATATACTCCAGAATGTTATGAAGAGTGATCAGATGAATTGTAATTAATTTCAAAGTCCCTCTTTGCCATGAAAATTAACTTAATCCCAAAAAAACGTCCACTGCATTTCAGCCCTTCCGCAAAAGGACCAGCTGACATCATGTCAGTGATTCTCTCGTTCTTTGACATTGTGCAAAGGATTAAAAAAAAAATTAACATTATATTTTGTAAAAAAAAAAAAAAGAAAAAAAAGAAAAACAAAAGCACAAACTAAGTGTTAACTGGTAAGAGGTTGAATGTTCTGCAGTAACACATACATTCACTCATCTAAACACAGTAACGTTACTTTATTCTGTAAATGTATGGCACTTCTTACATTTATATAAAATTATGTTATAACCCAATTACAGTTACTGCTCTCATAAAAAACACAATTACTTTTGTTTCTAAATATAGCTAAATATAGCATCAAAAAACATATTTGATCAAAATGAATATTTTAGCCAGTTATTGCGCTTCCTTTCTATTGAGCGCATGAGCGGACTCGCGCTCATTCACTGAAGTTTAACGGAGACTCACTTGCTGTCAGGACGAGCCTTTATGTAAAATGGAAATACTGGCGTGAATTTCTAAAATTTACAGATAAGGAAATAAATGTAAAAATGTTATTTCTGCGCTGAAGAAAACATGTTTGGAACACATCTGACACGAAAAGCCACGTTAATAAGTTCAAGTTCAAGTTCAGTTTATTTGTATAGCGCTTTTAACAATGGACATTGTCCCAAAGCAGCTTTACAGAAATATATAAATTCAGGACATAGATTTTAAATTTATGAATTTATCCCCAATGAGCAAGCCAGAGGCGACGGTGGCAAGGAAAAACTCCATGAGACGATATGAGGAAGAAACCTTGAGGGGAACCAGACTCGAAAGGGAACCCATCCTCATCTGGGTAACACCGAATAGTGCAATTATAAAGAAATAAATCCTTTCTATAAATGTACCAATACTACATGGTCCAATAGCAGTTGTGAAACCATGAAAATTCATTACAGTTTTTATATGAAGTCTGTTTTGTTGAACTTCACCACTGTTCACTGATGGAGACTTGAGTGCCAAACTGTTTGTGGCAATTGCAGTTCTAGCCATCATAGCATAACCATTCATATGAATTGAGGTCCAAAGTAGTACCATCCTCAGTAATCTCAATGATCTTTAGGCTGCACCATGTGGGGCCATCCTCAGCAGCAGCATGTGACTTCCAATTGATGAGAACTCCAACCAGAAGTAGGGCATCAGGATGGATCAGGCAGGTCCAGAGAGCAGAAGGGGTCGGGATCACTGGCATCTCAGGAGTATCATGTGTAGCTCGACAGAAGGGGAGAGAGAGAGAGAGAGAGAGAGAGAGAGAGAGAGAATTAGGTATGCTTATTGTCCCGTAATGGTTAAGGACAGTGTACTTTGCGTGAGTGAAATCAGGTACTCCGGCAAGACTAGCTATGACAGCATAGAAAAAACTATTTACAAAAAGCTTGACTAAACAAATATGTTTTCAGCCTGGACTTAAACACTGAGACTGTGTCTGAATCCTGAACACCAATTGGAAGGCTGTTCCATAACTGTGGGGCTTTGTAAGAGAAAGCTCTTCCCCCTGCTGTAGCCTTCACTATTCGAGGTACCAACAAATAGCCTGCACCTTTTGATCGAAGTAGGCGTGGTGGATCATAAAAGACCAAAATTCGCTTAGGTACTGTGGCACGAAGCCATTAAGTCAATAATAGTATTTTATAATCAGTGCGAAATTTCACTGGGAGCCAATGCAGTGTGGATAAGATAGGGGTGATGTGGTCATATCTTCTGGTTGTAGTAAGGACTCTTGCAGCTGCATTCTAGACTAACTGGAGTTTGTTTATGCTCCTACTGGAACATCCAGACAGTAAGGCATTACAATAATCCAACCTAGGGGTGACAAAAGCCTGGACTAATTTTCTTGCATCATGTAGTGACAATATATTTCTTATCTTAGCAATATTTCTGAGGTCAAAGAAGGCTATCCTAGTAATATTATCTACATGGGCGTCAAAGGAACGACTGGAGTCAATAATCACACCAAGGTCTTTTACTGCTGCACATGATGAAACAGAAAGGCCATCCAGAGTTACTATGGAATCAGAAAACTTACTTCTAGCTGCATGTGGTCCTAGTATAAGTACTTCTGTCTTGTCAGAATTTAGTGAGAGGAAGTTAATAAGCATCCAGTGTCTAATGTCCTTTACACATTCCTCGACTTTATTAAACTGGTGTCTGTCATCTGACTTTGCTGAAACATACAACTGTGTGTCATCAGCATAACAGTGGAAGCTAATTCCATGTTTATGAATAATTTGACCCAGAGGTAGCATATATAAAGAAAAAAGCAGTGGGCCTAAAACAGAACATTGTGGAACACCAAACTTTACCTCAGTATGCGTAGAGAATTCACCATTTACATCTACAACCTGATAACAATCAGTCAAATAAGACCTGAGCCAGGAGAGGGCCGTTCCCTTAATGCCAACAACGTTTTCTAATCTACCAAGGAGAATAGAATGATCAATTGTATCAAAAGCTGCACTAAGGTCAAGCAACACAAGCATGGAGACACAACCCTGATCAGAGGCCAGTAGTAGGTCATTTACCACTTTAATCAGTGCTGTCTCTGTGCTATGATGAGGCCTAAATCCTGACTGATATATTTCATGAATGTTATTCCTATTTAGGTATGAGCATAGCTGCTGTGCTACAACCTTTTCTAAGATCTTGGAGATAAAGGGGAGATTTGATATTGGCCTATAGCTGGACAATTGACAGGGGTCGAGGTCAGGTTTTTTGATCAGGGGTTTGATAACTGCTAGTTTAAATGATTTAGGTACATAGCCAGTGCTAAGGGAAGAACAGATTATTTTTAGAAGGGGTTTGATTATTTCTGGAATAATCTGTTTGAAGAAACATGTAGGTAAGGGATCTAGTATGCAAGTTGATGATTTTGATGAAGAAATTAATTAAATAAGTTCGGTCTCTCTAAGGGGAGTAGAGCACTCTAATCATTGATCTGATATTGCTATATTATTATCTGCAGGGTTCGTTAGAAGACTGTCTTGTTTTAAATTAATAGTCTGAATTTTTTGTCTAATATTTTCAATTTTGCCAATGAAAATATTTATGAAATCATCGCTGCTGTATAATGATTGTGTGCATGTGCCTGTGGCGGTTTTATTCCTAGTTAATTTTTCTATAGTATTAAATAAGTATCTAGGATTATTTTTGTTATCTTCAATTAAGGTGGAGAGATAGACTGATCTAGCAGCACTAAGAGATTTCCTATAGTTCAGGAGGCTCTCCTTCCATGCTGTTTGAAATACTACCAATTTGGTTTGACGCCATTTACATTCTAATTGTCGAGTGACCTGTTTTAAGGTGTGATCATTATACCAGGGTGCTAGCTTTTTCTCTCTAATTATTTTTCTTTTAAGTGGAGCTACCTTATCTAACATGTAGCGGAACATTGACTCTAAGCAGTCACCTGATCAAGTTCTATGGGATCAGACGGTGATCGAATCATAGATGATATCTCTGGGAGGTTATTGATAAAACTCTGTGCAGTAGCTGACTTGAATGTACGTTTGACACAGTAGCGTGGCAAGGTGCATATATTATGATCAATGCACAATTTACACGAGATGAGATAATGATCTGAGATAGCTTCAGACTGCGGAAATGTGACTATATTTCCTATATTTAATCCATATGTTAGTATAATGTCAAGAGTGTGACCACCATTATGAGTGGGTCCGGTTACATTCTGATTTACCCCTACTGAATCTAAAATAGACACAACTGCTTTTCTCAGAGGATCTTCCGGGTTATCAAAATGAATATTAAAGTCACCAACAATTGATGCTTTATCTAGAGAAACAACCAGGTTCGAGATAAAATCTGCAAATTCACCAAGGAATTCAGAATATGGCCCTGGGGGTCTGTAAATAATAATAAGTGGAATCAACTCTATAGACTTATTTTTTATGGTTGCATATGTTATACTAGTATGAAGAACTTCAAAGGAGTTGAACTTATGGCTAGGTTTTTGTGTGATGCCTAGATTTTCATTATGAATGAGTGCGACACCTCCTCCTCTGCCAGTTAGTCAGGGCTGATGTATATAACTATATCCAGGAGGACTGGCTTCATTTAGTGTTATGTACTCATTTGGTTTAATCCATGTTTCTGTTAAACACATTATATTAAACTACTGATTGGTAATGGTTTTATTAACAATAAGTGCTTTAGACATAAGAGATCTAATATTTAACAGTCCTAGCTTCAGATCAAAGGTGCTGGCTGTGCATTCAGTATGGTCTAATTTTATTTTAATTAGGTTACTCAAACAAACTTTCCGAAAATTTCTACATATTTGTTTAGCTCGGGGAACAGACACAGTCTCGATATTGTGGAACCTAGGTGATGACTCAGTGCAGCTAGCAGACGGTCGGTTTAGCCTGCTTGTCTGCTCCCTGGCCTTGGCTCTGGATTGTCAACAGTTAACTAGGCCTGTTCTGAGACTATGTGCTATGCTGCAAGAAATGAGAGCAGCACCTTCCCGAGTGGGATGGATACTGTCCCGCCCTAACAGGCCAGCCTTGCCTTCAAAACTGCTCCAATGATCTATAAATCCCACATTGTTTTCAGAGCACCACCTGGACATCCAGCAGTTCAGTGACCATAACCTGCTGTAAGCTACATCGCCACTCCACATTGTGGTGAGGCCAGAGCATATTACTGCATCGGACATCGCCTTCGTTAATTTACACACCTCTACAATGTTACTCTTAGTAACCTCTGACTGATGAAGGCTCAAGTTCAGTTTCAGTTTATTTGTATAGTGCTTTTAACAGTGGTCATTGTTCCAAAGCAGCTTTACAGAAATATATAAATTCAGGACATAGATTTTAAATGTATGAATTTATCCCCAATGAGCAAGCCGGAGGTGACGGTGGCAAGGAAAAACTCCCTGAGACGATATGAGGAAGAAACCTTGAGAGGAACCAGACTCAAACGGGAACCCATCCTCATCTTTGTGAAGGCGTATATCATTAGCTCCTACATGAATAACTATCTTTGAAAACCTGTGCTTGCCTAAGACCCTAAGATTACCTGCTATGTCCGGCACCCTGGCTCCTGGTATACACCTAACTAAAGCTGCTGGAGCCCCTAAAGGCCTAGCTAATTTCACGTGCCTTAAGATAGAGTCTCCTATAACCAGAGCTCTTTCAGGTTTCTCAGCGGGTGCTTCACTAAGCAGAGCAAACCTGTTGGACACGTGAAGCGGAGAGGAGTGGTGCTCCCGTGGGTGAGCCTTAGCGTTAGCTTTGGCTTTGCTATTATGCCGCCAAGTCGTCACCCATTCGCCCCACTGTGAGGGCTCTAATGCCGGAGTTGGGGGATTGCTGTCTCCGCCTGAGGCATCCAGACTTTCCCCTACAGAAACTATACTGCTCTCACTCTCACTAACCCTCTCTAGAGTCTGGATGCGCACCTCTAATGCTGCAATCTTCTCCGTCAGAGCACTTACTAGCATACACTTAGCACAAATAAAGCTATTACTAACAACGGAGGAAGAATGACTAAACATCCTGCACTCAACACATTGAAAAAGCTGAAGATTTGCCATATTGAGTGTTTAACGTACCTTAGTCAAAGATAAGTTGATATTATTTTAGACGGATTAGAGTGTTAATACACTTACGAGTTTGTTTGAAGTGCTTAATATAAAATATTCTGATGTTTTGGAAAACCTGGATCGTGCACTCTTCCTGCAGCAGCTCACTCTGTGACCTCTGCAGTTTTTCACGTGTTTTATTTATAGAAATGGGTTTTTCACCATTGTGAAGTGACGTCACTGATGGAGGTTAGCCACAGTGATGTCACAGACCCAAATAATCTATAGTAATTCATTGGTGACTGTTTTAATTATCGATTATTATCGATTTTATCGATTAGTTCTTACAGCCCTATTGCCAAGTAGTAGTGATGACACCAGTGGTTCTTATTCAGCCTCAACCTAGTGTAGACAACATTGCCCCATACAACATCAGGCAAATGCTTATGAATAAGCAGTGTGGCTACAGAGAGGTGACACTAGAGATGAAAATGGTATATGGCATTTGCATGAAGGACATATGATTGTACCTATTGCACATCTCACTGTACTCATTTTTGTTGCGCATGTTTTTGACCATCGCGCGAGAGGGGAAAATATGAGAAAGACAAAACATTAAGGGTACTGGTCTCCATACTTACAGACAATGGTGGATATTTTTTTTGTATGAATGTGAAATTTGTGCTCAAAACAATGTCAGAAAGGGAACATCAGCACCAATAGGTCACATTCTAGTACCAGAAGGGCCATTTCAACACCTGGTGATTGACATAGTGAAAAGCATAAGAGGGAAAAGGTACATGATGGATTTAGCAGATGGGTGGAAGCAACGCTGATAGCAGACCAAGCTGCAGGAACAGTGATTAAATTTTTGACCAGAGAAGTAATTTCCAGATTTGGCATACCATCACATATAAGCTCCAACAATGGCTCAGTGTTTGTTAAAAAAAAAACAACAACAGTGAAAACAGTGTTGCAGCAACTGAGAATAAAGCAGAGATTGGGATGTGTTTATCACCCTCAGTCACAGGGAATGGTGGAGAGGGTGAATGTTGCTTTCAAAGCTAAGCTTAATAGGATCTGTGCTGACATTAAACTTAATTGGGTAGATGCTTTATCTCTTGCGCTGATTAATTATCGCATGCATGCTAACAGAATTACGCATCTAACACACTCAATATCTGAGAGATCCTTATGCAGGACCGCCGCTGGAGCAAATGCAAATGGAACTAAGAGCATATATGCGATAACTAACTGATATATATGAAGCTATCTATTCACAGGAACAGATCAGGGGACCGAGGTGTACCTAGGGGTGTTCAAGCCCAGAAGGAAAGGGCCATACCAGGTTGGCCCCCTAAGCCAGATTGGATCCCAGAACAGAAGCAGGATGAAACAGTTTCCAGTTCCTCAAGTGAAGACGAAGAAGAAGTTTGATGAGCCATGCCCTGGGTATAAGTGCTAGCCCAACCTCTCCCCAAGGGTGACCCCCTGCAATACGCAAAGTATCTGGGTCGAAGACAAACATCGCTAGGACATCCACTGAGAAAGGAAGCAATGAACTTTTCTATTTTTTCTATTTTTAATTTTTCTATTGAATTATAATCAATTGTGTGACAAGAGACAGGGTGATCACTGTCTGACTTATCATTATAATCAACTCAAACTATTTTGTACTTGTGTTTATCGATCTATACCTGTATCAACTATATGGGCTTAATCAACTTGTACTCTACATAACCGTGACAATCACGGGCAATTGCTGAACCAAATGCATGCTCATGAACACACTGTTTTGATTTTTGTGCTTAGGGAAAGGGAGGCAGAATCTTTTACTCCTTCCTGGTCTATGGTGGAGGGAGATGTTTGGTTCTGTACTCAGCAAGAGAGGGGTTTCAGGATTTGGTCATTGATAACTGGTTGTTGTGATCATACAGAGATCACTAGTTAGTGTAACATGAAGGAACTGGATTGTGAGATTACTCTCTTAAGATAGGTGGAACTTAGTAAGTCCCAGAGGGGGGAAAATATATAGAATATAATAACAAAGCATACTCTAAAAGTATAATCTAATATTCAATATGAGTTAACAAACATAATCAATATGTGTAATCAACACTTAGAAGTATAATTATAACCATAAAATACATTCTAATCGGACTATAGTCTAAATGTGTACTGAGTTAGAAGAATCGAATGTTTTCCCTGCATAACAGTTTCTTCCAGTTTCTTTTGGCAATAAATTAGCAATTAGACATTCACCAAAACTGTGTTTTCAATCAAGACCCCTTTGAGGTTTCATAATGTTTTTTTGTCTGAAAAGTGGTCTCTTACATAATATGCTGCTTTCTTTAATGACATACAAACATTTTTCTGTAACATTAAATTTTGTGCTAGAAAACTTGTTTGGGAATCTAAAATGTTTTTTGTACTGACTTGATAATGTAGAAATCATAAAATAAAAAATCTACAACAAAGTTTGTACTAAAAAAAACAGGGTGCCTAAAACTTTTTCACAGTATCATGTAGTGGTCTATACATGTCATGGTCCGGGTCGAGCTCCGTGTATCTCCCCTGTTTCCAGTGCTTTCTCTCTCTCTCTGTTTGTGTATGTGTTCCTGGGCGTGGCGCTCCATGGCTGAATCAGCAGTCTCACCTGCTCCTCATCAACTCACCTCATCAGCAGTGCATAAATACCCCAGTTCCTCAGTCACTCTTCGTCAGATTGTTCCAGCCTTCAGTGCGGTAACTTCTGGCTCTACTCGTGTTTTGGTTCTCAGCAGTATTCCATGATGTGTTGCACTTACTAAGCGCCCGACTCTGATGCTCAAGACCTGAGTTCGAATCCCGACCACACTACTCTCCCCCATACACTTTCCCAGCTCCATCAATCCTTAAATAAAACCCAACTTCCTCTATCCTTGAGTCTGTGTTCTGCATTTGGGTCTTCTTAGTCTTAGTGGCATAACAGAACAATCTGGCCACCATGGACCCAGTGGAACCAGCTCCCTTGCAGACAGCTCTGTCCTGGCAGGTCCTGGGCCAACATGACCAACAGCTCCACACCATATCCCAGAAGATTAGTGCTCTCATGGAGCAGCTCAACCAACTAGCCCTGGTGTCATTTGTTCCTCCCTCAAATCAGGCCACCCTGGCACCCCTTCCTGTCTCCCCCTCAAATCCCCCACAGCGTGAGGCCCATGTCCCTGACCTCGAACCCGATGCTGGCGATCTAGGGAGGTGCCGATCCTTCCTCCTCCAATGCTCCCTTGTGTTTGCCCAATGTCCCCTCACCTATGCCACCGATGAGTCCAAGGTGGCTTACATCATGGGGCTCCTCCGGGGAAATGCTCTAGTCTGGGCCACGGCGGTCTGGGACAAGCAACCAGTGTTAACAATCTCCATTGCGACCTTCACCGACGAACTCAGAAGAGGGTTCGACCACCCTGTCCAGGGGAAGGAGGCCACCAAATGCCTGCTCTCTCTCCACCAGGGACCCCGTAGCGTGGCAGAGTACTTTGTGGAGCTCCTGGTACTAGCAGCAGAGTCTGGATGGAACCAGGAGTCACTCATGGGGGTGTTACAAAACGGCCTCAGCGAGCAGTTAAAGGATGAACTTGCGGCAAGAGATGAGACTGTCTCTCTCAACTCCCTGATTTCTCTCACCATCCGCCTGGACAACCGCATGCGAGAGAGAGAGATAAATCAATGTAATAATTGGAAAATAAATAAAGGAATAATTTTGATAAAATTTGATAAAACAAATAATAATTTAAAAAAGTAATTAATTTTTAATTAAATTTAATCCTAAATTTAGTTTTGTATTACTTTTTCCTTCATTTATTATTTTCTGTATTTATTTTTCCATTTACTTTTATATTTATTTATTTATTTATGTATGCATTTATTTCTTTTTATATTTATTTATTCCCGCATGTATTTATTTCCACATTTATTTATTTCTACATTTATTTATTTCTACGTTTATTTATTTTTACTTTCCCGTGTGTAACATGGAAATGAGGGAGGTGGTCCTTGCATAGCTCCAGTGCTTCACTGGTTGAGAGCTCAGCTAAAAAGGCTATAAGGCTACTACGAGCTGCTTACCTTGCTAAGCTATTCCGGATCGTTCTTTCACATACACTGAAAAAAAAAATCTGTTTGATTAACATAAAAAAATATGCACATCGGTTGCACATATTAAAGTTATGTTTACTCAACATTATTTGTCTATGTTCAAGTTGCCTAATTTATGTTTGTTAAACAAAAATCATATTTATATTTTGTTTTTATGCTTTTCATTCATGTCAAGAATTTATAGTTACCTCCCGTTAATTTAACATTGATTATGTTGAAGTGAAAGCTTTTTTTATGTAGAGTGTATTGGATTACCATGTGTTAAACCAACATAGTTATTTTATGTTAATTTAATTTTTTTCTTTAATGTTTAGTATATTTACTTATCTGCTAAACCAATATGTAAAATATATGTAGTATATGCAGTGGTGTTTCAATAAATAAAACTAACCTGATAAAATAATCTCACACTGTACTTATACAGTGGGGGAAAAAGTATTTGATCCCCTGCTGATTTTGTACGTTTGCCCACTGACAAAGAAATGATCAGTCTATAATTTTAATGGTAGGTGTATTTTAACAGTGAGAGACCAAATAAAATAGTTATAAATTGATTTGCATTTTAATGAGTGAAATAAGTATTTGATCCCCTATCAATCAGCAAGACTTCTGGCTCCCAGGTGTCTTTTACACAGGTAATGAGCTGAGATTAGGAGCACTCTCTTAAAGGGAGTGCTCCTAATCTCAGCTCGTTACCTGTATAAAAGACACCTGTCCACAGAAGCAATCAATAAATCAGATTCCAAACTCTCCACCATGGCCAAGACTAAAGAGCTGTCCAAGGATGTCAGGGACAAGATTGTAGACCTACACAAGGCTGGAATGGGCTACAAGACCATCTCCAAGAAGCTTGCTGAGAAGGTGACAACAGTTGGTGCGATTATTCGCAAATGGAAGAAACACAAAATAACTGTCAGTCTCCCTCGGTCTGGGGCTCCATGCAAGATCTCACCTCGTGGAGTTTCAATGATCATGAGAACAGTGAGGAATTAGCCCAGAACTACACGGGAGGATCTGGTTAATGATCTCAAGGCAGCTGGGACCATAGTCACCAAGAAAACAATTGGTAACACACTACGCCGTGGACTGAAATCCTGCAGCTCCCGCAAGGTCCCCCTGCTCAAGAAAGCACATGTACAGGCCCGTCTGAAGTTTGCCAATGAACATCTGAATGTGTTGTGGTCAGATGAGACCAAAATCGAGCTCTTTGGCATCAACTCAACTCACCATGTTTGGAAGAGGAGGAATGCTGCCTATGACCCCAAGAACACCATCCCCACCGTCAAACATGGAGGTGGAAACATTATGCTTTGGGGGTGTTTTTCTGCTAAGGGGACAGGAAAACTGCACCGCATCAAAGGGACGATGGACGGGGCCATGTACCGTCAAATCTTGGGTGACAACCTTCTTCCCTCAGCCAGGGCATTGAAAATGGGTCGTGGATGGTTTTTCCAGCATGACAATGACCCAAAACACACAGCCAAGGCAACAAAGGAGTGGCTCAAGAAGAAGCACATTAAGGTCCTGGAGTGGCCTAGCCAGTCTCCAGACCTTAATCCCATAGAAAATCTGTGGAGGGAGCTGAAGGTTCGAGTTGCCAAACGTCAGACCTTAATGACTTGGAGAGGATCTGCAAAAAGGAGTGGGACAAAATCCCTCCTGAGATGTGTGCAAACCTGGTGGCCAACTACAAGAAATGTCTGACCTCTGTGATTGCCAACAAGGGTTTTGCCACCAAGTACTAAGTCGAAGGGGTCAAATACTTATTTCACTCATTAAAATGCAAATCAATTTATAACTTTTTTGAAATGTGTTTTTCTGGATTTTTTTTGTTGTTATTCTGTCTTTCACTGTTAAAATACACCTACCATTAAAATTATAGATCATTTCTTTGTCAGTGGGCAAACGTACAAAATCAGTAGGGGATCAAATACTCCCCTCCCCCCCACTGTATAGCTTTGGCACACTAGAAGCTGACTTTTGTCAATAAATAAATGCATTTTGTACATCCCTATACTTGATGTAGCCCTATCTACAACATTAACGCTGTACTTTTTAAAAAGCAGTAAGGCAATAAGCAAAAACATTTCTTGAACCAAATGACTGTATTCTTTTCAACAGTACATAACTGTAACACTGGACTTCCAATCCATACAATAGAGAAGCATGTGACACACATAGCTCACCTATTTGAAATGCTTCTGTTAAAATATACAACACAGTGCCTCAAAAACATGCTGCTGGGCCCCTAATGCAACACCGTAACTGCTTAAAATATCATCTTTGTCAAAAAATAAACTTACATTGACATTGTAAGAGCCATTAGGAAAATAAGGCTCTATGGCAACAGCAAGTGCAGTTAGTAAAATATCACAAAGCAAAGCAGTACAAGGTATAGCTATTAATATTGCTAATGAGACTAATGCTGATTCAACTTAAATAAGCCAATAGCAGGACTCAAACCCCATACAAGAGCAAAATGAACAGACCAAAAATCTAAGGAAAAAAATTGTTTACCTAAAAAAAAATCACCACATCACCACAAAAATAAGTACCATTATTCAAAGTTTCACACCATATGTGAAGCTTTCTCTGTGTGTGTGTGTGTGTGTGTGTGTGTGTGTGTGTGTGTGTGTGTGTGTGTGTGTGAAATGAAACAAAAATAGCTTCCAATATCACCTTACTGAAATGTGATAGGACATGAACCTGTACAACATATAACATCCTCTGCTTTTAGACCTTTCACATAAGTAAAATACCACAAAACAAATAAAAAGATAGACACCGTGAAAGAGGTAAACTGGAAAAGGTGAACCCACATGACAATGTCAACTATGTCCAAAGTCCAACAATTCCTAATCCCTTGATGTTTTTGTTTTATAAAGCTTCACAGAACGCAACAACAAAACAAAAACATTTTGGTGTCAGTAAATTATTCTTCCATTTTAAAACTTCCAATAAAGTTGCCTATAGCAGCTTTGCTTTTTGCTGTGATGTCAAATAAGAGAAATACTCATTAACAAAGCAAATTTGACCTAGGGGAAAAAAAAAAAAAAAAGAAGAACACGTGCTATAAACATCACCACAAAAATAAATACAATAAACACTGTGGCCAACTTACCCTCTTAAAATATTTCACTCCATATGTGCTGTATAAGTAAGCTTTGTGGGTGTGTGAAATGAAAAAGAAATAATGGTCCTTATTCCAAGAGGCAAACACAGGAAACTACCTGTGCCCGCCTGTCATAACATGGAAACAGCTCACTCAGAGTCCATTTCTGAGAACTTGTGCTTTCTTTGAAAGTGTGCTGCCTTCCAGCTCCATGACCATTTCCTGCAGTACCTCGAAGGTATATTTCAGTTCAGTTGAGGTTCAAAGCATACATTAGTCCAAATAACATCGCAGCAGCTAATGCAAAGTTATCCAAATCTTGTAAGATCATCTGGCCCTCAAGGACAATCCCGATGTCCTCTGGTCTGTCACGGGCATCTCTGTGTTTGAGAACATAGATTCCCACTGTGGGCTCCTCAATGGATCCTTGGATGAAGGCTTCGTCTGCAGCCTGGAGAATGCACATTCACAAAATGAGATTCAACAGAACACTGGGCACTGAGCTGGGAATATTATACAGATAGGTAGGTAGATATCGCTTTTAATGCCATGTCAGCATCTATGGCTATTTCATGGCAAAAATCAGACTTACAAACATTTCAAGTGTTACACGAATACAGTACAAAACACACACACTAAATAAAAAATAAATAAATAAATAAATATAAACAAACGAAGGGAAGTTACAGCGGGAGGGGTTATATGAGGTGTTTTACATTTGCATGTGATAGAAATTCTAAAACCTTTTCTGGTAAAAACTTACAACAAGTCCTTAAGAGAGCTTACTGTGTAAAACTGTTGTCTACTTGCGCTAAGCACAGTACAGTCCAATAAAAGATGTTTAATGGAGAGCAGGGAATTGCAGAACATACATGAAGTCGGGTTTTTGCCTTTTAGTAGGAATGCATGGGTTAGTCTTGAGTGGCCCATGCGACATCTAGTGTATACCACTTGGTCAAATCTTGTTTTAAAAGAGTTTAAGAGTCTGTTGGGGATTGCATGTAATGTAATGTTTATACACGTGTCCCATTCTTCTTGCCACTTGTTTAGTATATAGTGGTTAACAGCAGGTTTAAGGTCGGGGGGGGGGATTTGACACACTTCTATTTTCCGCTTAATTACCTCCTTTGCAGCCATATCCGCTTGTTCGTTTCCTGTTAGTCTGATATGACTTGGAACCCAGCAGAAGATTATGCTAGTGGGTTGGTGCTATAATTGGTCCACTTTAGTTAAGATGCAGTCTATCAAGGGGTGATCAGTTTTTAAGGTTTCCATTGCTTGGAGTCCGTGAAGTTCTTTTGTTGAGCTTTTCCGATATATTCCAGGGCGAGTAGTAGGGCATGTGCTTCAGCTGTGAAGATTGAACATTGGAGTGATATTGGAGTGATAGCGTCAGCCGTCTATTTTGAAGTGATGGTTCGTTGGTTTCAGCGTACACACTTTGCACTGGTGAGGTGGTGCTCCCAAGGCAAGTCGTAGTCCCTGGTGATGTACTGTGTCAAGTTTTTGTTTGTATGATTTTCTGGCGGAATTGTAAACTATACTCCTGTAGTCCAGACACGATCGGATCAATACTCTATAGAGTCGTAGCAGTATAGTGTACTCTGCTCCCCATTTGGTTTTGGCCAAAACTTTAATTATGTTCATTGTTTTAAGACACTTTTCTCTTAAAATTTTCATATGTGGAATAAAGGTCATTTTGTTATCGAGGAGAAGGCCTAAGAACTTGATTTCTTTAACAACTTCAGTGGGGTCTCTATTCATGAAGAGTTCTGAGTCATGATGGAGGGATTGCTGGAGGCAGAAGTGAGTGTAGACTGTTTTGGTTTTGGAAAATCTGAACCCGTTCTCAAATGACCACCGGTTAATCTTGTGAATGCATAGCTGTAATTGCCTTTCGATTGTGCTCATCATCTTCCCTCTGTAGCAGATGCAAAGGTCATCCACATACAGGCTGCTGGGTCCAATGTTATTTACAATGCTGTTCATTTTTATACTGAAGAGGGTAACCGAGAGTATGCTTCCCTGAGGAACTCCAAGTTTTTGTTTGTGTATGCTTGATAAGGTGTTCCCCACTTGGACCCTGAAATATCTGCTGGCTAAAAAGTTGGAGATGAAGATGGATAGTCATCCTCAGAAACCCATTTGGTACAGGTCTTTCAAGATGCTGTACTTCCAGGATGTATCGTATGCTTTTTCCAGATCAAAAAAGACAGCGACAACATGTTCCTTTCTAATGAAACCATCTCGGATGTATGACTCTAGCCTGATCAGGTGATCCAGGGTGCTCTTTCCACGTCTGAAACCACACTGGAAGTCATTGATTTGTTTCCTCGATTCCAGAGTCCAGACGAGTCTGTTGTTCACCATCCTTTCCATGGTTTTGCAGAGGCAACTGGTGAGTGCGATTGGCCGATAGTTGTTTGGGTTAGTGTGATCTTTTCCTGGTGGATGGGGATTATTATTGCTTCTTTCCAGGTGGTGGTATTTTACCAGTGGACCACACAGAGTTGAAGTCATCCAAAAGTAGGGCTAGTGTGCTATGGGGTAAGTGCTTTAAGAACTGGTAATGGATTTTATCTGGGCCGACTGCAGTATCGTGTGAGCATTTCAGAGAGTTTAATAGTTCTTCCATCTTGGTTAATTATATGGTTCCTTGTTATTAGAGAGGAAATTCAGTGGTATACTTTCCTGTTGGGCTCGTGTAATCTGAAATTCAGGGAGGCAGTGTCCGATTGATGAGTTCTCTTCAAAGGACTCTGCTAGCGTGTTTGCTATGTCTGCTGCCTTTGTCTGAAGGGTGTCTTGTTTTTTGATATTTTGAATGTGTGATCCACCTCCTACACCATTCATCTTAAGAACCATGTTCCAGATCTTCTTCGTAGGTGTATTACAGGTCAAGTTTGATACAAATTGTCTCCAGCTTTGTTTTTTGGCTTCATTAATGATCCTTACAAATTTTAAATCGTTAGGTTTGTGGTTGATGGGTGAGTGTTAAAAAGTCTTTCAGCCTTTTTCCGTGCTTTGATAGCCTCTTTACACTGCTCATTGAACCATGGGTTAGCCTTACAGTGTGGTCTGGTTGAGGTCTTTGGAATTGGTTCACCTGCGATAGCTATTAATTGATCTATGAAGCTTTTAATGGGGTTCTGGTTGTCTTGCAGTGTTGGGGTAACTCTTTCGCTGCACAGGGTTTGGAAGGAAGACCAATTCACTTTCTTGAGGTGCCATCTTGAGGGTCTTTGTTGGATGTCTGCTTTTGTAAAGGAGATGATGAGGGGGAAGTGGTCGCTCCCACATAGGTCATCCCAGACCTGCCACCAGCAATCTAGGAGAATCTCTGTGCTGCATATGGTCATATCAATTGCCGAGTAGGTGCCATATCCTGGCTGGAGGTAAGTTTTAGTCCCATCATTAAGTAAACATAAATCCTTGTTTATGAAATCTTCCATTCTCCTTCCTTTGACATTGCAACAATCTTCTCCCCATAAAGGGTTATGGCCATTAAAGTTCCCCATGAGTATGAATGGGGTTGTTAGTTGGGCGGCAAGTTTATCCAGTTCTTGTTGTGTAACGATTTTGTTGGGAGGTATGTAGATAGAGCATAGAGTGATGACTTTATGAAGAGTAAGTCGGACTGCTGAAGCTTGTAGTTGGGTGTCTAATGCAATGTGACTGTGGATTATTTCTTGTTTCACTAGTACTGCTGATCCACCAGTGGGTTGTTGTAAGTTTGGTCCATACGCATTGTACATTGAGAAATTTTTGTGGGTCAAGAGATCACTTGGCGATAAGTGAGTTTCCTGTATACAATACGTGAGTGGATTTAAAATGGTAGTTAAGTGTTGCAGTTCTGCAAAGTTGGCTTTGAAGCTCCGGCAATTCCATTGAATTATGTGGTGATTAGTCATCAAGTTGGGAAGATGGGGACTGTTCCCCTATTCTTACACTTGGGGGAGAGGCTTCGTGTACGGCTAGGCATTGTACAAGCCATTTTGATATCATTTGGGCTCTCTGATTTTTGGGGCCAGTTTTTGTCTTGATTTGGTTTCGATTGTTGGGTTGCTGTATTATGTGATTTCTTTTTCTCTCTAGACTCTGTTCCAACTGTGAGCTTTGGATCGGGTTGGTCTGGATGGACACGTTCCTGCTTTTTTGAGGGGACAGACTCCTACAAGCACTGCCTATAGTTTGAGGTTTGTCAGTAGATATCTAGGTCATTTCTTTTTGACAACTAGTTGTTTGCAGTTTCGGTTTAACCACAGCAGCGTAGGTTTTACTCAGCATCAAAGCAGGGAGTATATTATATATATATTAATATTATTTATATTATATATTATATTATTATATATTATTATATTATTAATGTGATATTAAAACTTTGTCATTGTCCCCATAAAGATTATGGCTGGAGATTCCTGTACCGTGGAGGGTCCCATCTACCTCCACACAGAATCTTAGCAGTGTAAGAAATGGTTTGCAGCTGTCCTGATTAAAAATAATTGGTCTATTACAGACATTTATGTTATCAATTATATTGAATTATCATTGTCTTCCTAGCTGCCTGCAAAGGAACTGTATAAGGTCCATCTTCAAAGGCAAATTAGAAAAAGTGACATGGAGATGGACCTTCTACAACTTCAAATGGAGGGGAAAAAAAGCTGCACATAAAAAAGGCCAGGCTTGAAACTGAATTGCTGGAGCACCGGTTAAAGATGGGCAAAGCATTGTATTTGCCTACTGATGATTATTGTTGAATGGTAAAGCAATCAATTCAAATGTCTTTTTCAATTACATGAAAAAGAAACAATGAACCACACATGACTGTTCACTTTGTGCATTAGTAATTTAATTAGAAGTGATTTTGGCAGATCACATCCAACAACACCACTGTTTGAGTGCAAGTCATACTGTATGCACGGCCCTACACACAGTTGCCTTTCCCACACGCTCTGCATCACACACGACATACAGAAATTCCCTGTGGCAAAAAAAAGGGCAATGCATAAAATGTGCTCGGTGTTTAGTGCTGATCCACGATGTGTCCCGTTGCCAGTGAGGCTGCAAAAAGTTTGTTAAATAAATTAACGATTCACGTGAAAAACAGTAAGACTCCCCCAAATATTCATCCGGATATGAAAACACACATATATACGTGGTCTTATCACCCTCTCATGGCAAAAATAAATAAATAAATAAATAAATAAAAATCGTGTAATCTGTGCTTCCTCGTCCACAGGACATTCTTTAAACGGGCACGCCATGCTCCGTCAGCTCTCTGAGACAAACTAACCCTGGAACATAACCTGCTCCGGAGCAGGTTATGTTCAGAGAGTAAGTTGCTATGGCAACTTAGATACCCTGAAAGTTACCTCCGTTTTTGGAACCGAAAGTTGAGGTTATCCGTTAACTCTGAGTAAACTTACCCATAACCTGCATTCTGGAATACCCCCCAGCAGTTTGACCAGTGAGAGATAAGTTTCAATAGTACTTATAGGAAGCAAATAAGATGGACGTCCCACCCTCTGACTCGCACAGATTTTGAATATGCAGGGAAATATTTTGCAGAGAGCCTAACAATTCAGGCTGTACTTACATTTATGGCATTTTCCCTTATCCAGAGCAACTTACATTTATGTCATTTATACAACTGAGCAGTTGAGGGTTAAGGGCCTTGTTCAAGGGCCCACAGTGGCAGTGCTGGGATTTGAATTCATGACCTTCTGATCAGTAGTCCAACGTCTTAAGCACTTGAGCTACCACTGCCTACATTACTATCGGCATACAGCTCTCCTAAAACATCAGTAAGCACCTCTACTCTAAATAACATGTAGTCATTTGATGAGTGGTTATCTATGGGATTAGATTTGTGCCAAAAGTATTGAATGTAACTTTTCAAGAAACGAACAAAAATGTACAATGAGAAAGAAAAGAAAAAAACACTTTGAAACTGAAAACAGTGAACTCAGTGGCAAAAATCTAACATTGTCTTCAAATAAACATCATTCTTTGTTAACAGTTTTCTAAGCTTCCTTTTCACTAACCACGGTTTATGAATGCGCTGCCAGAGTTTTCGTTTACGCCTTTCGAAATTTTCATTTACGCCCCGCAAATTTACATTCGCCATTCTGGCACAAACCTCACGTGTGGGCAGGGCTTAACATCGCTTTACTCTCATTGGCTGTTGAGAGTTGCCTCGGCAGCTCGAGTGTCCAGCTGAGGAGGGGCATGAAGTTGATGATGACGACAACGACGACGCTCCTGGGAGCTCATCTCGAAAAAAAATAGTCGTATGAGACTCCCCAAACCTCAAATCTTATTTACGAACTAATACACTGACTAACCGCATCCAGAACGGTCTTCAAAATTCACGCCACTGAAGTCTCTACTTCCTGGTCAGGGAGCTGTCGAGGCAAATCTCACTAGCCAATGAGAGTAAAGCGCTGTTAAGCCCCGCCCACACGTGAGGTTTGTGCCAGAATGGCGAATGTAAACTTGCGGAGCGTAAACGAAAACTCTGGCAGCGCGTTCATAAACCGTGATTAGTGAAAAGGAAGCTTAGAAAACTGTTAACAAAGAATGACGTTTATTTGAAGTTGAATGTTTATTTTATTTGAAGACTTCCACATTAGTGTCTAACACCTGAGAAGGGGACACCCCTCTTAATTCAGAGATCAAGTCCATCTCTACAGCGGGCAATTATTAAATTTATGATGGCGAAGATGCCAACATGCATGTAACACCAGTCCCATTCACTAGTCCCATTTTCTTGGGATAAAATTACTTTGTGAGAAAACAGCTTTTGGTTATGTCAAGATCATGAAAAAAATCAGTTGAGATCACAAGAAAACAACAAAGAAAAAAATTAATAATGCATATGGCTTAAATTAGGGCCTCTGTAGGTGTATTTTTCTGTTTTAGCAACCTATCAATTTTATTGCTGTACCTCCAAGCCAAAAATAACACTATTCTCATTCATGATTAGTGTATATTAAGTGTAAAACATACTACTCTACAAATATATGCGTTTTCTGGTTTTGGGCGACTATATTCAAATGCGCGTTCCCGCGACGGTGGTGCTTTTCACGGCATGGGTGCTTTTTTTCGGCACAACACCTCAAACTGATGAGGTGGAATTTCGAGTTGAGGGGCGTTTTCTTTGGTTTTTACTGGTTGAAGGTGGGGAATTATAAGTGGCAACCTCGACTCAAACGCAATATCCCACCTTAGTTTTATTGAGACAATCCCTTGTTAAAGAAGGCGCACTTGTAATAACAGATCCCTTATATATTTTCTTTTTATGTTTTTTGGTTAATTATTCATTTAGATTTTTATTTTCCTCAAGTCATACCAATCTATTTATGTTTTTAAATGGCGTTTTATGGACATTGCGTTCATATTATTATTTACACTGGGAGACTTTAATTTTGCCCAAAGGCTACTGAATTTCACCTGCATAAAAATGTCTTTAAGTAAAACAGAAGTAAAAGGGCTAATAGCGAATGAAATTAGAAAGATATGGTAGAAATAGTGAGACAGTGGAACTAAAGGTAGACCACCACACCACATTCAAGAAAAAGTTGGTCTAAAAAGAAGAACATTTGGAAACAGGACAGAGGATGTTTTAAATTCCAGAATGTGTATCGGACATTACATAAGTGTTGTACATTAAATAAGTGTTTATACAGAATAGGGAAACATGAGAATGGTAAATGTGACAAATGTGGTCAAGAAGAAACAGTAGAACACGTAATTATAACATGTGAGGCATATGAAAGAGCAAGATTTCATCCAACTCAAGCCTTAAGATCTCTGGGAGTAAATAATGTGTCACTTCAGGTGTTGTTAGGAAATGGCCCAAAGCAATCAAGAATTATTCAAGTATTTAAAAGACACAAGATTGATCAATAGAATATAAGATACGGATTTATTTAGATATTTATTGTCCTGCTTATTATTATTTTTTTGTTTGTTTTGTTTTTTGTTGTGTGTTTTATATATAAAAAACACCAGAAGAAGAAGACGAATGTCACCCGGAAGTTAATTGAACTAGTGCGCTGCAGGCGAAAGCAGTACGCAGATTATTGTAGTATTTGTATGGGTACCGACTCTTATTGGTATCGAAGGAAATGAAATAGCAGATAAGGCAGCAAAAGAAGCCATAAAAACAATGACATTAATTTATCTGTTAGTCTAAGTAAGAATGAAATCAAGAGTATTATTTTTTTTTAAAAAAAGGTTGAAAGAAAGGTGGCAGAAACAATGGGATAAGGAGAAGAAAGGCTGATGGTTTTACAAAATTCAAAGGAAAGTGGGAGAAATGAGAAGGGCAGGAAAAAACAGAAGAGATGAGATAATAATATCAAGGATAAGATTTGGACACACAAGACTAAACAGTACACTTTATAAAATGGGGAAACGTAATACGGGAAGGTGTGAATATTGTGAGCAAGAAGAAACAGTGGAACATGTTATGCTATACTGTCAGAAATATGAGACTCAAAGAAGGATTCTAATACAAAATCTAGCAAAAATAAAAATGCAATTTATACTAGGAGATATTCTACAAAATAACTCAGGAAATGAATGTTATAATTTTATTTTTTAGTATCTTAAAATAACTAATTTGTGGGAGAGGATATAAAAAAGGGAGGGAGTACATGTCATCTTGATCCACACTCCATACCAGTAGGTGGCGGTAATACACCATTTCGTTGTTTGTCAACCGCCAATAAAACCCCAAAGAAGAAGAAGAAGAAGGAGCACGCACTACGGAACACGACGGACATTAGCCGTTATTGTTACACCAAGGAGGGGGGTACACGTGAACTTCTAATTTGGTAAGTTCATCTTTATTATCGTTATAGTTCCCCCTTTTCATCATACCCTTTATCATAACTAATATATTTTCTTTAGGTTTACATGGCGTGTACTAACTACTACATTTTATGTAAATGTCGTATTAGCTTATGTTAGCTACAATTGAGCTAACATATTCATGAACTCTTTTGCGTAACGGACTGAGGTCGCAATCACAGAAAAATACAAAACAAAAGTAGAAGAAAAAAGAAATATGTAAATGAAATAAATAAAAGTAAGATAACACCTGTAGAGGATTGTTATACGAGTCCGAACTTGTCTAACAATGAAATCATGTTTTTGGTTTGGGGAGTAGTCATTATTTTCAGCGACTCCACATATATAGATAGTTCTTTTTTGAAAATGTGTACTTGGGGTGGTGTTTTTAGGTATCTACATTTATGGATAAAACATTTTGACAAAATTAGTAAATTATTTATCAGAAAAGAGTTTTTTTTTTTTTGGTCATCAAAAATGATTCCAAATTGAACAGCATCCAAAGTAAATGAGGGTACAATAGGAATCTTTTGCTTCAACCAGTTATACAAATTGCTCCTAAAACCTTGAACAGAGTTGCTAGGCTAAAGATATTCAATCTTGGTTTTTCACAACTCCACACATTTGATGTTCTCATACATTTCTTTAGGCAAGTCATTAGACATCAGAGGTAATTTTAAAACAATCGATTAGAGACAGGTTTAATTCACTATATCAGAATTTCAATCGATCATAAGGTTGCATACACCATGTAGACTGTCTCTTTAAACAACCTGGGGATTCCAGAAATTGAGGTAGTAAATTTTAGAAACTCCTGGTTTGCCAATTGTCATAATTAAGACTTAATTCGGAGGCCACCTGTGTCGTAAAAGGGCATACCTTTAGAGCCAGTGGCTTTTTGCCCTTGATACCCTGGGAAATCCAAACAACTTGGTCAAAACCTCAGAAAAAGGATCAAAAAGTCTGGTTCCTCCTTCGGAGCAATTTCCGAACAGCAGAAGGTACCAGGAGCATCTGTACAAACTACTGTATGCAAATATAAAAAGGGATGAACAAACTTTGATCCAAAGGGTTCAACTGAACCCCAAGACAACAATAAGTGAACTAGTGAAGGAGTTGGAGGCATCAGGTAACATAGGTACATCTATGATTAAGAGTGTCCCACATCACCATGACTTGAAAAGGTGTCGTGCACAGAAGTCGTCCCTACTCCAAAAATGGTATTAAAAGGCTCAATTCAGAGTATGGTTTAATAAAACAAAAGGAGCCGTAAGACATCAGTGCAAATCGTATGGTTTACAGTGGTGCTTGAAAGTTTGCGATCCCTTTAGAATTGTCTGTACAGCCGTGGCCAAAAGTTTTGAGAATGACACAAATATTCATTTTTACAAAGTCTGCTGCCTCAGTTTTTATGATGGCAATTTGCATATACTCCAGAATGTTATGAAGAGTGATCAGATGAATTGCAATTAATTTCAAAGTCCCTCTTTGCCATAAAAATGAACTTAATCCCAAAAAAAACATGTCCACTGCATTTCAGCCCTTCCACAAAAGGACCAGCTGACATCATGTCAGTGATTCTCTCATTAACACAGGTGAGAGTGTTAACGAGGACAAGGCTGGAGATCACTCTGTCATGCTGATTGAGTTAGAATAACAGACTGGAAGCTTTAAAAGGAGGGTGGTGCTTGAAATTATTGTTCTTCCTCTGTTAACTATGGTTACCTGCAAGGAAACACGTGCAGCCATCATTGCTTTGCACAAAAAGGGATTCACAGGCAAGGATATTGCTGCTAGTAAGATTGCACCTAAATCAACCATTTATCGGATCATCAAGACCTTCAAGGAGAGAGGTTCAACTGTTGTGAAGAAGGCTTCAGGGCGCCCAAGAAAGTCCAGCAAGCACCAGGACCGTCTCCTAAAGTTGATTCAGCTGTGGGATCGGGGCACCACCAGTGCAGAGCTTGCTCAGGAATGGCAGCAGGCAGGTGTGAGTGCGTCTGCACACACAGTAAGGCGAAGACTTTTGGAGGATGGCCTGGTGTCAAGAAGGGCAGCAAAGAAGCCACTTCTCTCCAGGAAAAACATCAGGGACAGACTGCTATTCTGCAAAAAGTACAGGGATTGGACTGCTGAGGACTGGGGTAATGTCATTTTCTCTGATGAATCCCCTTTCCGATTGTTTGGGGCATCTGGAAAAAAGCTTGTCCGGAGAAGAAAAGGTGAGCGCTACCATCAGTCCTGTGTCATGCCAACAGTAAAGCATCCTGAGACCGCTCATGTGTGGGGTTGCTTCTCAGCCAAGGGAGTGGGCTCACTCACAATTTTGCCTAAGAACACAGCCATGAATAAAGAATGGTACAAAAACATCCTCAGAGAGCAACTTCTCCCAACCATCCAAGAACAGTTTGGTGATGAACAATGGCTTTTCCAGCATGATGGGGCACCTTGCCACAAGGCAAAAGTGATAACGAAGTGGCTCGGGGAACAAAACATCAACATTTTGGGTCCATGGCCAGGAAACTCCCCAGATCTTAATCCCATTGAGAATTTGTGGTCAATCCTCAAGAGGCAGGTGGACAAACAAAAACCCACAAACTCTGACAAACTCCAAGCATTGATTATGCAAGAATGGGCTGCCATCAGTCAGGATGTGGCCCAGAAGTTGATTGACAGCATGCCAGGGCGAATTGCAGAGGTCTTGAAAAAGAAGGGTCAACACTGCAAATATTGACTCTTTGCATAAACTTCATGTAATTGTCAATAAAAGCCATTGACACTTATGAAAGGCTTGTGATTATACTTCAGTAACAGTAACATCTGACAAAAAGATCTAAAAACACTGAAGCAGTAGACTTTGTGAAAATTAATATTTGTGTCATTCTCAAAACTTTTGGCCACGGCTGTATATCTGCATAAATATGACCTAAAACATTAGATTTTCACACAAGTCCTAAAAGTAGACCAAAAGAACCCAATTAAACAAATGAAAAACATATTGTACTTGGAGGTGGGAACATTATGCTTTGGGGGTGTTTTTCTGCTAAGGGGACAGAACAACTGCACCGCATCAAACGGACGATGGACGGGGCCATGTACCATCAAATCTTGGGTGAGAACTTCCTTCCCTCAGCCAGGGCATTGAAAATGGGTCGTGGATGGGTATCCAGCATTCCAGCATGACCCAAAACACACAGCCAAGGCAACAAAGGAGTGGCTCAAGAAGAAGCACATTAAGGTCCTGGAGTGGCCTAGCCAGTCTCCAGACCTTAATCCCATAGAAAATCTGTGGAGGGAACTGAAGGTTCGAGTTGCCGTCAGCCTCGAGACCTTAATGACTTGGAGAGGATCTGCAAAGAGGAGTGGGACAAAATCCCTCCTGAGATGTGTGCAAACCTGGTGGCTCAACTACAAGAAATGTCTGACCTCTGTGAGAGAGAGAGAGAGAGAGAGCGAGAGATATATATATATATATATATATATATATATATATATATATATATATATATATTATTTATTTATTTTGCACTGATGCAACCGAATAACAAACATTCATCTTTAACATCAGTAGTTTTGATATGACAAAAAAACTGGCAAATCAAGGACCACTGATGGAAAGAGAGCTAACAAAAATAGACAGCTTGATGTGAATGGTTTCATGGAGTATCTGAAACACAAGAGGCAACCATTACCTAAAGGACGACGAGGAATGGCCACAGAGGAGCAGGACATAAAAAAAGTAGTAGCCATAGCTCTCAAAAAGAACAAAAGAAGAGAAAATCGGAGGATAAAGAGACAGGATGCTACAAAGAGCAACATGGTGTGTAGCTTCAAGAATTTATGGTGATGGAAAGAAGGGCTGGGTAATATAATGACATAATATTGAGCTCATGATTACTTCTATACATCTTGAGTATTGTGATCTCTTATTATACCTGTTTTAGCAAAGAGGTTTTTTTTCTCTGTATCCCCATCCCCCTTACTGTTTTTTTTTTTGTTTGTTTGTTTTTTTTTCATGCGCTTCATTGATTTTACTCTACATTTAAATTAAAGTATATTTCACCACATTTCCTTTATGGGCATATCTAGTTATGCTATAGTTAGAAAGCCAGATCCAAACCATCCCTGTCCGTCTGGTTTCCAACTCGAACTGTAAAATGATTTCATGCACAGCAATGTTACAGACTGATTACCTCTATTGCTCTTTAAAACTTTCTGCCATCGACTTGATTGCGGTTTCCGCTGTGTAATTAGCTGTGTCTCAAATAGAAAACTCTGACTGTAAATTTTGAAATGAGTTACAAATCTAGGAAATCCAGGAGACTTGTATGCAAGACAGAAATTTTAAGTTTGAAGGCTAAATGAGAGGTTTTTAAAATTCAAACACTAACTGTAATAAGATAACTGGTTGGTGTTAGTACTCAATAATGATCTAGAATTGTATACCCTAAGTATACAATTTGAGACACAGCTAGTGTGATATACAGAGATAGATGTATGGGGAAGTTTGTCCATTTTATTGCTGAATTTCTATGCTAATGCAGCATGTCAGGATAGTGTGAGACTAAAAAAGCATGTACACTCTTTATATAAATGTGGCATAATTGAATGTGATTCCCAATAACATTTCAAAACACAATCTGTTTTTATAATTAGAGTGATCATTTTTAAATTAAAGAAATAAAGCAAAAGAGGAGATTTGGGAACCCCTGCCCTACACCCATTATTTTGTCTGTATAGTCTGTTTTGCTATGCAGTCCTCAGAGCTGACACATTTGTACTTGCTATGAATGCACATGCGACAAATAATTATTTGAATCTTTGAGTTTTGACCACAACATTTAAAAAAAAAAAAAAAAAAAAAACACTTCTGAATCCTGGGGTTACCTGCAGTTTTTTGTCGTGCTGTCTTTACTGTTTTTTCTTTGTTAATGTAGTGACCTAGCTATGCATCAATCAATGTGATGTATTTTATTAATTAATTGTTGCAGGTCTAAAACTTAAAATGCTTAAATTCTTTATGTACTTTCTCTCACCAGACAGTGAAATTATGACGCGCTGGGCGAGAGTCAAAAGTGTCTGTAAACACAAATCAACAGATGCTGCATCATGGAGCCAACTAAGGGGAGGCATAGCAGGTAGAGGGAACTCTTCAGACAGCCTTTTGCAGGATGATGCATCACACAGTTACCCTGATGGAAAGAGAGCTAACAAAAATAGACAACTTGATGTGAATGGTTTCATGGAGTATCTGAAACACAAGAGGCAACCATTACCTAAAGGACGACGAAGAATGGCCACAGAGGAGCAGGACATAAAAAAAGTAGTAGCCATAGCTCTCAAAAAGAACAAAAGAAGAGAAAATCGGAGGATAAAGAGACAGGATGCTACAAAGAGCAACATGGTGTGTAGCTTCAAGAATTTATGGTGATGGAAAGAAGGGCTGGGTAATATAATGACATAATATTGATATCATGATTACTTCTATACATCTCCTGAGTATTGTGATCTCTTATTATACCTGTTTTTCTTTTAAACAGTTTTCTACTGTTTGAATCTTTAAAATTGTAAAATGTTAAAAAAAAACAAAAAAAAAAAACAGATTGCTTGGCAGTTTATCATAGAAATGTGTCGGCATATCATGTAATATGATATTTTTGTCATATTGCCCAACCCTATTTGTGAGGACATATTGCATTTGTGAATTATGATGGATCCATACAAATGTGTGCCCCCCCCCCCCCCCCCCCTTTACTATGTCCAGGTGTGCTTTAACTGTAGAAAGCCTGGCCATGGATTGGCTGACTGCCCAAAAGCTGATGATGAGGAAATGGGTAGAGGGATCTGCTTTCGCTGTGGCTCTACAGAACATGAGATCCAGAGGTGTAGAGCTAAAGTAGACCCTGCTATGGGTAAGAATGTAAAGTAATTTTAAATAGTGTTTTAGACAAGTGTCGAGTGATTATTGATGTTTTGTCAGTAGTTCCAGTTTAAAGTTTTATCTGATATTTGAGAGGCTTTAAACCAGCAGCAAACTAATGCAAAGACTAATTCTAAAAATGTCATACAAATGTACACACCTCCATGTTTCATGATTGTCTGTGTTCTAAATTAAATTTTGGGGTTTTTGCAGGTGATTATCCATATGCCAAATGCTTCATTTGTGGAAAGACTGGTCACCTATCCAGATCTTGCCCGGATAACCCAAAAGGACTTTATGCTACAGGTATGTCCTTAAACAAGTACTAAAATCATTTTAGTTAATTTGTGTGTGTGTGTGTGCTTTTGTTTTTTTTTCTCCTCCCCCCTTCTGGTCTACAGGAAAAAAAAATGTAGTCAAGTTATGCTTGATCCCTACAGTGAGGGGTGCAGTGTCTCTGTTGTGGTGTGCATGTGTGCATTTCTTCCCTGGTGATGCTCTGCCAGGCTTACCGCAGCTTTCCTGCTTATTCTTGTGGTGTTTTGGTCATTGCAGAACATTGCACTTCTTTGCTTTTAAAAAAAGTCTTGCGTTGTAATGCTTCGGGTCATTGTCCATCTGCAGCATGAAGCACTGTCCAATGAGTTTTGAAGCATTTGGCTGAATCTGAGCAGTTAATATAGCCCTTTAAACTTCAGAATTCATCCTGCTGGTTTTGTCAGTGGTCCGTCATGAATAAATACAAGGGGTTCAGTTTCATTGGCAGCCATACAACAGGGATGGGCGATATGGACTTAAAACTATATCATGCAATTTTCTGGTATTTATTGCGATAACAATATCAGTGATGATATAAATATTGTACCATTCACCACTGTTTTTGGCTACAAGTGATAGCTTCATGTAGGGCTGTGACGGTGGCAGATTTTTACCACCGCGGTGAGAGTGAAAGTTATATCAATATATAATATAAAATAATAGATATACTTTTATAGGGTTAAATTAAATAAAAACCTAAACTAACAGATAACACCAAGGAATTTATGATTACGTAATTTGTGTATTAATATAAAATTTCCCGCTATATGGTAGGCTATAAATACACATTTATATTGCAACTGTTATTATAATAATAATAATAATTACGCTTGTATGCAAAACGTTGTACTTTGTACTTGTCATAGTGCCCACTCAAGCAGAAACGTTAACGTGGCACGTGATGTGACACTACCACACACCACCGTGGCACAGTTGTCACAGAAATACGTCATCAACTAGGCTTTATTGTTATTATTGCAGGAAGACTAATTCTTATTGTGGGGAAATTTTCTACCGGTATATCGCAGACGATAAAATATCGCCCATTCCTACCATACATGCCCATGCCATAAGATGAGGTGGAGTGCTTGGGCTCATTTGCAGTTCCTTCCCTTCTACATATTCTTCTTCTCCAATAGTTGTTTTTTGTCTCATCTGTCCAAAGGATGTTGTTCTAGAACTGTACACTTATTTATTTATTTATTTATTTATTTATTTATTTATTATGTATGTTTTTGGCAAACTCTAATCTAGTCTCTCTGGTTTTGAGGCTTATCAGTAGTTTATATCTTGTGGTAAACTCTCTGTATTTATTCTGGTGAAAGTTTTCTCTTGATTGTTGACTTTGACAAATATCTTCAATAGGGAAAGAATTATTCTTTCAGTCCTTTTGGTGTTCCTGAGTTCTCCAGCATGTACATCTTTTTTTTTTTTTCCTTTTTTCTAAGAATGCACCAAATAGTTGGTTTGGCCACACCTAATGTTTTTGCTATCTCTCTGACTGGTTTCTTTTGATTTTTTTTCAGCCTAATAATGGCTTGTTTCACTGGCAGTGACAGCTCTTTGATCTTCATATTGAGAATCAACAGATTCTAAATGCAAAAGCCACACTTGAAATCAAATCTAGACCTTTTATCTGCTTACTTGTAAGTGAAATAATGAAGGAATAACACACCTGGCCATGGAACAGTGGTGCAGCCAATCGTTTGATTACTCTTGCTCCCTTTTAAGGCTAAAAAGTTTGAATCCCTGTACTGTCAAGCTGCCACTGTTGGGTCCTTGAGCAAGACCCTCATCTGCTCAGCCAAAGTTGTTTTGGACAAAACGTCTGCCAAATGAGTAAATGTATGTTTATAAATGTAACCTCTTCTGGTAAGTAATATTATTAGTATTTTACCTATGTCCCAGGAGAACACTGAGAGCAAATGGGGGAAAGCATATCATATGGAAACTCTTAGGTTCTCCTGAAATTGTATCTATCGGTGAGGGCTGTATATATGTCGCTTCCTGAGTTTACAGTGTGCACTCTGTTACTTGTTGTGGTTGTTTCTGTGGGCTGAGTGGCAGGTGAAATGTCACCCCAGGCAAACGTGAATAAGCTCCTCCATGGCTGCAGAGATCTGCTGTAAATGTTAAGCACGTGTAATTCTCGAACAACTGCTGGATCTGGAAAAAATACATTAAACAGAGATGCTAAACAGTTAGAAATTAACACAGTGCAGGACTCACACAAATGCTAGGATTGATGAGACTTTGAAAGTGAAAGTGACATGTGAAGGCCAATGTATGGTAACCCATATTTGGAATTTGTCCTCTGCATTTAACCCATCCAAGTTAGTGCACACACATTAGGAGTTGTGAGTAGTGAACACACACACTACAAACCGTTACAAACCTTGGATTGCTAAACACACCAGTCTTATAAACAGTATGAACATTAAGTGAACCAGAAGGTGAAAGCCAGAGCTATACTAGTATTCAGCAGATTGCAACTTCTGCTGCTGGACAGGGGCCGGTGTGATAATATAGTATAATATAATGTATTATATAGGATAATATAATGTTTGAGCCCTGGGTTCCACCTGTGTAGACTTCTTTTGTTGTTAAAAAGTATCAAACAAAAATGAAGACCAGAGATCTGTCTATATGGGAGAAAAGCAAGCCAAACCCCAAAACAAAGAAGAAGAAAAACCCCAAAACAACAGTCAGTGATGTCACCAACAACCTCCATGGGGCAAGGGTGAAGGTATCATAATCCACTGTTCAAAGAAGGCTTTGAAAGCAGAAATATAGAGGCCATACCACATGATGCAAACCACTCATCAGCAGTAAGGCCAGCGGAAGGCCAGATTGGAATTCGCAAAGAAATACAGTTGCAATCACTAAACTAAATTACCTACCAAGTACCTCCCTCTTCGGGGGGTGAAATGTATGTGGAACTTTTGTGGCTCTTCTTTTTACACTTGCAATCAAAAGTATTCAACTCCCATTGCAAATCAAGTTTATTGTCAAAATTTAGAGACTTTCAGCTGTTTGCAATGAACAAGTCAACCAAAAGCAATTGAAATAGTTCAACACAATGAATGCTTCAAGTGGTTTCCCCAAATTCAACTGAAAATGCAACTTATGACTTCTCCAGTTTCAAAATTATTCAATCCCTTCATGGAAAGCGTCTTTAGAACTTAGTAGAGCACCTGTTTGCTGTTATGACCTGCTGCAAACGAGATGCATAGCCAGACACCAGCTTCTGGCAGCGTTCCTGAGGAATCTTAGCCCATTCCTCATGAGCAATGGCCTCCAGTTCAGTAATATTCTTGGGTTTGAGTGCTGCACCTGCCTTCTTCAAATCCCACCAGAGATTTTCTATGGGGTTCAAGTCAGGTGACTGTGATGGCCCTGTAGAATCTTCCAGGACTACTTCTGCAACCAAGCCTTGGTGGAATCTGAGGTATGCTTGGGATCATTGTCCTGTTGGAAGGTCCAATGACGCCCAAGCTTCAGCTTCCTCACAGACGGCATGACGTTTTCTCCTGGGATTTCCTGATACTTCAATGAATCCATCTTGCCTTCCACATGCTGCAGGTTTCCAGTGCCAGAGCATCACTGAGCCACCACCATGCTTGACTGTGGACAGGGTGTTCTTCCTTCATTCTTCTTTCTCCAGACATACCGCTGATCCATCGTGCCGAAAAGTTTCAGCTTTGTTTCATCGCTCCACAGAACAGAATCCCAAAACTTCTGTGGCTTATTTATATGATTTTGAGCTGACTTTTCTTGTGCTTTTTGGTCAGTAGTGGTGTACTTCTTGGAGTTCTGGCATGGAAACCTTCTGCGTTTAGTATGCGCCATACTATGCTCACTGAAACCTCAGTGCCTGTTGCCACTAGGTCTTGCTGCAGGTCTTTTGCAGCCACTCGAGGGTTTTTCACAACCTGCCTTCTCAGAAATCTGGTCAGAAATCCAGCTCAAGCACACCTGGTGCAACTAATGAAGCCCTTGATTAGTTGCATCAAGTGTGCTTGAGACAACTCCTGTTTTGCATATTTGTGCTGTTGTGAGGGATTCTATTCAGGGATTGAATAATTTTGAGACAGGAGAAGTCATTAAAAGTTGCATTTTAAGTTGAATTTGGGGAAACCACTTGAAGCATTCGTTGTGTTGAACTATTTCAATTGCTTTTGTTTGATTTGTTCATTGCAAACAGCTGAAGGTCTGTAATTTTTGACAATAAACCTGATTTGCAATGGGGGTTGAATAATTTTGATTGCAAGTGTAAAAAGATGAGCCACAAAAGTTCCACATCCATTTCACCTCCTGAAGAGGGAGGTACTTGGTAGATAATTTAGTATTGCCCTGAATAAGCATTTTCACATAACAGATGTTTACATATAGTCCACAAGATACAATAACAACTGAATGTACACAAATAAACCAGTTTAAAAGTTTACACACCCTTGATTCTTAATACTGTGTGGTGTTAGCAGGATGATCAACAGCTGGTTTTTATGATTTTCAACAATGGCTATTTGATTTTAAGAGCCATATTTTCACACTTAGGACAACTGAGGGATTCATACAAAACTTTTACAAAAGATGCAAATATTCTCTGATGCTGAAGGCAACACGATACATTAAGAGCCGGGTGGATGTAAACTTTTGAGAGGTCCAAGGAAGGACAATAGATTGGTATTTGGAACTGTCCACTCCTTTTTTTGACTAGAGCCCCAGTACCAGCTGAAGAGAAGCAGCCTCATACCGTGATGCTGCAATTACTATGCCTCGATATTAAATATGGTGCTCTTTGGGTGATAACTAATATAGAGTTATGCCCAAAATGTTCTACCTTCATCAAGCCGTTGCACATTTTGCCACATGGTTTGGGGTGATTTAGGTGAGCTTGGCTGGTTGTTTTTTTTTTTTTCTTTTCTCTTTTTCTTTTTTTCCCCACAATGAGAGCGAGCTTTTGTATAGGCACCCTACCCCATATCCCACACGTAAAGAATACAAGAGATTGTTGCCACTGTTGGACAGTGACCAGTATTTGCCAGATATCCCTGCAGCTTTAATGTTGCTGTAGGTCTCTTGCATTTTTTTGGTTGCTATATCACGCTAAAGATGAAAAAAAAACTGACATGATTTATCTTGGTTTCATTTTTTACATCACAAAAACCTATAATTCTAACAGGGCTAGGTAGACGTTTTATATCCACTGTATAATTTTACCTTTTTTTTTTTTTTTTTCGTACAGGTGGCTGTTGTCGAATTTGTGGTTCAGTAGAACACTTCCAGAAGGACTGCCCAGACCATCAGACCTCAAGTGAGTTAGTTGTCCCTCAAATTTACTTGAAGTTTACTCTCTTTTTGTTATCAGAAAAATCAAGAAAATGTGCAACTGATACTTCAGTGTAATCAGAACAGCTCTTTTCAGCCAACACATCTGATTTATTTGCCTCATACACACAGCTGGGTTGGATAAAATCATCTGCAAAAACCCACAGTGATCTAGTTAAATCAGGGGTCTCAAATTGCCGGCCCGCGGGCCATTAACGCCCTCCCTCCCTCCGGCCCACAACTGATGTAAAAAATACATCATAATCCGGCTGCAAAATAATTTTTTTTAAATTCTAATTGTTTCATACCAATTTAAACTACCACTTTTTTTTTTTTTTTTTAGAACTAACACTGTTCTTAAAAATAAAAAAATTAAAAAATCCTGCAGGGTTGATATTAAACAAAGTGAAATATTTCAAGCCTTTTTAGTTTTAATCTAGATGATTACAGCTTACAGCTCATGGAAAAATCCAGTATCTCAAAATATTAGAATAAAGAATTCATAATACAGAAATGTTAACTTTCTGAAAAGTATGTTAATTTGTGCACTCAATACTTGGTTGGGGCTCCTTTTGCGTGAATTACTGCATCAGTGCGGTGTGGCATGGAGGCAATCAGCCTCTCAACTTGAGAAAACACAGTGGACCAACACCAGCAGATGACATGGCTCCCCAAATCATCACTGACTGTGGAAACGTCACACTGGACTTCAAGCAACTTGGATTCTGTGCCTCTCCACTCTTCCTCCAGACTCTGGGACCTTGATTTCCAAATGAAATGCAAAATTTACTTTCATCTTTGCTCTTTGCTTTCAGGACTTTGGACCACTGAGCAACAGTGTTTTGAGTAAAAATGTGTTTTGAGTTAATTAGCTGATTAGAGCTCTTCTCAGGATGACATTTCTGTATTATAAATCCTTTATTGTAATATTTTTGAGATACTGGATTTTTGATTTCCATGAGCTGTAAGCCATAATAATCAAGATTAAAACAAAAAAAAGGCTTGAAATATTTCATATTTGTCTTTGTGTAATGAATCTAGAATGTCTGAAAGTTACACTTTTTGAATTAAATTACAGGTAAAAATGAACTTTTTGAGAGATGTGTGCGCATTTTTTGTGTATATATATATATATATATATATATATATATATAATATATTAACATATTAACTTTTAAAATTGTAATTTCTTTGTATTTTTAAACTTTGGAAACAAAGTTTTATTTTGATTTATTTTGTCCTCTGTCTTGTAGCAAATTCCATCACACTTGGTCGTCTGTCCAACCAGATCAGTGCTGATCATGAGGACATCAGTGTTCCTGTGACGCAAGTGTCACTCAAGAAAGTCAAGGTTGTGGTATACTGAGCCGAGCCAATCAGTCTGAAATATTTTCTATTTTAAGAGAATATTGAAGCTTTTGGGAGGAGATAGTTCAGGTATTATGTACACTCAACCTCCACTTTAATAGGAAAACATGTGCATGCATGCAAGTATCCAATCTTCCAATCATGTGGTGGCAGCAGTCTGATTGTTGTGTACAAAACCCCAGAAGATGAGTTTCTGAAATACTCAAACTTATGGAATACCAAACCTGCCAAAATAATAAATAAATAAATCTACAAAGAAATGTAAAAAAAAAATAAATAAATAAAATAATAAATGGGTATTTAGACTTTTATTTCCTTGTTAATGTATTATTGTATTTGTCAACATTTATTTATTTCCACACTTTATTTCTACACTTCTTTGTCCGTATGGTAATGAGGGGGGCATGTTTTACTTAGTGCCTATTAATAAAGTTGATATACTTGAACAAAAATAAAAACAAACAAGCCTTTGTTAATACCTCCCCCAATTAGTATGGTATATTTTAAGCCTATGATATGTATATACTAATGAAATTAAGCAGTACAGATCAAAGTAATTAAGAGTTAGATTTAATCGTGTGTAAACAATATTAGATATAAGAAAGTAATCAATCTATTAATCAAAGAGGCCTAAAATCAAAGACAGAGTTGTGGAATACTGAATACACCTTCTACAGTCGTACATGTATTTTTTTTTTTTTTTTTTTTTTTCTTTGCCAGGTGTTCTGTTATTTTCCATAGAAGCTCATTCTCGGTATAAGGTCACTGAGAACACTCTGTGTGCATGGGAGTGGGAGTTCTCCCAGCTGTGTGATTGTGAGTGTGTGGGGAGGGAGTCCTTGACTGGCGGGTTCGGCTTGGAGGGGATGACTTTTTTTTAAAAATAAGCTGGCTGAAAGTGCTCCACCATTATAAGTAAAATGTGAAGAAAGAAATATAATTGTGGCGAGACATCAGAAAGGTGATTAAAGAAAAAATGGGGAAACCCTGCCTGAATGAGATCATTATTTTAGTAATGTATAAAAGCTCGAGCATTGGTTGTAATTGTCAGATGATCTGCAGACATCTCGGCTTTGAGGTGTTCCAATAAAGTCTGATTTTTGGCATCTTAAACCCCTGGACTCTGTAAGATTTTTTTTTTTTATTTAAGTGAAGGTGATTTTCCACAACATAATTAATTGGCATCACGAACAGGATTTGAAAAGGAGCCAGAGAGGAGTGGGAAGCCGTGTTAGGCTGATCCGTGGTGGGCCACACAGACAGGCCCACTAACTAAATGAAGGTAAGCAATTTTGCTTTTAGTTAAATTGTTTGTCCGCTCCACTGTGGTGGGCCTGAGCGGTAGGAACACTCGTGCTTCTTCAAATTAAAGAACTAAATTGAGTAAAAGGGGTTTTTGAAGGTGTAAACTGCATGCAGAATATATTTTGTTGTGAAGTGGGCCTTGATGGATAGCAGCAAAATATAAATAGAGTAGAATATATTCTTGCTGCTAAGTGGGCCTTGATGGATAGCAGTAGAATATAAAACAGGTATTTTTGCTGTTAAGTGGGCCTTGAAGGATAACAGTACAATACAGGGGTTAAAGAGTAGAAGAGAAGCACTAAATCCTGCTAAGAGGGCAGGTCACTCGAGAGGAGTGCACACAAGAAGCGCAAGAACACTCCAGTGGAGGGGTGTTACCCTGGGGAAACCACGCAAGAGGCGTGGGCGCAAGCGGCGCACACTTAAGTGAAAAACAATGGTTAGGGGAAGGGGTAACACACAAATTGGTGTCTCGTTCTGACCCTCACATATTCTACTTTTCAGTTCCATTCTATTGGGATCATCATTCAAAAAAGCATTTAAAAAAAGGGGGAAGAATGAATCTGTGTAGATTAGAGTTCTGTTTTTGTGGGCATCAGTCCAGAGCCCACTATGGATATTTGGGCATATATGAGAACAGGAGATACCACATTGTTGAAAGCTGTTACTCAGTTAACTACAGAAGCACATTTAATTAAAAACAATAAGGTCAATGAGTGAGAGTGCATCACGCTATATTGGAAACGAGGAATTAGCACTCATTTTTTGGAAAGAGGATTATTATTTACAAGAGGGAGCCTTAAAATGCGAACTAACAGAGCAGGAAAAAGAACAAGATCCTAGTGCAAATAACCAGAATACAGAACATAATAGAAGTACAAAACGAGTGGCTGTATATTAATTGGAACTGGGTAATAGGGACTAGTTGGAGAGTAAATAGGTTGAAGCCCGTATTGAATGAGTTTTGTTCCAACAATCCCTTAGTATACTCTGTTAGACAGCCTATTGGTAACTTGGTTAAACCTTACCGAAGACTAGGAGTAGAGAGGGGTTACGAGTGTGGGAAAGGAGAAACAGGTCATAAGTAATCCAGTGATTGAAATATCCCCAGTGTTGAGAAGGGTAACTTGGAAAAGCAGAAAGAGAACAGCAGAGGGAAGGTTCATATCTGAGGAACACAACCCTGAGAGGCCTAGTAGTGACTATCATACCAGAAAGCTCAGAGAATAGAGAGAAAAAAGGACAGTTTAGGACAGCAATAAGGAGCCTTAGAGTCCGGGGAGAGTAAAATAGGGGGTGTAAATTGCACATAGCTCCATTCTGTAAAGTGAATGGAAATTCAAGGAGAAAATGGGGAACAGAGAAGAGTATGCTTATTATAAGAAACAAGAGGGATAAGAACACATTTTTGGAGGGAAAATTTGTATGAGGATTCACCAGGAAGATCACTTCTGTTAACTGAGGAAAAGGATAAACTCACTGTTTAGAAGCAGCAAACAACTCACCAATTTAGAGGAAGTAAGTGTAGAGTGGCCATATGTTAACTGGGAGGCCATAGTTTGAAGAAATTGGGAAGTTTCTATTCTAGGTGACATGCTTGTGGAACTAGCAGAGTCAGATCAATTACATTGGGTAATCATACCGATAGGAGTGTGGGTAAATATTTACCTAGGTTGGGCAGTGCAACTTGGATTTGAAAGAGGTAAAGGAGTAACTGGAAAACAATTAAATAATCCTGAAATTGAAGTCTCTGTGATATTGAGAAGAGTCAACTGGCATTCAGTGGACAGATCAGACAGACCAAACATAACAGGACTGACATTACACAACATTCTGGTGATCTTTATTCCTGACTGTGACAACGACCCATTCCCCAGGCGGTTAGGAGTAGGAAGCCCTAGTACAGGGACCGATCATGACATCTACACTAGTAGAAGTGTTGGGGGCCAGACACCCCATGTGCAAGGAGAAAACTTTCAAAAAAGTGGGGAAAAAAGAACAAACAATTTGAAAACAAAATTGTCAGAAGGAGGGATATTTGACCCATCAGTGTGTGAGGAGATGGAAACACTAATAAAAAACTACAAGGGTAAAGATAACAGCAAAAAGAGAGAGGCAAAAAGGGAAAAAGAACAAGAAGTGCTTGCATTGTTCAAAGCAGAAGGAGAAAAGTCATGGAAAAGCATGAAACAGGCAAGAAAACTGCTGAAAAAAGTCAACAAAAAGACTTAAAAAATGAAGAAATCTTTGCTGATCCACCTCCATATGTGCTACCCAATCCATATGCACCACCTAAAAATCATCTCCCTGTAGTAACAGGAGAATTGAGGGAAAGGTAGATATAAATGAAAACATATAAGAAAGAGAGGAACAGCTTAATTGGGTCGAGAGCCCCTTGAGAGAAAAACAAACTCAGGACAATCAGAGGTGAAATCTAGAAAAGAGGCCTTGGATGGATATGCCCACTTGAACGCAGCATTGAAACAGATGACAGGAGGGAAACAAAAAGAGCCGTGGAGATGAAGAAGGGGACTAGGAAGGAAACAGTTTAAAAGATGAGAGAAGGATAGACAGGGAAATGGCAAAAGCAAGTAGATGCTTAGAAGATCTACAAAGGACAATAGAGAAAGAAAAAATCAAGGTGCTACTCACTGGATGTAGGATAGGAGTGAACAAAAAGGCAAAAGGTAGATTATATCTTGAAGATGAGCTAGAGCCTGAAGCAGCAGAACAACGATGGTCACGAGAAGATGGAGAGAAACAACTTGGATCAACAGAAAGCCTATGTCCACCTGATAGGTATGATGCAGATCAACTTCCTATTTTAATTAAGGGAACAAGAGGGCAGTATGTGCCATGGGCCACACAGGATCTCGATGGTCTGATTGCTCGCCTACCTGACATCCATGAGGGTGCTGGGAAGTGGATAAGGGTCTTTGAAGAAGAAACAATGGGCAAACTGCTTGCAATAGGAGACATGAAAGCTCTCCTGGCCAAATATGTGGGAGGCTCTAAATGGAAGAGATCCTCAGAGCAATCAACTTGCACACAGCAGTTGGCAGTGCACAAAGAGATGGAACCCCTTTTGACCTTTGCCGCTCACGTCTATGGCAAACACTGAGGACTGAGTACCCATCTCAAATGGACCCCAAGTCTCTAAAAGATGGGGGATAACAGAGCACCCCATCGCCTATGTGCAAAGACAACTGAAAAGATGGAGACTGGAGTTGGAGAGAGACCTGGAAGCAGTCCTGATGTGATGGCAGGACTGTTCAGAAACTGTGCCGCCAGTTGTAAAAACAAAGCTGGAAGATGTGGTTGGTCTGTTCTCCAAAACACACAAGGAGTTCTGTGACCATGTGACTCATGCTGTGGAACAGCACCGAAAGAATGAAGAGAAGCTCAGAAATCAAGAAAGAGGGTTGCAGAGAAAGCTGGCACAGCTGCAGCTTTAATAACTTACAAATAAAAACAAGAAAAAGACCCAGGCCCCAGTGAAAGACAGAGACAAAGAGGAAGAAGCCCCATCAACAGTGATTGCTCCTCTATTGCACCTCCTGTGCCTCCTGCGCCTCCTCCACCTGTGGCTCAGGTAAATGCACCAGCTGTTTATGCAGGGACACCACAGCCTCCTGCACTTATGGAGGTGGATCAGCAAAGACATCAATGTCTACCAGCAACCAAGCAATATGAACTGGCAGAGAAAACCACCACAAAGAGGAAGAGGAAGATTCACTACTGGGCCTCAAGTTTGCTGGGGATGTGGACAAGCTGGGCACAACAGGCGTGACTGCCCTACCAACCCATGGCAGCAATTCCCTGGTGGTGAAGGGGATGGAGTAGCCCAGCCCTATCGACAGCTTACACAAGGCCCAGCAAATCCACATAATGGGCCATATCAGGGATACTAGGGGTGCCCAGAGAGTCCTACAGGGAAGGGTCAGCTTCCAATTCTAACAACTGATGCTGATCAAGAACTTATGCTGCAGGTTAAAATAGAAGGCAAAATTACACCCATGATAGTAGACACTGGAGCAACTTACACATGTAAGTCTAAATTATGCCTCTCACCTTCCCATGTCAGGTAAATTTGCCAAGACAGTAGGATTCTCGGGACAAACACAGCTAATTCCAGTGACCGCTCCAGTTTGTCTACAGACCAAAAACAAAAGCATTAGAGTACCCATTTTAGTATCAGATCAAACCCCTGTTAATTTATTAGGGAGAGATGCCCTTTGTAAAATGAATCTCCAAAGTTGGTGCTCTCTGGATGGAGTGTATGTAGATCGCATGGGCATATAAATGCAAATGGTGATTTCAGAACTGCAAGCTAATGTATATTGGTTAGGAGAAATAGGAAGTGATGCAGAGAAAACTCTTAGCAAATGGGGAAAATTCATCAAAGCACAAATTCCTGAGGCATACATGACCAACTCTGAATTTTATTGCACAATGATGTATGACCCAAAACGTGATGCTAAAATTGAAATGAAGTGACTAAATGGCACAAAGGGACAAAAAGTCCATTTGATGTCACAGCACATAATCATAGGGAGTCAGGGAGGTACCTTGCAAATTGATAACTGTGAATTCAGTGATAAATGGTTCCACGTTCCCAGTTCAACTCCAGATGTCACCCTGTATGTCAACAAAGGTTGGGAATCAAAAGATTTAGGACCAGTGATGAAAAAAGCAGAAAAAAGTGAGTGGAGGGCCACAGAGCATCCTTTAATTTTCCACTCAGCAGATAAAATGTACATTAAGATTTTGTGTGCCATGGTAATGACAGGAATTCCGTGAGAAGTGGTGCTTAATCAGAAAAAGCTAATAGATTTAACTGAAACACCAGTAACTAAGTCAAGAACAGCAGAGCTGCTAAAAGAAATGAAGAGCAGAGTACCAGCTGAATTGTGGTCTCAACATGATACTGATGTGGGTTTGGTTAAGTCTGCAAGCCCAGTTAAGATTAGGGTTCAACCAGGAGCCCGATTATCAAGGAAACCACAGTATCCACTGCGTCCTGATGCTGTACAAGGTATTAGGAAAACTATTGAAGGGTTAATTTCTGCAGGAGTGTTGATTGAAACATCGTGCTATTGCAACACTCCCATACTGCCTGTTGCCAAGGCAGACAAAATGGCGTTTAGTGCATGATTTGAGAGCAATTAATGAAGTGGTAGAGGAATGGCCTGCAGCCAGGATTCCCAACAATTGATTTCTCAGCCCTTGAATGGTTCCCAGACCCTGCCTGGTTCGCAGACGAACACACGGATCAATAAAAAACGAACAAGTAAAGTCACGGGGAAAGAAGTTGAACATGGGTTTCAAGAAACTGTAAAGTTAGTACAAAAAGTACTCAGCGATATCACATCAAAAGAGGCCTCAGCTGTAGGTCCCAGTGTGGTAATGTTAGCTCCCAACACAAATTGAAAATGGCACAAGATAATGGCTGGTATAACTGGGAACGGTACACAGCAAAGAAATATAAAATGGACAATTGTTTGCAATGTGCACCGTCGCCCCTGAAGAGACTCATAGTGGTACCCAATCAATATGACTATAGACATTGTGCTGAGTTTAAGGCTCAAAACTGTAGCATAAGGGAAAAGGATAGACCTTATTGTCCTGCTGAGTGTTTATCTTTTTTTAGGTTGTACAGAGTTTTACAGGTACTATAACTCAACGGGATAGGGTAGTGAATGTCAGCGTCTAGACATTCGTATAGACACTACAAAAAGAGAAACCCCGACAGTGTATGAAATTGATCTCGAGTATGAATGCTTTAATAAATCGCGTGGCCAATATGATATGGGAAAATTTCAAGGTAATTGTGTAGTGACTTGGCATTTATACAGGAGCACTTTCAATCAGAGTGGCTATTTGAGCAAAAAGGTGTATCATGCCACTGCTACAGTGACAGGAAATTTGACTGTGATAACTATGCCTAACTGCACACATCAGAATTTAACATTTTCATTAAGATTCCCATATGAGAGGCAGACAACAGCTGTAGCAGATTTGTTCTGGCTTTGTGGAGGTAAGTGTTTGAGAGCCACATTACCCAAAGGGTGGACAGGAATATGTGCTAGAGTGCGAATGATTCAGGAAATCACTATGATGAACTGGGACCCTGTAAAATCTGCTGAACAGAAGCCACATAGAGTAAAAAGGGCTTATGCACCAGATCCCCAAGTGACCATAGATGCTGTAGGGCAACCAAGGGGTATACCAAATGAGTTTAAGGCTAGAGATGAAGTGAAATCAAGCTTTGAGTCTATTCTAGTCTGAATAATGCTCAACAAGAACACAGAGTGGATTAACTACATTTACTGCAATCAGCAAAGGTTTATCAATTACACAGATGATGCTCTGTCTGCCTTGGGAGAACAACTAAGTGCAAGTAAAATGTCATGGCAAAACTGGCAAGCCCTGGACTGGCTGTTAGCACAAAAAGGGAGGAGTCTGTGTGATGTTTGGAGATCAGTGCTGCACATTTATTCCTAACAACAGTGCAGCTAATGGAACATTCACTGAGGCCATGAACAAACTGAAAAAGCTATGGCATGAAGTGACTGAAAATGCAGGCAAGGACAAGCACTCTTGGGACTGGTTTGAGTCCACCTTTGGAAAATGGGGAGCCTGGCTCTCCAAAATGGGAACAATGTTGGTTGCAGTGATCATTATTGGAGGACTATTGTTTTGCTGTGTTTTCCCTGTTTTAAAGTATTTTATGATTAATGCCACTGTTAAACAGATCTCTCTTGTGAAAGGGATAGCTATGGACAATGATGTGAGGAAGGACAATGAACTGGTGAAAGCTCCCTATGATCCTTATCCAGACTGGCCTTCTAAGCCAGACTGGATTCCGGAACAACCTCAGGATGATATGGATTCCAAGTCTACAGGTTTGCATCGTTGGATGATCACTTCCAGTTCCTCAAGCAAGGATGAAGTGATGAGCCATGCACTGGGTGTAAGTGCTAGCCTAACCTCTCCCCAAGGGTGACCCTCTACGATGTGCAACAACCATCTAAATGAGAGACTAGGCTGATTTTATATATTTACTACTGAATTTGATATATTTTCACATTTTATATATTTTCACTACTGATTGTTACTGAGCACACTGAATTAGTATTGAGACTGATTATGTTTTTATGATTATTGGGTTTGTTTGTCATTACAAATTATTTCTAGCGAATCACTGTTGTACTCTACATAACCGTGATAACCATGGGCAAGGGCTGAACCATTTACACGCACATGCTTTTAACACAATGTTGATTTTTGAGTGTTAGGGTTAGGGAGACAGGAGGGAGGGAGGTGTTTGGTCCTGCTCTCCACAGGAGAGATGTTTCACGATTTGTTCATTGATAAGCAGAAAGGGTGATCAAAAGTTGATCACTAGTTAGTGTAAAGTGAGTGGACTGAATTGTGAGATTGCTCTCCTGAGATAGGTGGGACATAGTAAGTCCCAAAGGGAGGGATATATGGTATATTTTAAGCCTATGATATTTTCTAATGAAATTAAGCAGTACAGATCAAAGTAATCAAGAGTTAGATTTAATCGTGTGTAAACAATATTAGATATAAGAAAGTAATCAATCTATTAATCAAAGAGGCCTAAAATCAAAGTCAGAGTTGTGGAATACTGAATACACCTTCTACAGTCGTACATGTATTTTTTTTTCTTTGTCAGGTGTTCTGTTATTTTCCATAGAAGCTCATTCTCGGTATAAGGTCACTGAGATAGCACTCTGTGTGCATGGGAGTGGGAGTTCTCCCAGCTGTGTGATTGTGAGTGTGTGGGGAGGGAGTCCTTGCCTGGTGGATTCCACTTGGAGGGGATGACTTATCTTTTAAAAAAAATAAGCTGGCTGACCGTGCTCCACCATTATAAGTAAAATGTAAAGAAAGAAATATAATTGTGGTGAGACCTCAGAAAGGTTATTAAAGAAAAAATGGGAAAACCCTGCCTGAATGAGCTCATTATTTTAGTAATTTATAAAAGCATGAGCATTGGTTGTAATTGTCAGATGATCTGCAGACATCTCGGCTTTGTGGTGTTCCAATAAAGTCTGATTTTTGCACTCTGAAAGATTTTTTATTTAAGTGAAGGTGATTTTCCAGAACATTAGCAAGGGGAAAGTAATTAATGGACGTGAGTGATTATATAAGAGGGGGAGTCAAAGAGAAAAAAAGGAGAGGGAAGTGTGTGGAGAAAAAAAGATCGAAGGAGTGAGAACAACGTGAGTACCTGAGCGTGGAGTAAGACACAGCGTGGGCGCATGCTGTGTGTAATGTTGGAGCGATTGCTGGAGTGTTTGGAGGAATTGCGCTCAGAGCTTCGGATACCAGCACAGAGCTTTTGTGGACTCAAGGGCTGAAAAGTGTTTCTACTGGGTATCGTTTTCAGTTTCCAGGAAATCTCTACCCCAAGTCACAGTGAAAATTAGTTGTTTCCCCTCTGAAGCTGCCAAGCGTCACGGTTTAGCTGTGGCTGGCTTCACACATACAAACACACTCACCCAACGAGCTACAACACTACTTTCGCCACACACACTCAGTCATGCCTACCTCAATTTGTGGTGTGAGTATAATCCTTTTCGTTAATGTATATATTTCATTTCATTTTTGGCTGTATATTCACTCCTGTTTTTTTTTTTTTTTTTGAGAAACGGACCCTCGAATCTGCTGATTTGGAGTGGAGAGTTGGAGCGACTCATTTGCTTATATCATATATTGCTGGGTTTTTTGGGGGTTTTTTTTGGTGTGCAAATATAATTAGAAACTGAAAGAAACTCCTTTTTTCTCTTGCATTTATTTTTTGTTGATGTAAAGTTATTTTAATATATGTAACAGGTGGCTTTTAGAGCTTACCTGGGTCTTTTTTTGTCATTTTGACAGGCTTTCTCCTGTCTGGCGCCCGAACCATTTCATTTAGGTAATGCAATTTAATTATTGATTTAAATTGTTTTTCCCGGGAGGCACCACCCTTACAGAAGTGGCACCCAAACAGGGACTTGAAGAAAAAAAAAAAAAAAAAGAAAAACTTGAACTTGATTCTGTATTTCTTTGAAGGTTGAACTGCATTGCAAATAGTGATTGTGTGGTTTTGTGATTTTTCTGACAGTGTATTTTGGGGGGTAAAAAAAGAGGTGTGACTGACTACTAATTTAATTGAATACGTATTGTGTTAAACTCTGTGAGGAGTGTAAATGATATGGGGAAAAAAATTGTCACCCTTTGTAAACTGTGAAAATTATTCTGGTTTGTTATTTTCCTTTGTTATTTTACTCATTCCCCTAAGTGCCCAAAACACTTAACACATACATATTGAATATCATTGACTGATTTTATTTGCCCAACAAACATTGATCCCCCAGACATCTCGACACCAGTTGGGCCACCTGTGCAGTCCCAGCAGCAACCAAGACTAGTTCCTCCACTTTGTTTTCCCACTGTTCACTCCACACCTTCTACGACATATTCAGGGGCACAGCAGGACCTGCCTGTGTAAACTGAAATTTCAGTTTACTGCACATGTACAAGGAAACTGGAACTATCTGTTTGACAGTCTGAAACAGCAGGATAGAGCGGTGAAAGAACTTACCCATGAATTTACAAAGGCCACTTCTCTTCGCGAAACTAGGCTGGAGACATTGACTGCAAAAATGGAGTCTAATCATCAGCAACTTCTGGCTGCAATAACTGCAAGTAAACATAGGGAGGAAGAAAACCCAAATCAACTGACCAAAGTCATGAAGGTAATGATAACCGGAGAATTTTAAAAAAGTGAAAGTACCCTCATTTCAGAAGTTCGCTTCACGGTGGAACAGCTACAGCTAGAGCTGCAAGAGGACATTCGAGCCACCCAGCGCCAAACAGCCCGTGATTGGTGGGAAGTTGCTTGATCCTCTGTTACCACCTGGGATGAGTTTGAAACTGCTTTCCTCTCAGCCTTCCTCTCTGAAGACTATGAAGATGAGCTGGCTGAGAGTTTTCGAACTAGAATACAGGGAGAAAGAGAATCAATCAGAGATTTTGCATTTACATACAGAGCCCTATGCAGATGATGGACATATACCTTAATGGAGAATGAGCTGGTAAAGATGATTCTTAAAAACATCAAGCTGCACCTTGCCAGCCAACTTCGCAGCAGAGTAAACACCGTGGATGAGTTAATGAAATTGGGTCATCAGCTGGAAAAGGACCATGCACAACAGTTGCACTATGAAGGACTCATAACAACTCAACTCATACCACAAAGACCCACCTCTAACCGACCTGCTGAAAAAAAAACCCACCAGTTCAGTGTTGGAGATGTAAAGGACACCATCTGGCTGGAAATTGTCTGCGCTATTCCACCCTTCATTCCACCCAGTCACATTCCCGTCAGCATCTTTCTGCCGGAAGTAAGTGTTCCTTCCAACCTCAGAAGGCAGGAGGCCTGACTTCTAACAACACCATGTCTGTCACCATTCCCTCCAAATCATCTACTGTGTTCAAAACAGTCACCTCTCCTGCCTCTAACAAGTTTATTTCCATACCTCACCAATTAGTTGTTCCCATTAGTATTGGAACCTGGAAAGGTAAGGCCATCATAGATACAGGAGCAAGTTATCCTCTTCTCCATGAGAGTCTGTGGAAGGAGCTTTCTCCCCATGCCAACCTCCATCCTTGGTCCCCTCTATTTGCCCAATGGTGAGGCTGAAATACCTTTAGGATGGACAAATGATACACAACACTTCACAAAAAAAGCTTCACTATACGTACTGCTGTTCTCACCTCCGAAGCTCTCACTTATTTTTTAGTCCTGGGCTTGGATTTCATCTTTTTCAGTTGTCTGCAGATCAATGTAGTCAACAAAAAATATTCATTTAAGTCAAACCTCAAAGAAGAGTACCCTTTTCAACCGGGCCAAGCCAACATTCCAGTTGGAGAAACTCAAACCCTTTCTTTATTCAGTGCCATTCCTCCAACACAACTCCCCCTGGTATCACCTCCACTAGGTGTCATGGAAGATCAAACTTTAATAGAAGCTGCTGTAAAGGAAGCACACTTACCACCTGAAGGGAAACATAAATTACTTCACCTTCTAAACTCCAACTCTCAAGTATGTATCCTTCGACTTGGAAGGACAACTGTTCTGCAGCACTGCCTCTACACCACTCATCCAGTACCCATTAAACAATGCCCATATCGGTTAACACCTGAAAAACAAGAGATTGTGAAAAATCCGTTAAAGGAAATGATGCAAAATGGTATCGTAGAACCATTTCATTCTGCATGGGCCTCACCAGTTGTTCTAGTCCCAACAAAGGATGGAAGCGTAAGAGTCTGTGTAGATTACTGTAAGGTTAATGCCATCACCGAGAGAGATGTGTATCCTCTACCTAATATCACAGAAATTCTAGAATCCCTCTCTGGAACAGCCATATTCTCCACAATTGATAACACCGCCCTACATCTAGAAAAAAAGTTTATGCTGTTTTGTAAATCCCACTTGTTTTTACCTATTTTGGTCATGCTAAGTTCAAATATGCCACTGAAAATTCCCTATCACGTACTGTTTTCCCACAAAATAAGAATGAAGTTTTTAATAATTTTGCTAAATTTATATTGCTTTCAGAGTTTTATTTAAGTTGGTAGAAGCTGTCGAATTTCACTATTATTATTTATTAATTACAACAATAGGCACACAAAACATACCACTTGTTTACAACATGAACAGCAGACAAACAGTCTGTGAAATATTTGTGAAAATCTCTAAATAAAACTATTTCAAAAGATGAACATTATAATAATATACAGAGTGCTTAAGGAGTGAACTTCCTTTTGAGGGATTTTCTGGAATGGCAAAACACCCACAGATGTAGTAGAAATCATCTGGGCTATCCTTGCATTTCCGTCTTTCACTGGTAAATCCCTGAAATCAGGAGTTTTGTGTGCATGTAAGTGTGCCTAGCATTCATATAAGGGCTAATCAGAGGAAAAGTGATAAATGTTGCTCACCTATTGTACATAAACATAGTGTTTCCTGTGTTGGTGGCAGTGGATCTGGCAATAGCTCTAACGTTTATGGTCCATCTTAGGCAAAAAAGCTCTACACTGGACATCAGGCTTTGTGAAAAGTTGTGATGTTCTAGAGCAAAACTAACAGCATATCTGGACTCAGCATCTAAGTATTAGTAAGAAACAACTATCAGATCCTATTCAGCAAATCTGATGCAGGGCGGTGTAAACAGTGGTTACTGGCAGGTAACAATGGACCCTGAAAGCAAGCCAAAGACAGCCTTCATCACCGCTTCAGGATTGTACCAGTTTACGGTTCTGCCTTTTGGGTTAAAAAATGCTCCTGCGATGTTTCAGAGATTGATGGAGACCATCTTAGGGGAGTTACGAGGAAAGATCTGCTTCGTATATATTGACGATATTATCGTATACTCTCCCTCCATGACCCAACATTTCCATGATCTCCAAACTATCCTTTCCCGTTTACAAACCGCCAATCTGAAAAAAAGTAAATTCTGTCTTCAGGAACTGACATTTCTTGGACATGTGGTAAATCGTAAAGGCATCTCCGCAGACCCCAGCAAAGTGGAAGCCATACGTTCTTACCCAGTTCCCAGAAAAGTGCAGCACTTCCTCGGACTGGCGGGATGGTACCACAGATTAGTACCCAACTTCTCCCAAATAGCGAAGCTCATCAATGCCCTAAAGAAAAAAGGACACCTCAATGTCAGAACGCTTTTGAAAAATTGAAGGCCTGTCTCACGTCTCCTCCCATCCTAGATCATCCCAATCTAAACTGTCATTTGTTGAATACACTGACTCTAGTGACGCAGTCTTGACGCAGTGTAAACACCGAGGTTATCGCCTACCCCAGTAGAACCATTAATAAAGCAGAAAGCAATTACTCCGCAATCGAAAAGGAGTGTCTTGCAGTTGTTTGGGCATTGGAAAGGTGGAAACGTTATCTTGAACCCAAATTATTCAACATTCTTACAGACCATTCAGCCTTACAATGGGTGATGAGTTCTACATACTACCAACTGTCTCATCCGTTGGGCACTTCGCCAAAGAGAGAGTGTGGCAAAGTGGGAAAAACCAAAATAAAAACAAACGAGCCTTTGTAATACCGCCCCCAATTAGCAAGGGGAAAGTTATTAACGGACGTGATTTATTATATAAGAGGGGGAGTCAAAGAGGAAAAAAGGAGAGGGAAGTGTGCGGAGAGAAAAAAAAAGAAAAAAAGATCGAAGGAGTGAGAACATATATAAAAGGGATGGATGTGTAATATATATATATATATATATATATATATATATATATATATATATATATATATATATATATATATATATATATATATATATATATATATATATATAGCAGTTGAGAGTTAAGGGCCTTGCTCAAGTGCCCAACAGTGGCAGTGCTGGGATTTGAACTCATGATACATACATTCTCACACACACACGCACGCACGCACGCACGCACGAATGTTCAATTCCCAGCACCGCCCTAGCACAACACTAACCCTAGATTTTGATCTTTGATTATAATTAATGTAACTGATTATTGTTCTTTTGCAAAATCAAACAAATCAAAGTTTCTGGAGCCAAATTATTTTTAAATACTGTATTATTAGATCTAATGTTGTTAACAGCCAGCACTGCATCATAATTTATTATTATATAGTGGATGGTGTGTGAATTTGCATTTGGGAACTGTACACGGTCATGGGCCGGTCTGCGTTTCAAAGTCCCGGGCCGTTTTTCATTCCCAGTCCAACCCAGCTGAAAGGAACTCCTCTTTTCTCTTGCATTTATTTTTTGTTGGTGTAATGGTATTTTAATGTATGTAACTGGTGGCTTTTAGAGCTTATCTGGGTCTCTTTTTTTTGTAATTTTGACAGGTTTTCTCCTGTCTGGCGTCCGAACTATTTCATTTAGGTAACGCAATTTAATTATTGATTTAAATTGTTTTTCCTTGGAGCCGCCACCATTACAACCAATTGACAAATAGCATTTTCAATAATTTATTCAAAAGAAATATTAATAGATGCGGTATTCTTCTGTGGAAATAGTAAGTGCACCCTTGGCCTCAGAAGCTAGTATTGCTCCCTTTAGAAGAAATAACTTTTTGTAGGCGTTTTTCACAATTGTCCACCATTCTCTGACTAGAATTTTTGACTACTTTGCATGCAATATTCCTTCAGCTGCAAGATGTTTGAGGGTTTTCTTGAAAGTACTGCCCATTTCAAATCCCCTCACAACGTTTCAATGGGATTCAAATCCAGCTTTGACTAGGCCATTCCATAACCCTCCATTTCTTCTTTCTGATCCATCCGTTGGTGGACTTGCTAATGTGCTTAGGGTCATTATCCTGTTGAAAGGTTCACTTTCGGTTCAACTTCAACTTTTGCAGAGATGGCCTCATGTTATCTTCAAGCACTGTTTGATATGATGCAGAATTCATTGTTGAGTCAATGAATGCAAGCTATCCAGTCCCTGAGGCAGTGAAGCAACCCCAAACCATAACATTTCCTCCACTGTGCTTCACAGTTGCTATGAGGTGCTTCTCCTGAAAAGCTGTCTTTGGTCACTACCAAACATGTCTGCTGTTACTGTGGCCAAAGAACTCTATCTTTGATTCGTCTGTCCAGATCACATTTTTCCAAAAGGCCTGGTCTTTGCCTGTATGCTCATTGGCAAACTGTAGTCTTGCTCTAATGTTCTTTTTATACAGCAAAGGCTTTTTCCTGGCATGCCTCCCATGCAGGTCAACCTTGTGCAGTTTCTTTTTGATGGTAGAAGCATGCACTTTGACACCAACAATTGCAAGACTTACTAGCAGATTCTGTGATGAAATGTTGGGGTTCTTGGAGACTTCTTTTTACATCAGATGGTCTGCTCTTGAGCTGAATTTGCTGGGACAGCCAGTCCTGGATAAATTGGCAGTCATTTGAAATCTGCGCCACTTGTAGATGATTTTCCTTACAGTGGAATGATGTATTTCAAATAATTTGGAGATCTTTTTAAATCTCCTAGGCCAGACTCCTAGGCATCCACAACCTTTTTTTCAGAAGGCCTTATAGAACTCTTTAGATCTTGGCATGATAACACCACACACCTCAATAACAAAGGGAACACCAGACACTAGATATGAGAGAAGTATAAATAACACCAGTTCCATCTGCACTCCCTAATCAGGTTCTGATCACTGGCACCCAATCTTGCACACCTGATTCTAATTTTATGCATTTGAATTGTGAAAATTACTACAAAATGTCAATTTTATATCATTTGTTAATGTATCAACTTTATTAACAGGCACTGTTTCAAAGAGTAAAAAAAAGAAGGAAAAAAATTCCATGGGGTGTACTTATTTTTTTCACATGACTATAAATAGGGTGACCATACATACTCTTTATCCCGGACATGGCCTTAAAAAATGTCCAGTTGGGATTTCAAAAATGTCTTAGCACACATGAACTCAAACCGCATCTTCAACAGACACTGTGACACGGAATCACGTGCATGTGAAATGATCCAGTATTAATCACAATTTAACATAAATGCACTGGATGTGGCAGATAGAGCTTATTGTCGATGAGATACTCGCACCAGCTCAGAACACGGAGGCGAACCACAACCATGCATTTCACGGAAGTCTACACAAGCATATTGCTCAATGCATTTGGAACGCAACTGCAAATTCAGTTTACATTTGCGTTTCCTAATTTTGCATGCACATGTGATGTGACAATTCAAATGCTTAAAATAAAACGCTCTTGGATACTGATTAATAAAGAGCGTCTCTCATTCAAACAGATCACACATTTTCTCCATATACATTATAGGCTACAGTGAATAACTAACATAAATCCTCACACTCAAATTTTAGCTCATTGTGTTCTGTTGTCTGCACATCATAATAGTGTGTCAAAAAAGGCAAGATCTCTGTTTTTAGTAGCTTCTTAAAATACACACTCATAACTATACTGTTTTTATATATAGGTGTCAGTTTATCTATGCAATATTTTAGAAATTGTTGGAGCCTTTATTAAGGGCTCTATTATTATATATATGAAGTAACATCAACTGAAGGACATTAGTGTAAACACTTAAATATCAGAGGTGATAGCTGTTTGTCAAACTAAAACACCCAGTGCCATTGCGGTAGTACTGAGCTAAAAATTAAGTTACAGTCCTATGAAACCATTAGGCTTTTTTAAATATGTATGGTTAAATTTTGATGCCAAAACATTTCTCAGTGATGTCCAAGGACCTAAGTTAGGTTTATGAATCAATTAATCAGTTACCGGCATACACTTGACACCCATGGTTAATGGTACACTCTGGGACCTTTGACATGCACTCCAAAGCATTGATTGTAAACGAAGGATTCGCAAAAGTCTGAGCTTTATGAAACATTATCTGTGGCCATTGGTGGGAGAACTGGGTATTAGATTTTCTGTTTGGTTGAATGATTCAAGTCTGAGTTGGAACATCCTCCTCTAATGTATAGATGTTCGGAGAGTGGTCGCTCTGTGCTCTCCTGAAGTCAACAACCATCTCTTTTGGTTTGTCCACATTCAGAGACAGGTTGTTGGCTCTGCACCAGTCCATTAGCCGCTGCACCTCCTCTCTGTATGCTGACTAGTCATTCTTGCTGATGAGACTCATCACGGTCATGTCATCAGCAAACTTGATGATGTGATTCGAGCTGTGCATTGCTGCACAGTCATGAGTCAGCAGAGTGAACAGCAGTGGACTGAGCACACACCCCTGGGGGGCACCAGTGCTCAGTGTGGTGGTGCTGGAGATGCTGTTCCTGATCCGGACTGACTGAGGTCTCCCAGTCAGGAAATCCAGGATCCAGTTGCAGAGTGAGATGGTCAAGCCCAGCAGGTTCAGCTTTCCAATCAGGTGCTGAGGAATTATTGTGTTGAATGCTGAACTGAAGTCTATGAACAGCATTCGAACATAGGTGTCCTTTTTGTCCAGATGGGTGAGGGCCAGATGTAGGGTGGTGGAGATGGCATCGTCTGTTGAGCGGTTGGGTTGATATGCGAATTGCAGGGGATCCAGTGAGGAGGGCAGCAGGGTCTTGATGTGCCTCATGACGAGCGTCTCGAAGCACTTCATGATGATGGGTGTGAGTACAATGGGACGGTAGTCATTGAGGCAGGACACTGAAGACTTCTTCGGCACGGGGACAATGGTGGTGCCCTTGAAGCACGTTGGAATGATGGCACTGCTCCGGGAGATGTTGAAGACGTCAGTGAGAACATCCACCAGCTGGTCTGCACATCCTCTGAGCACTCTTCCAGGAATGTTGTCTGGTCCAGCAGCTTTCCGTGGGTTGACTCTGCGTAGAGTTTTCCTCACATCAGCTGTGGTTAGACACAGCGCCTGGTCGTTAGGAGGAGGGGTGGTCTTCCTCACCATCACATTCTGCGCCTCAAACCGAGCACAGAAGTTGTTCAGCACATCTGGAAGGGAGGCATCACTGTCACAAGCTGGTGATGTTGTCCTGTAGTTGCTGATGGCCTGGATGCCCTGCCACATGCGCCGCGTGTCGCCGCTGTCCTTGAAGTGCCTGTGGATTTTCTGGGAGTGTACGGGCTTTGCCTCTCTGATGACCCGGGACAGTTTGGCTCTCGCTGTTCTTAGGGCCACCTTGTCACCTGCCCTGAAGGCGGAATCTCGGGTCCTCAGCAGTGCACGCACCTCCGCAGTCATCCACTGCTTCTGGTTGGAGCGTCCACCTCATGGTGGTGTTTGTGATTATAATTGGAATTTGGGCCCCCTATTCAGGGGGTCAGTTGGCATTTGCTTGTATGTCTGTGGAAGGATGTACCTTATTTACATACAGGAGGTGATTTGTGTGAAGGACCTGGGGAGAGTATGCTTTTAACGGCATGTGATATTTTTTAAATTTCTGGATCTTAATGGTGATTTGAACTGCTGCTGAGGGAATGAGACTATCTTTCCAGATGCACTGAGTTTTTTGAATGATATGAAACATGTATAGTCAACTTATTATTCAACATTAAACATTCTATCTAATGCATATAGACCTTGGGTGAGTTTAAGGTGATCTCAACACAGGGAGAGAGAAGGGTGGGGGGAGAGTGAGAGAGAGGGGAGTATAGAAGAACAAGAGTGAGGTGTGATCTTCCTGTCTCCACTCGGCGTGATGAAAAATAACTTGGATGAAGATGCTAATTTTGTGGGAGAGTGTTCAGATGTTATTTTTCGTAAGTGTCCCTTGTCCTTACAAGGCCTTAATAGAGGCTCCAACAATTTCTAAATATTGTGCAGATTAACTGACACCTGTATATAAAAACAGTATAGTTATGAATGTATATTTTAACGAGCTACTAATAACAATCTTTACCTTTTTGACACTCTATTATGATGTGCGGACAACAGAACACAATGAGCTAAAATGTGATAGTGTGAGGAGTTATGTTAGTGTTTTTACTGTAGCCTATAATCTATATGGAGAAAACATGTGATCTGTTTGAATAAGAGATGCTCTTTATTAATCAGTATCCAAGAGCATTATATTTTAAGCATTTGAATTGTCACATCACATGTGCATGCAAAATTAGGAACTGCGAATGTAAACTGAATTCGCAGTCGCTTTTCAAATGCATTAATCAATATGCTTGGGTAGACTTCAGTGAAATGCAAGTTTGTGGTTTCTTCTGAGCTTGTGCACAAGTCTCAATAAGCTATCGATAAGCTCTATCAGCCACATCCAGCACATTTATATTAAATGTGATTAATACTGGATTATTTCACGTGCACATGTTGACGTTTTAGAAATCCCAACCGGACATTTATTAAGGCCATGTCCGGGATAAAGAGTATGTATAGTCACCCTATATACATACAGTAACGGTGATATTAAATTACTTAAACCATGATTTTGGCCATCTCGCACCATTCTTTATTTGCTTTGCACTACTCAAAGGGATGTCCACACCCATCTCTTGGATTTCATTTTGTCAAACCACAAGATGACACTATGGCCTCAGAGCTTTGCTTGTGCCTACGCCAGCATTCTGAGCTCGATTGCTATGTCTGAAGTAAAAAAATGTTGACATAAATACATGTATAAATAAATAAATGTGGAAATAAGTAAAAGTGGAAATAAATAAATGAAGAAATAAAAAATACAATAATACATACAGGTGCATCTCAATAAATTAGAATGTCGTGGAAAAGTTCATTTATTTCAGTAATTCAACTCAAATTGTGAAACTCGTGTATTAAATAAATTCAATGCACACAGACTGAAGTAGTTTAAGTCTTTGGTTCTTTTAATTGTGATGATTTTGGCTCACATTTAACAAAAACCCACCAATTCACTATCTCAACAAATTAGAATACTTCATAAGACCAATAAAAAAAACATTTTTAGTGAATTGTTGGCCTTCTGGAAAGTATGTTCATTTACTGTACATGTACTCAATACTTGGTAGGGGCTCCTTTTGCTTTAATTACTGCCTCAATTCGGCGTGGCATGGAGGTGATCAGTTTGTGGCACTGCTGAGGTGGTATGGAAGCCCAGGTTTCTTTGACAGTGGCCTTCAGCTCATCTGCATTTTTTGGTCTCTTGTTTCTCATTTTCCTCTTGACAATACCCCATAGATTCTCTATGGGGTTCAGGTCTGGTGAGTTTGCTGGCCAGTCAAGCACACCAACACCATGGTCATTTAACCAACTTTTGGTGCTTTTGGCAGTGTGTGCAGGTGCCAAATCCTGCTGGAAAATGAAATCAGCATCTTCAAAAAGCTGGTCAGCAGAAGGAAGCATGAAGTGCCCCAAAATTTCTTGGTAAACGGGTGCAGTGACTTTGGTTTTCAAAAAACACAATGGACTAACACCAGCAGATGACATTGCACCCCAAATCATCACAGACTGTGGAAACTTAACACTGGACTTCAAGCAACTTGGGCTATGAGCTTCTCCACCCTTCCTCCAGACTCTAGGACCTTGGTTTCCAAATGAAATACAAAACTTGCTCTCATCTGAAAAGAGGACTTTGGACCACTGGGCAACAGTCCAGTTCTTCTTCTCGTTAGCCCAGGTAAGACGCCTCTGATGTTGTCTGTGGTTCAGGAGTGGCTTAACAAGAGGAATACGACAACTGTAGCCAAATTCCTTGACACATCTGTGTGTGGTGGCTCTTGATGCCTTGACCCCAGCCTCAGTCCATTCCTTGTGAAGTTCATTCAAATTCTTGAATCAATTTTGCTTGACAATCCTCATAAGGCTGCGGTTCTCTCGGTTGGTTGTGCATCTTTTTCTTCCACACTTTTTCCTTCCACTCAACTTTCTGTTAACATGCTTGGATACAGCACTCTGTGAACAGCCAGCTTCTTTGGTAATGAATGTTTGTGTCTTACCTAGTGAACCAAACTGAGAGACCATTTTGAAGGCTCAGGAAACCTTTGCAGGTGTTTTGAGTTGATTAGCTGATTGGCATGTCACCATATTCTAATTTGTTGAGATAGTGAATTGGTGGGTTTTTGTTAAATGTGAGCCAAAATCATCACAATTAAAAGAACCAAAGACTTAAACTACTTCAGTCTGTGTGCACTGAATTTATTTAATACACGAGTTTCACAATTTGAGTTGAATTACTGAAATAAATGAACTTTTCCACGACATTCTAATTTATTGAGATGCACCTGTAAATGAAGAAATAAAAGTTTAAATGCTTGTTTATTTTGACTACTGCTCTGTCCATACACTTCTCTTTGCTGTAGTTATCATGGTACCCTGTGTGTTACTTATATAAATTTTATATACACTATCGCACCTCCCACAAGTTGGATTGGCTTGATGGGCACTTTTTATGAATTATAATGGTCAAGCTGCTCCCACAAACGCTCAATAGGGTTGAGATCTGGTGACTGCGCAGACTAATCTATTACAGATAGAATACCAGCTGAATGCTGCTTCTTTAAATAGTTCCTGCATAGTTTGGAGCTGTGCTTAAGTCACTGTCCTGCTGTAGGAGGATATTGGCTCCAATTAAGCGCCATCCACAGGGTATGGCATGGCATTGCAAAATGGAGTTCAAGATCCCTTTTATCATGTATAAATCTCCCATTTTAGCACCATCAAAGAACCCCAAGGCAATCATCTTTCCTCCATCATGCTTGACAGATGGCATCAAGCACTCCTCCTTCATTTTTTTTTTTGCAGCTCACAAATGTTCGTAGTGTTCCAAACACCTCAAAATTAGATTCGTCTGTCGATAACACTTTCCAATCTTCCTCTGTCGAATGTCTGTGTCAAACCTACAAATGCTGATGCTCCAGATACTCAACTAACCCAAAGAAGGCCACTTTTATTGCTTCTTCAATCAGCACAATGGTTTTCAGCTGTGCTAACATAATTGCAAAAGGGTTTTCAATTAAGGTTAAGATGTTGGACTACTGATTGGAAGGTCATGAGTTCAACCCTAGCACCACCAAGCTGCCACTGTTGGGCTTTTGAGCAAAGCCGCTAACCCTCAACTGCTCAGATGTATAAATGAGATAAATGTAAGTCGCTCTGGATAAAGGGCCAAATGCCATAAATGTAATGTACAATATGTAGATATTCCATTAAAAATGACAAATTTTCAGCTATAACAGTCATTTTCAACATTAACAATGTCTAGACTGTATTTTTTAAAATCAATTTAATGTTATTTTAATTGAAAAATAAATTCCCCAAACCAAGGGGAATTTCTAAGTGATGCCAAACTTTTGAGTGATAGTGTACTTGTACAAAAGTAGGATCCAGTGCATAATCCTCATATATACTGTACCTGCATAGCCCGAAGCTTTGTGGAGGCATAACTGGTGTTATTCTATGCTTTGACTAACTGCTGTAAAAATGTATTAATTTCATAAATGTATACATTTATCAAATAAATTTGACAAATTAATTAATTAGTCTTTTTTTTTCCAATGCAAGTTTATTTTCACTTTTAATAGTGAGCAAAACAGTTGTTTTGAAATTCGTTAGATGACCAGCTCTGCTTTACTCCCTACTGTTCTCCTGTTCCACATACCAGGTGTGGCCACATACATGACATGGTAACTCCACAAACTGAATGAATGCACACACAGAGATTAAAGCTCTAGGGCAGAGAATGCATCTCCATGCACATACATTTGCATGATCTCTCCTAGTGCTGGGTCCGAGTCCACCTTCGTCGAGTTCTAGTCGAGATCAAGTCCTTAACCAATCGAGTCCAAGTCCAAAAGGGGCTGAGACAGACTCAAGTCCGAGCCCTTTATTGCCGAGTCCAAGTCGAGTCCGGCCAAGTCCAGAAAGTAATTCAATTGAAAAAAGATTTGAAATTGCAATTGTAAACTCAACACTGAGCTGTTAAATTAATATTGTAACCTTCACAAACCAATGACAACATAAATGTAACAAAAATACCACTATTACATCTTGCCATTGCAATTAAATATATTTATTTCATGTCATCAGTACCTCAACTAGTTTCCTATCAAAAAATGGTTTCAGTGAAAAAAAGGGATTATAGACATGTACGTAGAACTTTTCTTATATTACAAGTGTATGAAAATACAAATTAACCTGTTTTGTTATTGCATCATATTATATTGTGTCCTCCAGTTTGAGCTGATATTTCAGTGATTTGATGCCTCTCCGCCACAGTTATATAGGCTGAGAGAGAGAGTACAGAGTAGAGTTACATTTAGCAGCGTCATAACAACAAGCTTCATGCTTTATTGCTGCTTTTAATCTGTCTATGATTGACAACAAACTCATTTCTGAACACAGCTCTGTTCTTGTAAATTTTTTTCAATTTAATTCCTAAAATGAAAATAAATAAATAAATAAATCCCTATCAGCAGGGTTTATGATATTTACTACATTAAGAAATACATTTAACATTTTACGAGAAATTCACGACTGGAATCAATGTTTAGGAGTGGGCAATATGACTACAATCTTTCACGATAACGATACGTTTTCTCAGGTAGGTCTATCGGTAGTATTCAAGTAAGGAATACTACAGAAATTGAATAAAGCAATTAAATGTAAAATAAAATAGATTTCACTGTATGACATATACAGGGTTTCTCATTAAATTTACCAAAGTTATTCAGTCAGATGAATGAGTGATTTTGTTTTTTTTACTCTTTGTCTTTTGATTAACATTAATGACACAGACAGCAGCAGGTTTATTATTCAATTTATATAGCTCTTTTAACATTTACGGCATTTGGCAGACGCCCTTATCCAGAGCAACTTACATTTATTTCATTTATACATCTGAGCAGTTGAGGGCCTTGCTCAAGGGCCCAACAGCTTGGCAGTGCTGGGATTTGAACTCATGACCTTCCACTCAGTAGCCCAACATCTTAACCACTGAGCTACCACTGCCACAAAGCAGCTTTACAGAGATACATCATTTTTGGCTCTAAATTTTAAATCGATAAATTTATCCCCAATGAGCAGCCAGTGGCAACGGTGGCAAGGAAAAACTCCCTGAGACGACATGAGAAAGAAACCTTGAGAGGAATCAGACTCAAAAGGGAACCCATCCTCATCTGGGTGACACTGGATAGTGTAATTATAAGTAAATCCCTTCTATAACTGTATGATACATGATATAAAGTGCAACTGTGTGGTCAGGAGATTCACCACAGTCTCAACATGAAGTCTATTTTGCTGAAATCATGAACTGTCCACCGATGGAGACCCAAGCGCAAAGTCTGTTTGTGAATTGTTTGTGGAGGCTGTCCATATGGGCCCATCCTCAGCAACAGCGAGCGACTCCCAGCGATGAGAACCCCAGAAGCAGGGCACCAGGATGGGCCAGGTCATCTCAGAGAGAAGAACGGGTCGGGCCCATTGCCACCCCAGGAGCAACACGCGTAGAACTTGTGATGTGACGATTTGATGTTGGTATCGTCCAAAATCTTCGCAGGTGTTGGCGTCATCTGGAATCTTCTTAGAGGCTGGTTCTGAACTGGAGCTGGCACGTTCACTGATTACCTCGGGATGGGCATCCCGAGGTAGGAATAGGAAACAGATGGAAAAGGATTAGCGTGGCTGCTGTTCATTGTATGTCAGGCAAAATGACCATGTGCATTTGTTATCATTTTATCAACGATGACAGAAGTACAAGGTCATGAGATGCGGTTAGGTGAATGCTAGGTCAAAGAAATGTGTCTTTAATCTGGATTTAAACTGAGAGAGTGTGTCTGAACCCCGAACATTATCAGGAAGGCTATTCCAGAGTTTAGGAGCTAAATATGAAAAAGCTCTACCTCCTTTAGTAGACTTTGATATCTTCGGTATTATCAGAAATCCAGAGTTTTGCGACCTTAAAGAGCGTGATGGATTGTAACGTGACAGAAGATTGGTTAAATACAAAGGGGCTTGGCCGTTTAGGGCTTTATAGGTGAGTAGCAGAATTTTATAATCAATATGGAACTTAACAGGTAACCAGTGTAGTGATGATGAAATTGGGGTGATATGTTGATATTTTCGTGATCTGGTGAGCACTCTTGCAGCTGCATTTTGGACTAACTGTAGCTTATTTATTGAGGATGCAGGACAAGCACCTAGTAGTGCATTACAATAGTCCAGTCTTGAGGTCATGAACGCATGAACTAGTTTTTCTGCATCAGAAACAGATAGCATGTTACGTAGCTGGGCAATATTTCTAAGGTGAAAGAAGGCTGTTTTTGTTACCTGGGAAATATGATTTTCAAATGACCGGTTGCTGTTTAATATAACACCCAGGTCTTTAACTGCAGAGGATGAGGTAACCGTACATCCTTCTAGATGCAGATTATATTCTAGGAGCTTTTGTGTACCAATTTTTAGTTCAATTAGCAATATATCTGTTTTATCAGAATTTAGCAAAAGAAAATTAATGGTCATCCATCTTTAATGTCTTTAACACATTCCGTTAACGTGGAGAATTTGGAAATTTCATCTGGGTTTGTTTAAATATATAGTTGAGTATCGTCAGCATAACAGTGGAAATTTATACCGTGTTTTCTGATAATGCTTCCAAGGGGCAGCATATATAAAGAAATATATATATAAATATATAAAGAAAACAGCAGGGGGCCTAACACCGATCCTTGCAGCACACCATACTTTACTGTCGTTATGTCAGAAAGTTCATCATTTAAACAAACAAAACGGTAGCAGTCAGACAGGTAGGATTTAAACCATTTCAATGCCTGTCCCTGAATACCAATGCAGTTTTGTAATCTATCTAAGAGTATGTCATGATCTATAGTATCGAACATGGCACTGAGATCAAGTAGAACAAGTAGTGAAATGCAGCCTTGGTCAGATGCTAGAAGCAAGTCATTTGTAATTTTGACGAGTGCAGTCTCTGTGCTGTGATGGGGCCTAAAATCTGATTGAAATTCTTAATAGATACCATTTTTGTGCAGAAAGGAGCATAATTGAGCGGACACAAACTTTTCTAATACTTTAGACATAAATGGTAGGTTTGAGATTGGTCTATAATTTACTAATTCACTAGGATCTAGTTGTGGTTTCTTAAGGAGAGGCTTAATAACCGCCAGCTTGAATGTTCTTGGGACATGACCTAGAGATAAAGAGGAGTTAATAATATTGAGGAGAGGCTCTCCTACTACAGGAAGCAACTCTTTCATTAGATTAGTGGGTATGGTATCTAGTATACATGTGGTTGATTTTGATGTGTTGATAAGTTTTGTAAGCTCTTCCTGTCCAATAGCGGTAAAGGACTGCAATTGTTCTTGGGAAATTATATTTTAGGCTAAAACCTGTGATGCTGCTGTCGGTGGTATATTTCCAGTTTTATTCCTGATGCTTTCAATTTTTTCAATGAAGAAATCCATGAAGTCATTACTACTTAGTTGTGTTGGAATATTCAGTTTAGGCGACGTCTTATTATTTGTTAATCTAGATACTGTATTCAATAAAACCTAGGATTGTTTTGGTTATTTTCTATGAGTTTATGTAGATACTCTGCCCTAGCAGCTTTTGGACCCTGTCTATAGCGAGACATACTGTCCTTCCACGCAATTCGAAAAACCTCTAGATTTGTTTTTTTCCAATTGTGCTTGAGATTACGAGTTGCTCTCTTAAGAGCATGAGTATGGCTGTTGTACCATGGAGCAGGATGTTTTTTTCTAACCTTTTTTAGTTTAATAGGGGCAACGATATCTAGAATGCTAGAGAGCATAGTGCCCATATTGCTAGTCAACATATCAAGTTCAACCGAATTTATGGGTACACAGCGCAGTTGGGACAGATCAGGCAGCTTAGTTATGAATCTGTCTGTAGTGGTAGGAATAATAGTTCTACCCATTCGATAAAGCGGTTCTTTGTGGAAGAATAATTATATCGTTAACCTCAGTTCCATGAGATATAATTAAGTCTAGTGTATGATTGAAGCGATGAGTGGGTCCGGTGACATTTTGTTTGACCCCAAATGAGTTCAGTAGGTCTGTAAAAGCAAGTCCTAATGCATCATTTTTATTATCTACATGGATGTTAAAATCTCCGACAATCAATGCTTTATCCCCATTAACTATTAAGTCTGAAAGGAAATCTGCAAACTCTTTCAAAAAATCAGCGTAGGGTCCTGGGGGCCTGTACACGGTAGCCAGAGCGAGAGATAGCAGTGATTTTTTCCCCTATACATAAAAGTGTAACATTGAGCACAATTATTTCGAATGAGTTGTACCCGTGTCCTGTTCTCTGAGTAATATTAAGAGTATTACTGTATATTGTTGCAACACCCCCCCACGACCAATCATACGGGGCTCATGCTTATAACAGTAGCCAGGTGGCGTGGACTCATTTAGTACAATATAATCATTTGATTTAAGCCAGGTTTCAGTAAGGCAGAGCGCATCAAAAATTATTATCTGTAATGATTTCATTTACAACTACTGCCTTGGGTGTGAGAGATCTAATGTTTAGGAGCCCAAGTTTTAAAAATTCTTTCTGTTTGCGTCTTTTGCTGTTGTCTGTTTTAACTGTAATCAGATTTTTTCTAATTTATGTATTATAATTATTATTTTTACTTGTTATTCGGGGAACAGACACAGTCTCTATAGGATAAACTACAAATGTCGTATTGTCACTTAAGTAATTCGAACATTGACTATCATAGCTGTTATTATTATTTGAAGTTGTACTTACTAGTCATATGGTGTGTAGTGTCTTGGAGATGTTGTTTGAGAGGAGATCCGCTCCGAGTCTACTGGGGTGCAGGCCCACGGAATAATCTAGGACGCTCCCAGAAAAGATTCCAATTATTTATAAAGAGCAGTTTCTGTTCATTACACCATGTAATTAACCATTCGTTTAAAGTGAAAAGTCTACTGAACCTTTCAAGTCCACGTCTGTTTTTGGGGAGAGGTCCAGACACGATGATCTTTGTCGTGGGCGATGTGTTGCGTACCGTCTCTATCAGGCTGCCAAAGTCCCTCTTCAGGATTTCCGTCTCCACAGCCTGATGTCGTTCATCCCCGCGTGCAGCACGACAGCTCCCATGTTCTCGTCATCCTTCAGGATCGCGGGTACCTGCGCAGCAACATCGAGAACATGAGCGCCAGAAAAACAGTGGGTGCGTACCTTACCTTTAGTGGAGGTGACGCAGACGTTTCGAACAATGGAGTCTCCGATGATCACGGTGTTGGGTTTGGTCTCGCAGAGAGGGGCGAAGCGGTTCCTGTTGGAGATCTCGAAGACTGGGGGCGGCGGAGGGGGAGAGGTCCTCGCCCGGGGTGTGGTCCCCGCCTTCCGCTGCTGGTGCACCCAAGGTCCGTGGTGTGTCGGCGCCAGAGTGAAGGAGACCAGGATGGTTGCGTCCTGGGTGCATGGCCCCTGTGCAGAGAAACGCACGGAGTAGAGGTGGTGGGAGTGATTGTATCACGCCGCAAACTTACCGTGCTTTTGTGAGCATCAGCACAAGATGTCTCTCTGTTCACGCAGCTGGGCTTTAGTAGGTCGCAGATCTGCTTCTCCATGGCCTCCAACTCCAATTGCACCGTGTGCAATTTCGAACGTGTCCTCACCTGCACTCAAAGGTAAAGAAACATCCGACATGTTCGCCATTTTAAACAGCAGTGTTCGAGTGAGAATGTAAATAAGACTAGCTACAACAAATGGAAATGATAGCGCAAAATTATTAATGAAAAATAAAGGAACAGTATAATTTAAACGCCGACACAAGCAACAAACTCCCGGCAAACGATTCGAAAACAGGAACTACGTCACCCATCATTATTAGACTGCCGTCACTTTAAGACCTAATGCACAGATCCACTGTTTACATTCACTTAAGACATAACCGACTGTGTTTGAATGAATACTCAGCCAGACCTGCATTTTGACATGATATGTGTGTATTTATTTGACTGTCCATGTGGAATAAGCCGCTAAAGGGAATTCAATTCGGTACTCGCACGATGAGGCGGCTTTCTGTGTGCGCGCTTCAAATGTGTGTGTGTGTGTGTGTGTGTGTGTGTGTGTGTGCCCCCTGGTCAGGCAGGGAGACATTCATTAAATTCTTATTATCTTAATTTTGTTGTTCTTTATTTTTTTTTATCTTTCTTTTCATGTTACACATGACCAGGGGCGTTAGCTGAATTGTTAATCATCCGGGGCTAAGCCCAGATTCTTCTCCATTAAAAAAACAAAACAAAACTTAATTCTAACGTAAAACAAAATGTAATTCTAAATATACTGTTTGCATGCATATTTTCCCTTGCTTGTACAGGCTAATTGAAAATTGGACAAAAAGTTGGATTTATCATAAAACTTGCCTCGGGTGTTATCACTGTTTGCAGGACTACCAGACCGATAAAATATAAAATAAGCTTAGTAAATATACGAAACATAAAACTAACACGAGGCTAGTTTGGTGTCGCTAGCCAAGGGGAGGCACAAGCTATCACTGTAGCTTAGTTTAGCTGCTACAGAGCAGAGTGCATTATCTGTCCTTATGCTCTGCTCATATCATATTCACGAACTTATATAGACATTTACACACCTTGTTTTCCTGCTCAGAACGAGAGAATGTTACTGTTGCAGTTTCAACCCCTTTACTGGTTTAAAAAAAAAATAAAATAAAATCGGCGTATATAGATATAAAATTGCAGGCCGTCTTCTTTTACTGACGGTCAGTTACATAGTGACAAACTGCTCCAAGTGGAGAATTATTCAGGACTAAAGAAAAAATCCCCAAGCCAGGTTATACCCCTGCACATGACACAGACTCGACTGTACTCTGGAAAATACTCTGGAGTCCAATATTTCCGAGTCCGTGTCAAATTTGAGTACAAATTTACCCGAATACGTGACAAGTCCGAGTTTTGTTCATAATTGGACTTGAGTCCGGACTCGAGTACCCCAACTCTAATCTCTCCCTCCTGCGTTTTCTTTCTCCCTCTCTTTCACACATCCTTTCCTTTGTCTGTCCCAGTTGAGAATGATGTTTTGTTAGTTAAATATAGTTTACTAGTGTTTATCCCTGTATTTCAATAAATCCCATTTTCTTGAACATTTTATTGCCTTGTGGTTATTTTGATATTGAAAGCAGCCAACTTCAGAACTAAGCCTTCAGAAACCAAGCCATTGATGATTATTGCTCTCAGCTGAAACTGAGGTTTTAATAATTTTTAATCATTTTGATTTTATGAGAATGATTGATTGATTAAATTAAGAGTGAAGCACCAATACTGCTGGTATGTGCATTGAATCTTTAGTAGTTTAGTACGAACTATTTTAGACTCACTTCCCCTACACAATTATTCCAAAATTAACAAAAAATTTAAATGCCCATTCTACAATTCAGTTAATGTCCATTTTATACTGCACATAATTAAAAAATTGTCTACAGCTGAGACAGTGATGGATATTGTTTTGGTGATAAACTGACTTTTTTTTTTGTTGATCTGAAAATCAGACTTTGACAAAGAAAATTATATTCACACTGATGAGAAAGGAGAACATCAAAAACAAATCAATTAATGTGTCTGCCCATATAGGAACACAAATATTTAATGAGTATATTAAGTATATGAAGTATAGCCTATATAATGAATGTTCTTAAATGGTGACACTCAACGCAATTCCCTAAACACTTTGCCTGTGGAAATTCTATACTTTTTTGAGACGTGTTGCGGCCATCAAATTCAAAATTACCTTATTTTTTCCTTAAAATTGTACATTTCCTCAGTTTAAACATTTGATGTTTTCTATGTTCTGTTGTGAATATGTGGGTTTATGACATTTGCAAATCATTGCATTCTGTTTTTATTTACATTTTACACAGTGTCCCAACTTTTTTGGAATTGGGGTTGTACAGTGGTGGAAAAAAGTATTTGATCCCCTGCTGATTTTGTACGTTTGCCCACTGACAAAGAAATGATGAGTCTATGATTTTAATGGTAGGTGTATTTTAACAGTGAGAGACAGAATAACAACAAAAAAATCCAGAAAAACACATTTCAAAAAAGTTATAAATTGATTTGCATTTTAATGAGGGAAATAAGTATTTGACCCCTTCGACTTAGTATTTGGTGGCAAAACCCTTGTTGGCAATCACAGAGGTCAGACGTTTCTTGTAGTTGGCCACCAGGTTTGCACACATCTCAGGAGGGATTTTGTCCCACTCCTCTTTGCAGATCCACTCCAAGTCATTTTTAATGCCCTGGCTGAGGGAAGGAGGTTCTCACCCAAGATTTGACGGTACATGGCCCCGTCCATCGTCCCTTTGATGCGGTGCAGTTGTCCTGTCCCCTTAGCAGAAAAACACCCCCAAAGCATAATGTTCCCACCTCCATGTTTGACGGTGGGGATGGTGTTATGACTTGGGGTCATAGGCAGCATTCCTCCTCCTCCAAACACGGTGAGTTGAGTTGATGCCAAAGAGATCTGACCACACCTGACCACAACACTTTCACCCAGTTCTCCTCTGAATCATTCAGGCAAACTTCAGACGGGCCTGTACATGTGCTTTCTTGAGCAGGGGGACCTTGTGGGCGCTGCAGGATTTCAGTCCTTCACAGCATAGTGTTACCAATTGTTTTCTTGGTGACTATGGTCCCAGCTACCTTGAGATCATTAACAAGATCCTCCCGTGTAGTTCTGGGCTGATTCCTCACCGTTCTCATGATCATTGAAACTCCACGAGGTGAGATCTTGCATGGAGCCCCAGACCGAGGGAGACTGACAGTTTCTTCCATTTGCGAATAATCGCACCAACTGTTGTCACCTTCTCACCAAGCTGCTTGGCGATGGTCTTGTAGCCCATTCCAGCCTTGTGTAGGTCTACAATCTTGTCCCTGACATCCTTGGACAGCTCTTTGGTCTTGGCCATAGTGGAGAGTTTGGAATCTGATTGATTGCTTCTGTGGACAGGTGTCTTTTATACAGGTAACAAACTGGGATTAGGAGCACTCCCTTTAAGAAAGTGTTCCTAAACTCAGCTCATTACCTGTGCAAAAGGCACTTGGGAGCCAGAAATCTTTCTGATTGATAGGGGATCAAATACTTATTTCCCTCATTAAAATGCAAATCAATTTATAACTTTTTTGAAATGCGTTTTTCTGGATTTTTTGTTGTTATTCTGTCTCTCACTGTTAAAATACACCTACCATTAAAATTATAGACTGATAATTTCTTTGTCAGTGGGCAAACGTACAAAATCAGCAGGGGATCAAATACTTTTTTCCCCCACTGTATAAAAACTTAAATACAATTTAAATTAAATTTTATTTATATAGTGCTTTTAACAACGGACATTGTCACAAGGCAGCTTAAAGAGAAAGCCAGAGGCGACATGAGAGAGAACCAGATTCAAAAGGGAACCCATCCTCTTCTGGGTAACACCAGATGTGGGATTATACACACATAGAGTCATCAGATGTGGGATTATAAATCATTACCCTTCTACAACTGTATACTACAGTGTTAAGTGTGTTAAAATGATCTTCAATGAAAGTATCAGGGTCATTTTTAAAATTTCATTTGAGTTTTAGCATTGTCTATACTATTCAATTGAAGCTATCCACTGTATAATGAATGAGACTTGAGCTTAGTTTTTAGCTAGTGCAATCATTCGGCTGTGCAACTGAGACCACACACAGCCATTTTTAGTGTATTCATGTGGTACAATTAACAGCCGGGGTCTTCAATCTTATCCACAAAGAGCCAGTGTGGCTGCAGCCTTTAATTCCAATGTTTAATCAGTTCATCTAGGTCTCCAATCAACTATTAATTGTGCCTCATATTTGGCTGGAATGAGTGTCACACTGGCCCTAGATTGAAGATTGAGGACCCCGATAAGATTGAAGACCCCGGATCCACAGCAGCCTCAATGGCACACTATACATGTGGAGCCATCCTCAGTAGCAGCAAGTGATTTTCAGGTGAAGGAGGCTCCAAGCAGAAGTAGAGCATCAGGATGGGCCAGACAGATCCAACGGGCAGAATAAGCCGGGATCACTGGCATAAGGCAGCAGCAGTAGCCTTTGTAGCTTGAAATAGAGAGTGTGGGAAAGCAAGAGAGAATACAGAGTATTAGGTATGCTATTATCCTATAGTGGTTTAATTGGATGTAGATTGTGCTCAGAGTGCAAGTAGGGACTCCGGCAGGAATAGGTAACACATAGGCCAAATTCCCTTAGTCATTCATAACAATGGGTAAGACCAAGGAATATAGCTGTGTGTGGCAAAAGGTTGTTGAGCTTCACAAAATGGGAAGTGGCTATAAGAATATAGCAAAAGCATTGAAATGGCCATTTCCACCATCAGGGCAATAATTAAGAAGTTCCAGTCAACTGGAAATGTTATGAATCAACCTGAAAGAGGACGTGTCTATATTGTCTCAACGCACTGTGAAGAGGATGGTTCGAGTGGCCAAAAATTAAAAACATTTTTTTACAGCCTTCTTTGCTCATATTTACCAAGGGTGCCAATATTAGTGGAGGGCACTGTATGGGCAGACATAATTTTCTAAATTGCCAAAATATCTGTTAGCGCAATACTAACTACATCATGACAATATCTATTTAGAAAAATCCTAATATTGAACATGATGTTGCCTTTTATGACTCATAGCTTGGAAAAGTGTTTTTTGTTGTTGTTGTTGTTGCTTTTGTTTGCCCTAGCTGTATTTGTAATTTCAACATTTAAAATAACAACATGGAGGGCTCCCTAAATGTACTGTATGTAAATTTGGATATTTGTCTGCTAAATTACTTAGTATTATAACTATACAGTAGATAATGCTGTCCTTATTTATTTGATAAATAAATCAAATAATTATATATTTTGAGTGATGACAGTAATAGTGCTAACGTTAGCTAGTAATGAAACTGTGGTTAATACTTGATTAGCTAAGTTAGTGAACACAAAGTTACTGTATTTACAGATGAGACTGACCTGCACTTGAAGCCTTGAACAGGTCAGTAATTTTGTTACATTTTGCTGCTTCTTTGTAGAGGGCTTTCTTTTTGCGTACCCTTTCCCTCTCTGCTCCACCTGGCTGCTTCCTCTCCATCCTCGCTCTGTGCATTGATGACTCTGTTCGAAACCATTCACCGGAGCTGAGGCGAATGGTAGCGTTGCAAGTCAAAACTAACAGATTCATAGTTTCTTATTGATTTATATATTATCGAATGCCGAATTCGGAAAGGATTAATTGAGTGCATCGGACATTCAATAATATAAAATAATAACGATTAACTAAATAAATAAATAAACAGCAGGGCAGCAGGCCAAATCAGTCGTCAGGCCACCGGGATTTCTCCCATTGCTCCCAATGGCCAGTCCGGGCCTGATGTTGAGGTAGTTTTGTTATTTCACTCATTTTGGGGGGTAACGTGCACGTGACTTCATTTGACATTCATGTTACATCACTAGAATACCCATAATGCAATTCTCCTCATTGATCTGAGTGTTTTGATATGTCACATGTCTAGGTTATTAATGGTTATTAAGGGATAGCTTATTCATGGTTAAGAAGTTATCTTGATGATAGATATCAATATGTACAAATAAAGTAATTGTTATTGTTTTATTTTGTATAGATCAAATCTAGTAATGAAAGTGACACTTACTAGATTTATAATAAAAAAGGGTGGGCATAATAAGTGAAGGCTTCAGCCTCACCTTTTTTGATATGTATAATTATGTAATTTATCATGGAAAATTGTTTATGAGGACCGAAAATAAATCTTGTGGTTGTTTGCTGTTGTGGTAATTTTGTGGTAATGTCACTCATTGTGGGGGTCAACGTGCATGTGATGTCATGTGACTATAATATCCATAATGCAATTTTCCTCATTGAGCTGTATGTTTTGATATGTCACATGTCTGTTAAAGTAGTTTTGTGATTTCACTTATTTTGGGGGTTAACATGCATGTGACATCACGAGAGCAGAATTTGACAAAACTTGATCAGCTTCCTCAGAATGTTCGTTTCTCTATGTGTATCAAGTTTTTTTAAGTTTGGACTCTGCGTTCAGCAGATATAGATCAATTTGTAAAAATGGGCATCAGCTGACCAATTAATTCGCTAATATCTTTGCAATTCTTTGACTAATCAAAATTCTTTTTTTATCAAGAGGGTCTGTGGATCATGCATACCAAGTTGTGTGCAAATCGGACAACAGCCTAGGAGGAGTTAAAAAAAAGTAGATTTTTCAAAAATTCAAAATGGCAGAAAAATTTTCATGAGGGAAACGAAATTGTCTTGCCCTGACGGTTCCAGAGTTATGAACCAAAAGGCAAAAGTGCTTATTATAGTGCCATCTAGTGTCCAATGGATGTGTGTCAATTCGCCTGAGTAGTGGGTGGGATTTCTGACCATCCCACCAAGATTGGTGTCTCTGCCACCAATTGCGGTCTCTGACGCCCAGACACTTTTAGGGGAGAAAAAGAATAATAATAATAAATATAGCTACAAGCAGCAATTACGGGCCCAAGCACAACAGAGGCAAAGTAAGGAGACAAGCATGCATGATTTTAGCATGATCATGATTTTATGACAACCGGCTCAGAAGTTATAAGCAAAAATATGCTTTTTTCATATTTCGTGAACACTAAGTGGTGCTGTTCCAAAACTGTGCAGCTACCCTCATGTCATGGGGACTATGACATATACTGCGTTTGGTCTGAATACACTAAATGTTATGGAGATATAGCCACACATCCATTTCGTTGTGCTCATTGTCGAATTTGTTTGCAGCAAGTTCAGCCGATCATGGCAAATTTGGTAGTATTGATCTTGGCATGAGCCATGGAATCTATGATTCTCAGTCTCAAGACAATAGGCAAAAGTAAATAAAAGATATTAGCATTTGTTGAAATGGCATTATAATTTTTGTTCCAAAACTGTGCAGGTACCCTTATGCCACAAAAAATAAGTCTACTGAGTCAATTCTGCTAATTATTATTTACAGGTCCACAGGGCCATACTCTGAATTCCTTGGTGAATTTGCAGATTTTATCTCAAACCTGGTTGTTTCTCTAGACAAAGCATTCATTTTTGGTGACTTTAATATTCATTTTGATAACCCGGAAGACCCTCTGAGAAAAATGGTTGTGTCCATTCTAGATTCAGTAGGGTTCAATCAGGATGTAATAGAACCCACTCATGGTGGTGGTCACACTCTTGACCTTATACTAACATATGGATTAAATATAGAAAATATAGTCACATTTCCGCAGTCTGAAGCTATCTCAGATCATTATCTCATCTCATTTAAATTGCATATAGATCATAATATATGCATCTTGCCACGCTACCGTGTCAAACGTACATTCACATCAGCTACTGTACAGAGTTTTATCAATAACCTCCCAGAGATATCATCTATGATTGGATCACCATCTGATCCCAAAGAACTTGATCAGGCGACTGAATGCTTAGAGTCAACATTCCGCTACGCGTTAGATAAGGTGGCTCCACTTAAAAGAAAAATAATTAGAGAGAAAAGCTAGCACCCTGGTATAATGATCACACACGCACCTTAAAACAGATCACTCTACGATTAGAACGTAAATGGCGTCAAACCAAATTGGTAGTATTTCAAACAGCATGGAATGAACTATAGAAAGGTCCTAGTCCTCAAACTTACAGACATGTAAAAGTGCTTCCAGTATCTCACGTATCCAAAAATATTCAATGCTGATAGATAGGCCTATGTAAATGATCACACTGATACAGCAACGTAACTGCATAACGAACTTAATAGCAGTGAGTACTCTCAGTACAAAGGGAAACATTTATGGATTGCACATTCTATCAACTTATGTGCTGTCACCTCAGCTACAAAAAACATTTGCCCACAAAGCACTTCGAAAACAAAGCTAGGTTTTATACAGTAAGCATACTTACAATAAACATTAACTGCACAACATAATCAAGAAAAAATCATCTTACCTAAGACAAAATATTCCACAAAGCTGTCATGTCAGTGTCCTCCTACTTTTCCCTGTGTATCTTACGTATCCATGTGCGCACAAATGGCTCATTTCCTGATGAAATTAGTTATTATTATTAGTCATTATTATTGTAATTATTATCTGTTTCTATGAATGTTATGTGTGTTATACATTTCTAGATGTTCCTTTGTGTATATGCTTCCACTCCCACATCCAGATACACTTACACACACACACACACACACACACACACACACACACACACACACACACACACACACACAGACACACAAATATATATGTACGTACAGGAGTTATCAGAATAGATTTGTCAAGTTGGCTGTTGTTATGTATGTTTGTTTGTCTTGGTCATTTTGTATTTGTCACAGGTAAATAGTGTAACAATTTTGTTTGCATAATTACAAAAGAGAGAGAGAGAGAGAAAAACAAATGGCTCGGGATTGAACTTTGTAAGCGGTGGACTCACAATGTTCAAAAACATCAGAGACGAGATAGTGGGCACTGGCTATGTACCTAAATCATTTAAACTAGCAGTTATCAAACCCCTGATTAAAAAATTTACTTTGACCCCTGTCAATTGTCTAGCTATAGGCCAGTATCAAATCTTAGAAAATGTTGTAGCACAGCAGCTATGCTTGTACCTACATAGGAATAACATTCATGAAATGTATCAGTCAGGATTTAGGCCTCATCATAGCACAGAGACAGCACTGGTTAAAGTGGTAAATGACCTACTACTGGCCTCTGATCAGGGTTTTGTCTCCTTGCTTGTGTTGCTTGACCTTAGTGCAGCTTTTGATACAATTGAGCTTTTCATACTATTCTCCTTGGTAGTCTAGAAAATGTTGTTGGCATTAAGGGAATGGCCCTCTCCTGGCTCAGGTCTTATTTGACTGATTGCCATCAGTTCGTAGATGTAAATGGTGACTTCTCTCTGCATACTGAGGTAAAGTTTGGTGTTCCGCAAGGTTCTGTTTTAGGCCCACTGCTTTTTTCTTTATATATGCTACCTCTGGTCAAATTATTCGTAAACATGTGTCATGGAAAATCACCTTAGCCAAATAAAAATCTAGGGGTTCTGGATTTAGATTAGACTTTTATTAAAGAATCAATCAAAAAGCCGTGATGTCTGCAGATCATCTGATGAGTACAATCCTAGTCCATGCTTTTATACAATACTAAAACAATGATTTCATTAGGCTGGGTATTCCCATGTTTTCTTTTGATCACATTTCTTTGATCACATTTCTGATGACTCGCCACAATTATGTTTCTTTCTTCTATACCTTATCTATAATGGGTGCGTAAGTTTGGTCAGCTTATTTTTTAAGAAGTTTTTTAATTTTCAATCTTAAGTCATGGATTTCAACAATACATCTTAAGAAATCCCTAACATCACACCGTCTTTAAAGATACAGACTTAAAAATACAGAGTACAAACTCAGTGTCTTTATGCAGGTGCAGGTTTTTCTGGGAACTAACAGAGCAAGCCTAGAAAAAAGATACTTTTATAACTAAAGAAAGGGTGCTCAGTGATCTCCCCAGCTAGACCTACTTTGATTTTAGTTACTTTGATTAACACATTTTCTCTTATGATCTCATATATTGGTCACACATGAATAGATATTTCTTGAATGTACCATTTGCTCTTTGAAAATATACCCATACTAACACAGCTGGCCTTATCAGAACCTGCACATTTGGGGACACAGGCCTTTGCGTACGACATTCTGTATTTCTTCAGTTTGAACAATGGCCCACTCATAAAGCTTGGCAATAATAGTGGATACATGCTAAGAAATGACAGATAACAAATAAGGGAGCTAGGAAGAAAAAGATACAAACTGCAAGTGAGGAAATGGGTGTTCAGTAATATCCTACAAGATGGAGTTACATTAGCTTGTCCTGGTTTCTTTGATTAATATACAGGAATACTCTCTTATATCTTATACATTGATTATACATGATTGGATTATGCTTTTGATTGCTTGACCTTAACATACAGATTTATTCAATGATTTCTTTAATATGTACCATGTGCTTTAAAAATATACCATACATGTGTTAGGTTTTCCCTTCTCTAGCGCTCGCAAGAGTGGCGAGTGGCATACTTCCGCATTCCATTGCACGCATTCCAGCGCCATTCAAAAACTCTCCGATGGACGTTTTCATTCATAGACTCACATTTTGTTTACTTCTGCCATGTGCTCATGTTTTCATTCACGTCATGTCTCCGCCTCCTATGTTCCCCCATGTGCTTATGTTTTGGTCTGCGTCATGTCTCCGCCTCCTGTGTTTCCCCATGTGCGTTTGTTTTGGTTCGTGTCATGTCTCCGCCTCCTCATTTGTTTATGTAGTGGGTTCAGCTGTTATCGATTTGGACATGTGATTTCTTAGTGTTTAAATACGCCGCTCCGTTTCTGCTTCGGGGCGGAGTATTAGTTTATTATAGTTTAGATTAGATGTGTTTAACCGTGCGCTTTGTTCTCGTGATTTCCAGATCACTCTTCTTGTTTAGCTTTGGTTTAGTTTAGTAATAGCTTTAGATGCATTTAGGTGTATTAGTTGACTGAAGTCCTTTTTGTTTATTATTATTTGTCAACTGTACCTAATAAACTGAACACTTTCCCCTGCAAGTGCATCCTGCTCATCTCCTTCACCCTACGGGTCGTAACAACATGGAATTAGCTTCCACTGTTATTCTGATGACACACAGTTGTATGTTTCAGCAAAGTCAGATGACAGACACCAGTTTAATAAAGTTGAGGAATGTGTAAAGGACATTAGACACTGGATGCTTACTAACTTCCTCTTACTAAATTCTGACAAGACAGAAGTACTTATACTAGAACCACATGCAGCTAGAAGTATGTTTTCTGATTACATAGTAACTCTGGATGGCCTTTCTGTTTCATCATGTGCAACCATAAAAGACCTTAGTGTGATTATTAACTCCAGTCTTTCATTTGACGCTCATGTAGATAATATTACTAGGATAGCCTTCTTTCACCTCAGAAACATTGCTAAGATAAGAAATATATTGTCACTACATGATGTAGAAAAATTAGTTCATGCTTTCGTCACCTCTAGGTTGGATTACCGTAATGTCTTATTGTCTGGATGTTCCAATACGTGCATAAATAAACTCCAGTTAGTCCAGAATGCAGCTGCAAGAGTCCTTACTAGAACCAGAAGATATGACCACATCACACCTATCTTATCCACACTGTATTGGCTCCCAGTAAAATTTCTCATTGATTATAAAATACTACTATTGACCTATAAGGCACTGAATGGTCTCACGCCACAGTACCTAAGCGAATTTTTGGTCTTTTATGATCCGCCACGCCTACTTCGCTCAAAAGGTACAGGCTATTTGTTGGTACCTCAAATAGTGAAGGCTACAGCAGGGGGAAGGACTTTCTCTTACAAAGCCCCACAGTTATGGAACAGCCTTCCAATTAGTGTGTGGGACTCAGACAGAGTCTCAGTGTTTAAGTCCAGGCTGAAAACATATTTGTTTAGACAAGCTTTTTGTGAATGTTTTTTTTTTCTTAGGTAAAGGAGCAGATCTAGAGGTCTCACAGGCATAGAGTGTTGTGGTAAACTGGGATGTTTGGATGCTGTCACCCCCCCACTTTCACATGTTCACCCAGGTTTGTTGATGGGGGAGTGGCTGGCCGCCTTTTGTCCCAGGGCGCCCTCATGTCTGTGTTACCTTCTGGCTCTCAACCTATCCACCTTGTTCTAGCTAACCTACCTATACAAATAGCAACATTCATCTACCTACCTACTTATCTATCTATCTATCTATCTATCTATCTACAGTATCTCACAAAAGTGAGTACACCCCTCACATTTTTGTAAATATTTTATTATATCTTTTCATGTCGACAACACTGAAGTAATGACACTTTGCTACAATGTAAAGTAGTGAGTGTACAGCTTGTATAACAGTGTAAATTTGCTGTCCCCTCAAAATAACTCAACACACAGCCATTAATGTCTAAACCGCTGGCAACAAAAGTGAGTACACCCCTAAGTGAAAATGTCCAAATTGGGCCCAATTAGCCATTTTCCCTCCCTGGTGTCATGTGACTCGTTAGTGTTACAAGGTCTCAGGTGTGAATGGGGAGCAGGTGTGTTAAGTTTGGTGTTATCGCTCTCACACTCTCTCATACTGGTCACTGGAAGTTCAACATGGCACCTCATGGCAAAGAACTCTCTGAGGATCTGAAAAAAAGAATTGTTGCTCTACATAAAGATGGCCTAGGCTATAAGAAGATTGCCAACACCCTGAAACTGAGCTGCAGCACGGTGGCCAAGACCATACAGCGGTTTAACAGGACAGGTTCCACTCAGAACAGGCCTCGCCATGGTCGACCAAAGAAGTTGAGTGCACCTGCTCAGCATCATATCCAGAGGTTGGCTTTGCAGAATAGACGTATGAGTGCTGCCAGCATTTCTGCAGAGGTTGAAGGGGTTGGGGGTCAGCCTGTCAGTACTCAGACCATACGCCGCACACTGCATCAAATTGGTCTGCATGGCTGTCGTCCCAGAAGGAAGCTTCTTCTAAAGATGATGCACAAGAAAGCCCGCAAACAGTTTGCTGAAGACAAGCAGAACCATGTCCTGTGGTCTGATGAGACCAAGATGAACTTATTTGGTTCAGATGGTGTCAAGTGTGTGTGGTGGCAACCAGGTGAGGAGTACAAAAACAAGTGTGTCTTGCCTACAGTCAAGCATGGTGGTCGGAGTGTCATGGTCTGGGGCTGCATGAGTATTCCAACATGATAACAACCCGAAACAGCAAATTTACACTGTTACACAAGCTGTACACTCACTACTTTACATTGTAGCAAAGTGTCATTTCTTCAGTGTTGTCACATGAAAAGATATAATAAAATATTTACAAAAATGTGAGGGGTGTACTCACTTTTGTGAGATACTGTATCTATCTATCTATCTATCTATCTATCTATCTATCTATCTATCCACTTTCTTGGCATCCTACCTATCCACCTAGTTCTAGCTAGCCTACCTATACAAATAGCAACATGCATCTATCTATCCATCCATCCATCCATCCATCCATCAGGTATTGCCGTATCACACACTCACATGTATAATGATGGTTCACTTACATAATGTAACAATTTAAATCCCACAAATATCACTGATCCAATGTCCATTACACCCCTGCTGGCCCCTTACCCCAGCCTCAATATACGCATGCAAACAATACACACTATCCCTAAAACCACACAGAACAAAACTCCTTGGATATAAGCTTGACTGCCGTACATTAATTAACCGCACTGATGTCTCATTCACCAGCCAGTGTTCACCAAAAAACTCCACACCACCACCTTTTATCCTCTGTTGCTTAATGTTCTTCTTTGTTCATCTATCCAGCCCCTTGTTTTATAGTTTAGATACACACCACCATGCTTACATACAAATCAACCCATTAAAATAACACCAACAAGTAACCCAGTGGTTTCACAGCAGCACGCACATAAACGTATTAGCATATCATCTCACTCATGCATCAGCATACAACAATAGTACACCACTGATAAACACAACAAAAGATCTCAAAAAAACATGTTGCCAATCAAATTCCTGACATGGAACATCCGTGGTATTGGCTCTCAGGTTAAACAAACTAAAGTACTACAGCATCTCACTACACTTAACGCAGATATATGCTTACTTCAAGAAACACATCTCTCAGAAACAGAGTCACAAACTACACACTCCACAATTTAACCACATTTTCTCTGCCCACTACAACACCAAACAAAGAGGTGTAGCAATTTTGATAAACAGATAAATCTCATTCAAACACAACACTACTATTACCAACCCAAAGGCAGATACATCCTAATAAACATCTCTATCAACACCACCTCGATAACCATAGAAAATATATATGGACCAAATACAGACAACCCTTCTACCTTCTGTACCTTTTTCACACATATCGCCAACTTACCGGACTCCCCAATCATTCACTTCAACACAGTCATCAACCCAGAATTAGACAAAACCACTAGTACACATAAGACATGGAACTGGCAGACCACTGAAACAATAAGACAATACATGTCTGACTTTGAACTTGGCGATTGTTGGCGAATGCAACACCCAAACACCAAGGAATACACGTATTTCTCACCAGCACACCATACACATTCTCAGATTATTTTTTAACCAGCAACTCATTAATACCAGCTATAGCAATCACACAAATTCATTCTATTACAATTAGTAATCATGCCCCTGTATCCTTCACCTGGAATAGAAGTCACCTTCAGAAGACAGTTTTTAGATGGCGCTTTAACATCACTGTTCGGAGATCCAGAATTTGATAGCTTTATCAAAAGAGAATGGGCATCCTTCATAGAAATTAATGATTCACCAGAAACCCCATCAACACTACTATGGGAAACAGGGAAAGCCGTACTCAGAGGAAAAATAATATCCTATGCATCATATAAGAAAAACACTGAAAATGAAAATAAGTTAGAACAAAAGATTAGGGAATTAGACCGTTTAACGGCAACCAACCCCACAGAGAGTAAAGAAACTGTTAGAGTCATCCTCTCCTTACCGCATTTCCGCATTCCCATTCATAGACTTCAGTTTTGTTTACTTCGCCATGTGCTTAGATGTTTTGGTTTACGTCATGTCTCTGCCGCTGTATGTTTATTGGTTCTCTGTTTTTGGTTCATGTCATGTCTCCACCTCTGTTTGTTCATTGGTTTATTGTTTATTGCTTCATTATTAGTTTCAGGTGTTTTGTGTTACCGCTGGTTTTCATGTATGTATTTAAACCCCTTCTTTTGTCTGCTTCGACACGGAGGTATTAGATTTAACTAGATTGTGTCAGATGTAAATGTAATGAATCAATGTTCTTTGTTTTTCCTCTGCCCTCGCGTTTTCTGGACCTTGGACTCTTGCCTCGATATTCGATGGAATATTACCTTGCTACCTTTTGGATTAATGCCTTGTCTGTTTGGGTTAATGTTTTGCTTTCTGTGGATTATTCCCTTGCTTATTTCTGTGGATTTATTACCTTGTGGATTATCGTTTGTTTTTCACCCTGCCTTTGTGTTCCTTTTTTCCCCTGTCCAAATACTTTTGGTTACTTCCTTAATAAACTGACTTTTCCCCACCGCATGCATCCAGCTCCCCTTGTGTGTCAATCCATAACAGAAACAGAGTTAAGAAAACTCAAACTAGAACATAATGACCTTATAAATGAAAAAACCCAATTCCTAATACAAAGACTTAGACATGAAAACTTTGAATATAATAATAAATCTGGAAAATTCCTAGTAAACCAAATAAAATGAAATAAAGAAAAAACAACATTCCCAACTATCAAGAACTCAGCAGGAAAGACCATACAAATTCCAGAGGGAATCAATAATACATATAGATCATTCTTTCAAAACCTATACTCATCACCTACAGATCCAGACACAGAAGACATTAATAAATTCCTAAATAATATCAAATGACCAAAACTAACTGAAGAACAAGTAATTTCCATGGATAAACCAATAGAACCATAAGAGATCTATAGCGCCCTTAACAGCATGCCTAATAATAAAGCACCAGGTCCTGACGGTTTTCTGGCTGAATTCTATAAACAGTTCTGGACTATCCTGGCACCACTATTCAACAGATTACTATCTGAAATTAAATAGAATATGACACTACAGACAGAAATGAATACCACCACTGTATCACTTCACCTAAAACCCAACAAAGACCCCACTTTACCCTCTAGTTACTGCCCTCTATCACTGATCAACACAGACACAAAAATAATAAGCAAGACCCTAGCTAATAGAATTGAAACAATTATCCCTTTAATAATCAACCCAGATCAAACTGGATTTATTAAAAACAGACAGTCAACCACTAACATGCACAGACTCCTTAACTTGATACATTACACATCACATACAAATCTAGAATCAGCAATAGTAATACTGGATCCAGAGAAAGCCTTTGACAAAGTGAACTGGAAATTTCTACTCACCACACTTCATAAATTAGGTTTCGGTGAATCATTTATTCATTGGATTAAAATACTCTACACATCACCAAAGGCCACAGTTATCACTAATGGACTAATATCACAAAGTTTCACACTGCAAAGAGGCACTAGACAAGGATGCCCACTCTCTCCATCCCTATTTGCCATCTTTATAGAACCATTAGCTGCAGCAATAAGACAAAATGTAAATATTAATGGGATCCAGACAGCAAACACAGAACACAAAATCAGCTTATATGTTGAAGATATTGTACTCTTCTTACAAAAGCCTATAAAGTCAATAGAAGAAACTATTCACACAATCGAAAAATATTCCAAACTTTCCAATTATTCAATTAACTGGAACAAAACATCTATACTCCCTCTCAACATGAAACTCCCCGAAACTACAGTACAATCACCACCTATCCCTATAAGCACTGACTACATCACCTATTATGGTGTCAAAATCTCCACCAAGCTGTCAGACCTGCATAAACTCAATTTTATCCCTTTATTGAATACCATAAATAATGATATCCAATGCTGGATAAACCTCCCCCTCTCTCTCATTGGCAGAATAGCGTCCATAAAAATGACGATACTACCCAGAATTAATTACCTATTTTCAGTTATCCCAGTTCAACCTCCTCCTTCTTGGTTCAAATCACTCAACTCCTGTATTTCTAAATTCTACTGGAAAAACAAACCTCCAAGAATCAAACTAACCACTTTACAAAGACCCAAATATAAGGGAGGACTTGATGCCCCAAACTTTGAACAATATTACTTCAGTAACCAACTTCAATATATAATCAAATTTAGCTAGATACGGAACAGGCACTATGCATTAAAATCAGTATCTCAGACTTACCCTTCATAAGTACAGCTATTAAACGCCACCCCTGCTTCAAAAGTCCAATAATTGCATCAACTTTAACAGCTTGGTGGAAATTTTATAAAATTATTATTTCACCCCTACAACTAACTGAACCCACTCCCATATGGCATAATCCCGACTTCACAAACACAGCGAAGATAAACATCTCCACATGGGTAGAAAAAGGCATTACGCATCTCAGACAAATATGTCAAAACAACACCTTTTCATCATTTCCATATCTAACCAAAATGCACGGACTAGAAAATAAACATTTCCTTAAATATCTACAAATTAAATCCATTATATGCTCTAAAATGGACCTAAAAAACAGCACATTAGACCTCCCCCCATTAATATCAGAACTACTAAATATATCAACACCAACTAAAGTCTTATCCAAACTATATAAAATAATATCTAAATCCAACTCTTCAATTGCCATACCTTGTTAAAAGTGAGAAGACGACTTAGCAATCACACCTAGAGAAGACTTTTGGCAACAGATAATACTGAACATGTCCCTCATAGCTAACAACACTAGTCTGCATCTGTTACAATACAAAATAATCCATAGAACTCATTATACCGGTCATAGGATGTATAGCATGGGCTTCGGGGAATTAGACATCTGCACACAGTGCACACAAAATAAACCAGACAATTACATACATGCCATATGGGACTGCACACCAATTAAGCACTTCTGGAAATAAATCACTGAGCAAATATCTTATTTTCTAAATACCACCATACCACTTTCCCCCTCACTCTGCCTACTTGGAGATACATCTGGGGTCAAGATTTCAAAGGAAAACACAATAGTCCTGCTTACAGTGCTAATAATCGCCAAGAAAACCATACTAACAAATTGGAAATCAAAGAACAACATTAATATCACACATTGGAAAAACCTAATAATCGACTATATAACAATGAATAAACTCTCTGCCTCAATCAAACCTAAAACTATCAAATTTAACTCTACCTGGACACCACTGATCACCTACATACACCAGGATACCACCTGGCAATAACAAACAATACAGCTTCTATAGACTAACCTCATAACCAAAGCCATACCACACATCTCATACAAATACACGTAACTAAACTACACACATATGCGTATAACATTCACAGTATTCAAAGTTGGTGTTACACATATTTAACTCACTTTAAACATCTCAGATATTTACTCCTTTGCACACCCTCCCCATACTTCACCCCCATACCCCCCCCAACCCATTGCTTTGATAACCACACCCCAATCACACCTACTGTCTTGTCTTGTTCTGTCTTATCTTGTCTTGTCTTGTCCACTATCTATCCTCTCTATATCCTACACCCACCACTCACCCATACCAAACTTTAAATACAAAGTACAACACATCTGAAAACCTGAAAAAAGTAAAATAAATAAAGTCTAAATGGTCCCCGAAAGTGGGGGGATGGTGCCCAACCCCCCCCCCCCCCCCCCCCCCCCAAAAAAAAAAAAAAAAAACCTTCTGGCTCTCCCTTTTAGTTATGCTGTCATAGCTAGTCTTGCCAGAGTCCCTGCTTGCACTCATGCAAAGTACATTGCTTATTGTACAGGATAATAAGCATACCTAATAATCTCTTACTTTCTCTCTCTCTCTTTCCCTCTCTCTTTCTGTCGAGCTACACATGATACTCCTGAGATGCCAGTGATCCTGATGAGGATGGGTTCCCTTTTGAGTCTGGTTCCTCTCAATGTTTCTTCCTCATATCGTCTCAGGGAGTTTTTCCTTGCCACCTCTGGCTTGCTCATTAGGGATAAATTCATACATTTAAAATCTATATCCTGAATTTATATATTTCTGTAAAGCTGCTTTGGGACAATGTCCATTGTTAAAAGCGCTATACAAATAAAACTGAATTGAATTGAACCTCACGTTTATTTCAGCGTGATCATCATTGAATTTGTCCATGCGTTATTTGAGAATGGTTTGGTTTATCAAAAAGCTTTTAATACCTTTTTGCCAGCATGGGGTGTAGATGAACGTCTTCGATTTTCATGAAAATTGGATGAATTGTCTAGGAGGAGTTTGAAAAAGTAGGTTTTCAAAGCATTTCAAAATGGCAGACAGTAAGTTTGGCAGACAATGGCATAATTGGTATCATTTTTCTCAGCCAGGGAATCTAGCAAGACCAGTCTCATGACAATGGGTGAAAGTCCTCAAAAGCTATTAGAATTTTTGTAAGTTGCATTTAATTGCAATAATTATGACCACAAGGTGGCGCTGTTCCAAAACTGTGCAGATACTCTCAAGTCATGATGCCAATGACGGGTCCTAAGTTTGATCTGAATACTCTAATGCCTTACAGAGATATAGCCTCACGTCCATTTTGGCGTGATCACCATCAAATTCATCCACACGTTACTTGAGAACGGTTTGCTTTATCAAAAAGCTTTTGATAACTTTTTGCCAGCATCATCTGAAGATGATCTGATTTGATTTTCATAAAAATCTGACAAATTGTCTAGGAGGAGATCGAAAAAGTAGGCTATGGAACTCGCCATCAACTGGTCACACTCAGTAATTTTTTTAATTAATTTTTTTTTTTTACAGATTTCCTCAGATTTAACCCTTCGTTAAAGTTTGGTGAAAAGATGTAATTCCATTCAAGAGTTTAAGTAAAGAGTCATTTAAGTAAAAGTGGCCATGCCCTCTTCAAATGTTTTGATGTGCCGTTGTTAGGGTTTCCCTCTCCATGCTGCTCGTTGAGGCTAGTGAGTAGCGCACTTCTGCTTTCATAGACTCTTTTTCTGTTTACGTTACCATGTGCTTTTTGGTTTGGTTCATGTCATGTCTCTGCCCCTGTTTGCTCATTGGTTCTTTGGTTTGGTTCATGTCATGTCTCTGCCCCTGTTTGCTCATTGGTTCTGGTATCATGTGTCATTATGAGTGTCACGTGTTTTGTGTTAGTCCTTATTTCATTCTTATTATTTAAGCCCTTTCCTTTCTTCGCTACAACGCGAAGTATTAGACTTGCTACACAAATTTTGTTTTCTCGTCTATAACCAAGCGGATTATTACGGACTGGATTCTGGTTTCTGGAACTTTGCTATGCCCCTCGGTTTTCGTATTACTGCCTTGCCCTTTTCTGGATTACTACCTTGCCCTTGTTTTGGATTACTACCTTGCCCTTGTTTTGGATTACTGCCTCGCCCTTTTGTGGATTACTGTGTGCTTTTGTGACTATGCTTTTTACGTTACGTCCTTCCCTGTTCCTTTACTTTTGAACCCTGCCTTAGTTTACTGCTAAGCCCTGGATATATCAGTTTGCCTATTTGTGACCTTGCCCCTTGTATCATGTTTTTCCCTGTTCCTATTTTTGTGGTTGTTCCTTTAATTTTGGTTATTCCTAATAAAATTAAAATTTTTCCCCTGTGCTGTGAGGGAAAATCAAAAGTTCAACTTTTTTTTTTTTTTTGATAATTATTGATCTAAGGAGTCCAAACAATTGTCCTGCACTAGTTTTATTTCAGTTGAGCAAAAAAGCATTTTTAAAAATTAATCTCAAATATTTAACAAACAATTTGACTGACACCAAAGGCTCTTGAGGCAAACTTGTACAGAATCTACAGTACTGTGCAAATGTTTTAGGCACCCTATTTTTTTTTTAGTACAAACACCCTACAAAAACAATAGGGTTTCAGACTGTGAGTTATGTGATGTTCACTGCAGGAGAAAAATTCCAGAAAAGTTTTTTTTTCTTTTCAGATAAAATATCCTATATCCTCACTGTTGCTAACATCTTATTTTAATAATTTAGAGTGGAACTGTCATAAATGTATGGCAGCATTATTAATATGGCAAGATTGGTTGAGAGTAGAGCATGCCTTAATTGATTAAATCAACAAACTTACGCCATCTCCACTCTTAATGCTATTTGGCATCCACCATATATACATGAATGCGTCAGGCTTATCAATTTAATTGTGAGCCATTCCACTGACATTATGTATTAAAAAAAATAACTGGAAAATAGCTTTTATTATTAAGCAAACTGTCCTGCACATTAACCTAACTGCAAATTTAAAATATGTAATTTAAAACATAATAAAAAATGTAATAAAAACCTACCTAGAACACTGAAAAAAATAGCATTTGTCATGTCCCCACTCTTTAACACTAACACTACACTTTACCATTAAATATAATAATTAAAATCCTTCAAAAATCTTTTGTTTACATTGATGCGTGATTCCATATCTCATCTATGCTTTAAATAATTTTGTTTCATAAGAATCCATAATATTTTAGTCGTGTTCCCAGGTTTTCACTCAGTCCTGTTACCCTAACACATTCCCCCGTCTGAAAAATTTGGAACAGTTCACAAGTCACATGTTCACCAGGAAGTTGCATCATCTGGATCTTCTGAAGGCCATGGGAAGACCAAAAGAGAGTTCTGTCATTTTCTTTTCTGAATATTTGATGATATTATAACTATGACTGAGAAGGTCATTCTCAATGTACAGTCCTGTTACATAAATTATTTCTTAGATGTTATTATTAATTGTGCAGATGTCTAATTCCCCGAAGCCAATTCTATACATCCTATGACCGGTGTAATGAGTTCTATGGATTATTTCGTATTGTATCAGATGCAGACTGGTGTTGTTAGCTATGAGGGACATGTTCTGTAATATTATTTATTTATTAGATGTTATTTATTAGATGTTATTTTTTTAAAAATACAAATTTTTGGTAAATCACTAAAATGTACTAAAGTGTCCTCATGTTATTAGCATGTATGCCATATGGATATATTTCATGTATTTCCTATTTCTATACTAAAATCCTGTTACTTTCAGTCCTGTTACTTATATAAAGAGAAGTCTTCTTAGGACATGTCAGGCAAGTTTTCTTTCAGGAATTTAATGCAATTCTAACTAAAACACTGTTGTTGTTTTTTTGCAGCTGGACCATTTAGTGTTTTGTAGACAAGCTACAGCTTTTGTAGACGGATCGGTCGGATACATATATATATATCACGTATGTATATATATATATATATATATATATATATATATATATATATATATATATATATATATATATATATATATATATATATATATAGACACATAGGTGATATATATATAGATAGATATACATATATATATATATATATATATATATATATATATATATATATATATATATATATGGCTCTTGCTTAGAATCTATAGAATCTAGTCTCTTTTGCTGTTTAAAAAGCATGCATATATGTGTGTGATTTTGAATGTATTGTTTGAAATGTAGCAAAGTCTAAAAAATTTAAGGCACCATTTTCATGAGTTCATTATAACTGTTTTCTTAATATAATGCATCTTATGCCTCCAGAAGAAATTAAAGAGCATTTTATCAGTCTATTTAGATATTTTTTCATCCAGATGAAGAGTCAATGCTTCAAATGTTAATCGAGAGATTCCCTCTGCTTTTGTGGGCAAAATTCTTACCCTTAATGAGAAGTCTCTTAAGAGCCATTAAATTAAATTGAATTAAATTGTTTTTGGGTCTTTTGGATAATAGGATTAAAGTTTAGAAAATATCTGTTCCTTATTTATCAAAATTCCCAAGTAATTCACTTCTGATTTGGGAGCATCGATGCTCACTATGTTCCCTTATTGGAAATGACATCATGTCTTCTGAAGCCACTCAGCTCGAAAAAAATGGGCGACGAACTCTCAGCCAACTTCCAGCTACAAATACAGTACAGTATAGTCATGTGAAAAAATAAGTGCACCCTTTGGAAATGGTTGGTTTTTTGACATTTTTGGACAAGCAAATATTTGATCCTCTTTAAAACATTGCCTATTAATAAGGTTGATACACTATCAAATGAATAAGGTTGATACACTATCAAATGACATAAAATTGATATTTTGTAGTAATTTTCACAATTTAAATGAACAAAAAACAGATCAGTCACAGGGAAAAAGTAAATACACCCTACAGGATATTTTACCTCTACACCTATATTGACCCAGCTAGCTCACAGATTCAAACTATAAAATTAGTCAAGAAGATCTAAATCAAACTTTAAAATAAATAAAAAGGCCGAGTTCATGAAGACTGGATTCAGAAGAGTTTGGTTTAGCAGTCAAACAAGACAGCAAACAAACCAGCTGTTACCAGGAGCACAATTGCCATAAGCATGCAGATTGCACTGAGGTCCCACTGGCGACAGTATCTTTATATACATTTCATGCAAATTCCTCTTATTTACCTCCATCCAATCACACATGTTCCCCTTTTGCTTACATCCAATCACAATCCTGGGATAATGAGAACTGTGTAAGTTCCCATTATTTCCAGGAGGTCTTAGGTTTTTCCATTTAGTACTGCTCTCAATTTTCCCATTATCTTCAACTTGGTTTGCTTTTTATGTCACTATTTGCGAGGAGTCTATAATATAACTTGCCCCTATTTCCCCATTTCTCTGCATTTACTTTTGAAACTTCTTCGACCATGGGTGACTGAAAATTCTAACATTATCTACTCTATACTGTGTACCTATGGGCTCCCATGTTTACTTTTTTATGTCATGGGTCCATTAGTCTATGTGTTTTATGGTGTAACTGTCCCCATGCTTAATATGTTTTATGGTCAGACATATGGTTTTTAACTGTCCACATCTTTAATGTTTTCTGGTCAGACATCACCTGCCCTAAGTGTCCCCAGATGGTTGATGCATCCACGTAGACCCCTGTCTACTCTTCTTGTGGGACTCAGATGCATCTACATTCAACTTCATCTAAGAGCACTCAGGCTACTCAATGACCCTGGTGTGTTAATGGAAGGACTATGTGCCTTGTAGAATGCATCTGTCGTGGTGCCCCTTTACTCTCGCTCACCTGCACAACCATTAAATCTCATACATCAGTTTTATGTACTAACATTCTATGTACTAACATCCATTAACATACAACCTATACAATCGTAATGTCCCAGGGCTAGCATTGCCTGCATCTCCCGACGAGTGCCTTCTTCTGCCCTTTGTGATTTTACACCACGTAGAAGGGCTCGGTGGGGATCAGGGGAGAGGTTACTAGCACTTCACCCTGAACCCTCATCTGTTCCCCATCCTTGGGTTTGGCAGGGTTTCTAAGATCTTTGAAGGCACATTAGTCCACAGTTGATCTCCTCCTGCCCTGATTGTTATGACCTCTATGTCTTCCCACATGGGAGTGTTCATGGAAAACCATTCTAGTCCTCCCACTAGGAGTCCATACGATACCTCATGCATCAGGTGATATCTTGTGTGGGTAACCCAGATTTGGACCCCTTCAGTGTTCAAGGGTCCATATGTTCGCGCCTCCTTTGCGGCTACCGATGTCTGGTCCCTGGTGATGTAATCTGCTCACCAGTGCGCTGGTTTCCATTCTCCCAGTCCATCAGTCAGGATGGCTACCACTTCATTTTCAGTGTCCATTTTGCCATCCAGTGCTTTAATGACAACAGTGAGATTGCCTCCCTCCCCAGTATGCAAGGGGATCATTGTACAGCATTCTTCACTAATTAAACTGCACATTCCCTCATCTGGTGCCCTAATCATGTCTATAGCTAGTCGGTTTTGCAGGAACATTAGAGACACTGCGTGTAGTTGTTTTTCAATTCCCTGCAGGGCTAGTATGGTGTAATTCATGAATCGCTGTTGGTTGTACCATATGTAATTAATCCACTCTGCATTTCTCTTCATTTGTGTCCATGGAAGGAACGCAATCAGGTTATCTGTTTACGCTTCTCCCATAGCCTTGTATTCACTGGGGATACCCACTGGGGCTCCTGCTCAATTCACATATACCCCACTCTTTTCGATGCTAAAGCATTTTCTCCTTCTTGGTGTCACTGGTCTCGGTGTCACTGGTCCTTCATCCATACCTAGTGGGAGTAACCTGAGGGACCCTATCAGAATTATTGGGGCACAAAATCCTCTCCAGTCCGGTGAAAGGGTCTGTTGTATGGCTGTTCCTTGTCCACAATACCGGAATATATCAGCTACAGTTAATGTTCCCCATTCGGTCAGAATTGAGATTTTCCAGCTAATCATAAGGTGCTTTCCATTCACCTCTACACCTGGATGAAGTACAGGGTGTACAAAGTATCACTGTTGGAAAAGAACATTAAAGAAGAGCAAGACAATATGTTACTGTATGAGATGGCATTATAGAGACCTTATAGTTATAATATATTATAGTGCCAAAACCGGACCACTCATACTGGTTTTGTGTCGATTACAGGAAGGTGAACAGCAAGACCATACCGGATGCTTATCCAATGCCTATGCTACACGACATCCTGGAATCCTTGGAAGGTGTCTCCTGGTTCACGACCTTGGATTTGCAGTCTGGCTACTGGCAAGTGGAGATGGAGGAGGAGAGCAAGCAAAAGACTGCCTTTATTACCACCAAAGGCTTATTCCAATTCAGGAAAATGCCATATGGACTCTGAAATGCAGGTGCAACTTTCCAATGGCTGATGGAACAAGTACTGAGAGGAAAGATATATGTCAATGACATTATCATATACTCCCAGACCTGTAATCAACACACCAAAGACATCAATGCTGTACTACAGAAGCTCACCCAAGCCAAACTACCCTCAATATGAAAAAATGCCATTTCTTCAAACAACAGCTGAAGTTCTTGGGCCATATTGTCTCAGGGCGAGGAGCCGAAGTAGATGCTGAGAAAACGCAAGTGGTGTCAGACTATCCGGTACCAGTGGACTTGAAGTCCCTGCAGCGCTTCTTGGGGTTGGCAGGATGGTACCATTTCATTTTACAGTTCATTCCAGGTTTCGCGCCCCTAAACCACCTGAAAAAGATGGGGGTGGTCATCTGAATGTCAGGCTGGCTTTGAAGCTTTGCAGCACTACAGAATCCTCCAGTACTCGCACATCCCAACCTTTCTCTGCCTTTCCAAGTCCATACCGATGCCAGTGAGCTGGGACTAGGGGCCATCTTAACCCAGCAATCTGAGGAGGGTGAGAAGGTTATTGCATATGTGTCAAGGACATTAAAAGGGGCTGAGCTTAATTATTCTGCCTCAGAGAAGGAGTGTCTGGCTGTGGTCTGGGCTGTAGAGAAGTGGAGGCATTTCCTGGAAGGAGTGCAGTTTGAGGTATTTACCGACCATTCAGCACTGGCCTAGGTATTCAATTGTCCAAAGACCTCCTCACGACTGACAAGGTGGACCCTGAGGTTGCAACAATTCCACTTCAAAGTGTGTTATCGGAAGGGTCGTCTCAACACTGGACCGGACGCCTTATCAAGGGCCTTCAAACCTCCCTCCATGGATGTAGCTCCCTGCTTGAATGTAGTCCACCACCACCAATCTGACATTCCCCATTCCCTGGTGCAAATCGCCCAAGCTCAGGACCAGGATGATACAGTGAAACAGTTAAAGGCTACACTCCAACATCAACAAACACCTACTCACCTGATCAGCTTCGATGACCACCAAGGAGTATTGTATAGGAAGCTCCCACTAAAAGATCAAGGAGAGAAATACCAACTATTAGTGCCACTAAACTTGATCCTGTGTGTCCTACACTACTTCCACTGCAGCCCACTAGAGGGCCATCTCGGATGGCTGAAGACCCTGCTATGGGTGCTGAAAGTAGCCTGGTGGCCAACGGTGCGAAAGGACATCTGAGAGTATGTGAAACTGTGTACCACCTGTCAGAAATACAAACATGAGAACACTAAGCCTTCAGGGTTCATGCAGTCCACCAAGGTCCCAGAGGCTGGGCACACCATGGGAATAGACCTAATGGGACCATTCCCCAACAGTAAAAGGCAAAACACTTACCTGCTGGTAATCATCGACTTCTTTACGAAGTGGGTAGAGATGTTTCCTCTATGAGACAGCAAGACCCCTAAGATCCTGAAGGTTCTCAGGGAGGAGTTCTTCACCCGATGGGGAGTTCCCAGATACCTGGTCTCCGATCGTGGCCCCCAGTTTACGTCATTGCTACATGAAATCTGCAAAAAGTGGGGGGTGATACAAAAACTCACCACAAGCTACCGCCCGCAGACCAACCTGACAGAAAGGGTCAACAGAACCTTGAAGGTCATGATTTCTTCATACGTGGGAGACCAGCATGACACCTGGGACCAGTGGATCCCTGAGTTCCGGTTTGCCATCAACACAGCTCAGCATAAGACAACGGGGAGAACGCCAGCAGAGCTCATGACTGGCAGATCCCTCAAAGGTTCACTGGAGCGATTAATACATTGACCCCCAATGCCGGACCAAGCCGCCTATCCGGTGGTAGAGAAACAAAAGGAAATGACAGAGGAGGTTAAGCACAGGATGGGGTTGCAGCAGGCAAGACAAGCTAGATATTATAATGCCAGGAGGAAAGAAAGCACTTTCACCCCGGATATCTAGTCTGGCTCCAATCACACCCTCTTTCTGCCAAATTCTGCCAAATTCTCTGCCAAGCTAGCACCCAAGTGGGAGGGGCCGACAGAAATAATCAAAAAACAAGGGCCAATAAATTACATGGTAAGATATGGTAACTCACCCAAGACAGACAATTTTAACGTGGTCAATATAAAAAGGTATTACCTTCGATGCCATAGGCTGGGGGAGGGGTCTATGTAGCATTGCTACATAATGTTTAATTGTTTTAATTAACTACACTTGTTAGCTATTAGCGCTGTCATGTTGCCATAATCAGCAGTATGTTTGGCTCTGTGCTCGCATTATTGCAAGCCTTAATGAGAACTCTGATGTAACGACGCGATTTGATCACGGCAGTGGACATTAACCAAGAGGACCACAGGAGGACCACAGGAGGAGCACGCTCAACTGAGGGAACACAGTTACTGTAGATTCTGATAGTTTAATCTAATGTACATGTAACTTACATTGCCTTTTTAAAATTTCTTTGTTAAATTTGCAGATGACTGTGGTGGAAGAAGTGAACCTGTTTTTTCAAGTGGAGAAATTGATCAGAAGTTGAAAAATTGATCCGTTTTTATAGTTACAATTTATTTTTTAATGACAGTGTTCTTGCAAATTTTTATCTATGAAAAGGTTTTCGTTGTTTTTTTTTTTAATTAAATGATAATCACTGTTTCAAATGTCGCGAGATTCATGGCTTGTTATTTTATGTAAGCAATGGCTCAAAAAAACATGGATTGTGTGCTGAGTATTTATTTATATAGACTGATTTGTTTTATGATTAATGATGCATGAATGTATGAATATTAGAAATAAATAATGAAAATTGAGGTTACGAGAACGTTATGGGAATGTTAAGAGAACATTAGGGGAATGTTATGGGAACATTAAGAGAACATTAGGGGAACGTTATGTTATACAAACCCTAAAAACAACGTTCTATTTCTATTATAAAAAAAACTTTCCTGGCTAACCAAAAACAACCTTAAAAATGTATGTTCTGGGAACCAAAAATTAACGTTCCCAGAATGCTCTTGGAATAAAAAATTGTTCGCTGGGTTGTGATTTTTATCCAGAACAACCGCAGCTCCCCCTTTTGCTTGTATTTGTTTATAAGGCAGTCTTTCCCGGATTAATATGGCGGACGCGTTAACGTGTTGAAGCAACAGGCCAAAGTTGCCAATGAGGTGTCTGTGTATTTATATGTTTATGTATGGAATCACTTGACACTGTGCATACTGCGCTATCCCATAATGCAGTGGGACTGGCGCGGAACAGCTGTCAGAATCCGCTCTGTGTAGTACGTCAGGATTGTATTCATGCTTACCACTTATACTGATAAGTACGTACTGTAGCAACGGCCGAGCAGTGGGCACTGAATCGAATGCAGTAGGTACTGTCATAGTATGCGATTTCAGACGGAGCCTCAGTCACTGTACTTTTACAAGTTTGCTTACCTTACGGCATCCCATGCAAGTATGTACGCAAAAATTCCATTCACTAAATTCCAGGGGTTTCAGTACCGTGACATACAGTGGGTTTAGAAAAGAATCACCCCCCCCCCCCCCCCCCCCCAAAAAAAAAAAAAAAAATCACATTTTGTTGCTTTTCAGCCTGAAATGAAGACGGACACAATTTTTGTTTCATCCAGCTGTATTTACTCAGTGCAACTTATAACATCCAAGTGAAAGATATAACACCAACATGTCAGAAATTAAATAAATAAATAAATAAATAAATAAAACAGAATCACTGAGTTGGAAAAAGGATCACCCCATCCTAAAAATAACTTATAAACTCAATCAGGTGTAGCTAATCACCTTCTCAATGGCACACAAAGCCATTTGACTTTCAACTGTGATCAGCCGTGGTCATTTTGATTAGCTCAGCATGAAAAGAGCTTTCCTGGAGCATTTTTCAGTCCTTGGTAGTGCAACTGAAGCAAACAATCAACTATGGGTGGCAAGGCACTGTCAAAAGATCTCCGGGATAAAGTTGTGGACAGGCACAAGTCAGGAGATGGATACAAAAAAAGGCTTTATCAATGCCTAGAAGCACAGTGAAGTCTATTATTAAGAAGTGGAAGGCATTTGGTAAAACACAGACCCTCCCTGGATCAGGACGTCGCTCCAAACTGGATGAAAGAGCCAGGAGGAAACTGGTCAGAGAGGCTACCAAGAGGCCTACAGCAACTCTGAAGCAGTTGCAGGAATTTATGACAAAGAGTGGTCATTGTGTGCAATGTGACAACAATATCACAAATATCAACACCAAACGATATGTCTGGCGGAAATCCAATACAGCTCACCATCCAAATAACACCATTCCTACAGTAAAGCATGGAGGTGGTAATATCCTGTTATGGGGGTGTTTCTCTGCAGCAGGGACTGGAGTACTCGTCAGGATAGAAGGAAAAATGGATGGGGCAAAATACAGTCAAATTCTTGAGGAAAATCTGCTGCCCTCTGCCAGGAAGTTGGCAGTGGGATTACATACCTATGTCGGAAAGCAAGAACAGAAGTAATGTCTTTGTATTGAAGGCCAACTTTAAAATATATCTCTATAAATTCATGTGCATCCATGCTCTCAGTTTTTTACGTGTAAATGAACAATGGCAGTGATGCAAAGAGAGCTATACACACACCGGAAACTGTAACACGTGCGCACAAGAAACTTTTCTTGTGCTCACGCAAAAAGTTTCTCATGTAATTCTCTGTAATTTTTTTTTTTTTGCACAGGTCACTTCAGAGGCTCCATACGTCGGCTCTTTTTAAGTATTAAACCTTGGTGAAACAGGACTTGTTTAACAATACCCAAATAAATTGTTAACTTGTTGAAGGTTTAAATAAGAAAACAACTGTCACGGCATTTGAAAACTTTTTTGTGATCTCCATCATGACTTAGCCGGCCAAGCTATCGGCAACGAATTTACCTCAGCCTGTTAACACAGCTCACATTAAATTGCTAATTCAGTGAACTTTCCTGACGTGCATTTTGCCGTTAGTGCGGTTGCTGTAATCTGGTGGTCCCTTTAAGATTTTTGTGTTTATGGTGACGTCGATGGTCACAGGACAATGGCAATATGGCGGATGTAGGATGTACTGCATCCAGTGAAGTACGCACTGTTACAGTATTCGATTTCGGACGCAGCTCAGGAATCACTAGAGAAAAGAGCATGCCACTCCCCGGCACTCGAACTGCTTTACAGCACGGAGGGGCGATACCACAGGTATGTCTCAACCAGCTACTGTTTTATGAATACTGAGAATTCGTACATACTACTCCTTTGGCGTACTGCTTTTCGCCTACTGTGCAATATGGTAGTAGGGATATTCGGACGCAGCGAGGTGTCACTAATTTTTTTAACGGCATTTTTTTTTAAAACAAGAGTTTTGTTTTAAGAAGTTAGTGGTAAGTAAGTTAGATACTCTGGTCATTTTCCGACGGGCACCAGGAAGTGAACAAGAGGAAAATAAGCTCAGCGTTTGATATTCGTCATGCAGTCACACAAAGCTCGGATTATGAAAAATAGCTAGAAAATACACACTAAAGAAACAAATTTGCACTCTGCACTGTGTGCATCAATTCTCAGACATTGTTTTTATGAAATTATAAGATGTGTAAAGTATCTGCTTTAGTCCACAAGCGTGGGTACATTTCAAAATAAAAGTCTCGTCGACGATACACTACTACATAAGAGAAAATACATCTTTGCTATGGTTCATCTTCAGGATGTTGTTTTTAGACCGCATGTCCATTTTCAGTCCGTCACCATCTTTTCACTGCGGTCACGCCATTTGAACTTCGGAAAAGCTTGGTGAACCCATCAACTCTTTGTAATCTTTGTGCGCGTGTACATTACGTTTTACGGTAGCCAGTTTGTGAGTGGCCGTAGAAAATGCGATTCGGTCTTAAACCGAGAAACCCAGAAAAGAAAAAAAAATCCCGCAGAGGTCAGTGTACCAAAATGAATATAGCTGCTAGCGGTGGTAATTTCGCTTCTTCCCCCATGTAGAGTGGGGATAACAATCATAATCTTTAATAATCAACAGTAAAAATACAACATCAAAGTGTATAAAATATCCCCTTTTTAAAGCAAAAGTACCCAATAGTGTTCTTATAGAGATTTCACTCTGCGCTGTTAGAATATCAACTTTGTGGTCAAAAGGTAAGAACAGGTAAATTAAAAACACGTGTAAGAATATCCTAGTGTATATTAGCTGTGTGTGTGAATAGAATGAACCGGTCCTGGAAGACACATCATCCTTATTGCGAACAAGTTTATATTTATTCAGTAGTGTTGAGTGGTTTGTGACTTTCTTTGGGTTGTTTTGGATGTGAGAATCTGGCAACCCAGAATCGCCTCCACACACACAGCTAATATACACTCTAACACACCGCTGTATTAAACGCCCATCGGTATAATAAAGTCATTATTTTCTGTATCTTTTCCCGCAGTAGATTACAGTAGTGTTGAAATGTTGGTGTTTAAGTATTAGTGTTTAGCTGCCGGTTGTTGCTAAGCTCTCGGTTCTTACCCTTTTGACCACAAAGCTGATTTTCTAACAGCGCGAAGTGAAATCTCTATAAAACACTAAAATGAAACACACATCATCCCCGTTGCGAACGAGTTTATATTTATGTGGTTAAATATTCTCTACACAAATATCCGCTGTATATTTGTTTGCTTCACCGCTCGGACTACTGACCTATATTTATCAGTGATCACAACCCATAGTGAGTTCAGAATGTTAGTGAATACAAAGATGGCGGCACGATAGCTTCGGTGTTGGTGACGTCATGAGCTACCAGTTTTATATATATATCTATCGCCACCAACTGGATAGGAGAGTGGAGCACCGAATGGAGGTTAAACAAAAAAAAACAACTTTTCAAACCTAAATCCTGTTATACAAGCCTGTTATTCTTAGATAATTTAATAATGCAGTATATATTTTTCCTTGTCCTGGACCACTTTTTTAGAAGACTTTGCATTATAATGTTGATTACACCCATACTGAGTAGCAGTACAGTGAAGGAGCACATGATCCACTGTCTCTGCTTGGATGCAGTATATGCACTGTCCTGTTTCATGTTTTCCTATTATAAATAGTGACTGATTTAGACCTGCAAAACATTTTCATTCTTAAAAGCAGAGGTGGACAAAGTACACAACTCCATTACTTGAGTGAAAGTACAGATACAGTGAGGGGGAAAAGTATTTGATCCCCTGCTGATTTTGTATGTTTGCCCACTGACAAAGAAATGATCAGTCTATAATTTTAATAGTAGGTGTATTTTAACAGTGAGAGACAGAATAACAACAACAACAAAAAAAGAAAAACACTTTTTTGTATTGACAAAAAAGACAGCCATAATCATCTTCATTTTTTTTTATTTAACACTCCTACCCACTCCCACAAAAGCAGCATGGTAGTGTTCTCACACAGGTCTGACATTGTGCACACATCTATGTGTATACATTCACCCACATTTGAATCAAGCAGACAGTGAAATTGCTGTAAATACAGATTGATCAGAAAAAATAAAATAATCCAACCTGCTTTAGCTGTATAACTAGACATATGTGAACATATGCAACATACATATAGAAAGTTTTATCCCAGTATTTCTGATAATTTAAATATTTGTAACCGCTCTCTCTCTCTGGCTCAGCGGCAGCACCAACACAGATTTGAATGTTCCGGTGTGATTTTTGTCAAAGGTTTAATAGACAGGCAAATCGTTATCATTTTGGAAAGAGATCGTACGGGTGTTTGAATCGAGATGCAAGGTAACAAAAAAACTAAAAATGATAAAAGATACAAGATATTAACTTATTTAACTCTTAAACTCATTAACATTTGAATTCATGCTTTTGCATGCTAACTAATGTCATTGTCGAACCTTACCTATGCGTAAGCAGTGTGGCAACTTGGCGGGCAAATCCATAAATCATTTGACCGACCATACTTCATACTGAAACTTTAGCTCTAAAGCACAGACAATTTCAAGCTTTCACAAGAAATTAAAAGTTTACATATCTCAATATGCTTCCACAGGTTGGACGGCGAGTTTTTGAAGGCTGTGATTTGCTTTGTTTTAGGCAAACAAAGCAAACATTTAAAACGAAAAGAATCTTTGACCTTTAGGAAAACTGGAACATACTTTTTAAGTATGGCCATGGGTGCACGCACTGCGCTGAGGAACCGTCTTCTTCCATTTTGCCAACTGATCAGTGTTCAAAAAATGCTGGGAAATCATTGAACTTCACGACACGTGACCCTACAAGAGTGATTATTGATAGGCTGTCTGTCACCTGCAAAAAAAACAATCATGTTTTAGAGAAGAAAAAAAAAAATCGTACACTGATTTTCAAAGCTGCTACATAATAACAACTTTTGACCTTGATAGAAATGTAGTGGAGTGAAAAGTACGATATTTGTCTTTCAAATGTAGTGAAGTTAAAGGCACAAGTTTCCAGAAAAAATAATACTTAAGTAAAGTACACTACTCAAGTACTTCGTTACTGTCCACTCCTGCTTAAAAGTGGGTTGCACTTGCAAAAAGGTTAAGAACCGCTGCTATTGACTATCCTCTCTGTATTAACTTGCTTTTGAATACTGTACAGTTGCCTTCGTTTGAGTTCTCTGTCCCATTTCTCTTGCCATTTCATTTTAATATATGCTTTTATATTTGTTTTTAATCTCTTTTTTCCTAATTGGGACCTGTATATCAATATTTGGATGTCTTAAAGCTTGTTTAGTCAATATATCAACAGTTTCATTGCCCTCCACTCCCACATGTGCTGGTACCCATATAAATGACAGGATTAACTGCATGTTGTGGATTCTGAATAAACTTGCAAGAATTTCATATTTTATATCTTGTCTTAATGAATATTGTCTACTTGAGGGGCTTGCTAAAGCTGAGAGAGAGTGCTGAAAAATAAACTTGATCTAAGTGTTGTTTAACAATTTCTTTAGAGACATGATTTTCTTTCAATTTTTCCTGCAACTGAATATCAACTTGAGGAAATAACCAGGGAGGAGTAGGCCTATTTGATATAACAACCATAGGACTGACTGTAGTTCCATAATTTCTATATTCTGAGCATCCCTGGAGGCAGTCCACCCAAAGCTTCTAATTCTGTTATCTCTGCACTCCCAAAATTTCTCCAACACGTTCTATACTGGGTGTATATGAGAGGGTCCTTTCAGGTTAGTCTAATATACCATTGCTAACTGATGGTGTTTCCCCCATCTCTACCTGCAGGGCTGGAATTGGGGAAGTATATCCAAAGCATATTCTTAAAGCTTGTGTCTGAACTGCTTCAATCTTTCTAATTATATTTGATGTTGCAGACCCATACACCATGCTCCCATAATCTAAAGAGGACCGAATTAATGCACAGTATCCATTTTAAAGACTGTCAATTAGCACCCCACTCAACTTTTGCCAGACATCTTAATATATTTATGCCTTTTTGTATTTAGTTATCAACTTCTTAGCATGTATATCAAAGGTCAGCCTAGAATCCATCCATATTTCCAGGTACCTTATCGCTGATACTTGTTCCAGTGTCTGGCCATACATTTTCAAGTTAATTTTTGGGATGATTTGATATGTGAAACATATCACCTGAGTTTTGTCCACAGATAATCAGAAATTCCACTTGTGGGCCCACTTCTCCACTTCATCTATTGCTGTCTGTTTACTTCTTGTTATATGTGGGATATTACGCCCTCTTTTTCCATATTGCGCCATCATAAGCATATAATGATCTCCCAATATCTATTTTGATTCGACTGAATACATTATTTATCATTGTATTGAATAGTACTGGACTACGCATTCTACAGCCATGGCCAAAAGTTTTGAGAATGACACAAATATTAATTTTTACAAAGTCTGCTGCCTCAGTTTTTATGATGGCAATTTGCATATACTCCAGAATGTTATGAAGAGTGATCAGATGAATTGCAATTAATTTCAAAGTCCCTCTTTGCCATGAAAATGAACTTAATCCCAAAAAAACATGTCCACTGCATTTCAGCCCTTCCACAAAAGGACCAGCTGACATCATGTCAGTGATTCTCTCGTTAACACAGGTGAGAGTGTTAACGAGGACAAGGCTGGAGATCACTCTGTCATGCTGATTGAGTTAGAATAACAGACTGGAAGCTTTAAAAGGAGGGTGGTGCTTGAAATTATTGTTCTTCCTCTGTTAACTATGGTTACCTGCAAGGAAACACGTGCAGCCATCATTGCTTTGCACAAAAAGGGATTCACAGGCAAGGATATTGCTGCTAGTAAGATTGCACCTAAATCAACCATTTATCGGATCATCAAGACCCTCAAGGAGAGAGGTTCAACTGTTGTGAAGAAGGCTTCAGGGCGCCCAAGAAAGTCCAGCAAGCGCCAGGACCGTCTCCTAAAGTTGATTCAGCTGCGGGATCGGGGCACCACCAGTGCAGAGCTTGCTCAGGAATGGCAGCAGGCAGGTGTGAGTGCGTCTGCACGCACAGTAAGGCGAAGACTTTTGGAGGATGGCCTGGTGTCAAGAAGGGCAGCAAAGAAGCCACTTCTCTCCAGGAAAAACATCAGGGACAGACTGCTATTCTGCAAAAAGTACAGGGATTGGACTGCTGAGGACTGGGGTAATGTCATTTTCTCTGATGAATCCCCTTTCCGATTGTTTGGGGCATTTGGAAAAAAGCTTGTCCGGAGAAGAAAAGGTGAGCGCTACCATCAGTCCTGTGTCATGCTAACAGTAAAGTATCCTGAGACCACTCATGTGTGGGGTTACTTCTCAGCCAAGGGAGTGGGCCCACTCACAATTTTTCCTAAGAACACAGCCATGAATAAAGAATGGTACAAAAACATCCTCAGAGAGCAACTTCTCCCAACCATCCAAGAACAGTTTGGTGACGAACAATGCCTTTTCCAGCATGATGGGGCACCTTGCCACAAGGCAAAAGTGATAACGAAGTGGCTCGGGGAACAAAACATCGACATTTTGGGTCCATGGCCAGGAAACTCCCCAGACCTTAATCCCATTGAGAATTTGTGGTCAATCCTCAAGAGGCGGGTGGACAAACAAAAACCCACAAACTGTGACAAACTCCAAGCATTGATTATGCAAGAATGGGCTGCCATCAGTCAGGATGTGGCCCAGAAGTTGATTGACAGCATGCCAGGGTGAATTGCAGAGGTCTTGAAAAAGAAGGGTCAACACTGCAAATATTGACTCTTTGCATAAACTTCATGTAATTGTCAATAAAAGCCATTGACACTTATGAAATGCTTGTGATTATACTTCAGTAACAGTAACATCTGACAAAAGATCTAAAAACACTGAAGCAGTAGACTTTGTGAAAATTAATATTTTTGTCATTCTCAAAACTTTTGGCCACGGCTGTACACTGTGGGGTACCATTGTCTATTGAATATGTTTTAGAGTATATTGTTCCTACCCTAACCTGCATTGTACATCCAAATGAAACATCCATAATCCAATTATACATTTTCCCTCCTATTTCCATAGATTCCAGTTTAATTAAAAGTCCCTCTTTCCAAAGCATGCTGTATACTTTTTCAATGTCAAAAAACACACGCACCACCCACCACTACTTCTTTGTTAATTTTCTTATGGTGCTTTCTTCTGATTTTGTGTATCTCATGATAAATTGTTTCAGACATGAAAACAAAATCTAACATAAAACAAAGGCAACCTTAGTAAACACAGAAAAACAGTTTTGTTAATGATAGTTATTTATTGAAGCAAAAAAGTTATCCAATACCAACTGGGCCGGTGTGAAAATGTATTTGCCCCGTAGTTACTAATTCCTCAAATCTATGAAACTGCATTCATAATGGGGTTCAGCTGGACTAGATGCAACCAGACCTGATCACTGCATATTCTGTTCAATCAAATCAACACTTTAATAGAACTTTTTCAACAGCATGAAGTTGGTTAAAAGGTCTTAAGTAACACACTATGCCAAAATTGAAAGAAATACCAGGAATGCTGATGAAGAAGGTGATTGAAATACATCAGTCTGGGAAGGGTTACAAAGCTATTTCAAAGGCTCTGGGACTCCAAACTACCACAGTGAGAGCCATAGAGTGGTGCAGGGATGACGTCATTTTGTATGCCAAAACCCGGAAACGAGTTAGCATTTTAGCCCTCCCGGATTCATTGTCCCAAAGTCAATGGGTTTTTTGAATGGGATTTTGGTTAAAAGCCTGAAATAAGGTCTGTGGTGAGCACAAGCTCAAAATATTTTCATGTTTTATTCTATGACATAAAATACACCAGTAATACCCCACTCATGATTAAAAAAAACAACTTTTACATGTATTGAAAAAGGCGATTGCTAACAGATTGCTAAATGGGTTGACATTAAATGTCATCACACCGAACAGGAATATATCATACTCACTAGTCCACGTTTTTTGTGATAATCCAAAAGCCTATGGGGAAAATCCTATTGGGTTTTTGTCGAGGGAACTAGTGTGATGCTAACTTCCGGGTTCCGGTACAAAATGACATCATCCCTGCACCACTCTATTATCTCCAAATGGAAAAACTCGGTACAGTATTGAACCTTCCCAGAAGTGGCTAACCTTCCAAAATTCCTCCAAGATCACAGCAACTACTCATTCAGCAAGTCACAAAATAGGCAAGGACAACATCAAAGGAATTACAGGCCTCTCTTGCATCAATAAAGGTCACTGTTCATAACTCCACTATCAGAAAGACACTGGACAAAAATGGCATCCATGGAATAGTGGCGAGGTGAAAACAACTGCTAACCCAGAACAACATTAAGGCTTGTCTGACTTTTGGCAAAACACACCTTGATGATCCTCAAACCATTTGGGAGAATGTTCTGTGGACTTATGAGTAGAAAGTGGAACTGTTTGGCAGACAGGGGTCCCGTTACATCTAGCATAAACCAAACACAGAATTCCACAAAAAGAACATCATACCTATGGTCAAGCATGGTGGTGGAAGTGTGATGGTGTGGGGATGCTTTGCTGCTTCAGGGGGTGGGCAACTTGCAATAATTGAGGGAAACATGAATTCTCTACCAAAAAATTCTTAAGGATAATGTCCGGTCTTCAGTCCTTAAGTTGAAACTCAAGTGCAACTGGATTATGCAGCAAGACAATGAGCCAAAGCATAGGAGTAAATCCTAGTCCTATAAGTAAGTGACAGACTGATCTCAATTTATCGGAAGTGTTTGGTTGCAGTTATTGCTGCTAAAGGTGGCACCTGATTTTAAGTTTAAGAGGGCAATTAGTTTTTCACATTGGTGATAGGTGTTAGATAACTTTTTTTTTTCTTTTTTTTTTTGCTTCAATAAAAATAAATAAAAATTGTATTGTTTGTTTACCCAGGTAGCCTTTGTTTTATGTTGTATTTCATTTGGAGATCTAAAACTATTTAGTATGAGAGATACACAATAAAAAAATAAATCAGGATGGGGCAAATACTTTTTCACAGCACTGTATATCTCCTTCTAAACATAGTTTTGCATCCACAGTACTACGACTTGCACGACCTGTACATCTCTGCTTTTTCTAAATTTGAAACAGCCACTCTTTCTCCATTATTTAATAGTGGCAAACTATTACTTTTGTGAATTCCTCCCATCTTCCTGATCATACCCACATCTCACTAATATCTACGTCTCTACCTATAGAGTTACAAAACTCCCTCCAGTAATTCCGTTTAGCAGTTTGGATTACTCTTCTTACTTCTGCCTGTGCTTTTTTTATATGATTATTATTTTTATTTTTGTGAAAAAATAATTCTTTTTGAAACAGTGGCTATTAATAAAGTTGATACACTCTATCAAATGACACATAAAATTTACATTTTGTAGTAATTTTCACAATTTAAATGAACAAAAAACAGATCAGTCACATGGAAAAAGTAAGTACACCCCTTACATTTATCACACCTTCATATCCATAAAATTAGAATCAGGTGTTCAATATTGGGTGCCAATGATTAGAACCTGCTTAGGGAGTGCAGGTGGAACCTGTCTTATTTATACCCCTCTCATATCTAGTGTCTGGTGTTCCCTTTGCTATTGAGGTGTGTGATATCATCATGCCAAGATCTAAAGAGTTCTGTAAGGCCTTCAGAAAAAAGGTTGTGGATGCCTATGAGTCTGACAAGGGATTTAAAAAGATCTCCAAATTATTTGAAGTACATCATTCAACTGTAAGGAATATAATCTACAAATGGCACAGATTTCAAACATCCCAGCAAACTCAGCCCAAGAGCAGACCATCTGATGCAAAAAAAAAAAAGTCTCTAAGAACCCCAAAATTTCATCACAGGATCTGCTAGTAAGTCTTGCAACTGTTGGTGTCAAAGTGCATGTGCCTACAATCAGAAAGAGATTGCACAAATTTGACCTGCATGTGACACGTGCCAGGAAAAAGCCTTTGCAAGACTACAGTTTGCCAATGAGAATATACCAGGCCTTATGGAATAATGTGCTCTGGACAGACGATTCAAAAATAGAGTTGTTTGGCCACAGTAACAGCAGACATGTTTGACCAAAGACAGCTTTTCAGGAGAAGCACCTCATAACAACTGTGAAGCACGGTGGTGGAAATGTTATGGTTTGGGGTTGCTTCGCTGTGTCAGGGACTGGACAACTTGCATTCATTGATTCAACTATGAATTCTGCATCATATCAAAGAGTGCTTGAAGATAATGTGAGGCCATCTGTCCAGAAGTTGAAGATGAACCGAAAGTGGGCCTTTCAACAGGATAATGATCCTAAGCATACAATTATGGACAATGTGGACAATGATGCAAAATGCCTACAAGAAGGGGGCAATACTAGCTTCTGACGCCAATGGTGTACTTACTTTTTCCACAGAAAAATCACATCTATTGATATTTCTGTTGAATAAATGATTGAAAAAGCTAATTTTCTTTGTGGTTTTGTTCAAGTATTGAACTGTTTCAAACAGGATCAAATGTTTGCTTGTCCAAATATGTCAAAAAAGCCAACCATTTCCATGGGGTGTACTTATTTTTTCACATGACTGTATATGATAATCATCAAACGAATATGACCACTTAATCTTCTGGAATGCTTTATTCCTACAGGTGCATCTCAATAAATTAGAATGTCGTGGAAAAGTTCATTTATTTCAGTAATTCAACTCAAATTGTGAAACTCGTGTATTAAATAAATTCAGTGCACACAGACTGAAGCAGTTTAAGTCTTTGGTTCTTTTAATTGTGATGATTTTGGCTCACATTTTACAAAAACCCACCAATTCACTATCTTAACAAATTAGAATATGGTGACATGCCAATCAGCTAATCAACTCAAAACACCTGCAAAGGTTTCCTGAGCCTTCAAAATGGTCTCTCAGTTTGGTTCACTAGGTAAGCCACAAACATTCATTGCCAAAGAAGCTGGCTGTTCACAGAGTGCTGTATCCAAGCATGTTAACAGAAAGTTGAGTGGAAGGAAAAAGTGTGGAAGAAAAAGATGCACAACCAACCGAGAGAACCGCAGCCTTATGAGGATTGTCAAGCAAAATCGATTCAAGAATTTGAGTGAACTTCACAAGGAATGGACTGAGGCTGGGGTCAAGGCATCAAGAGCCACCACACACAGACGTGCCAAGGAATTTGGCTACAGTTGTCATATTCCTCTTGTTAAGCCACCCCTGAACCACAGACAACGTCAGAGGCATCTTACCTGGGCTAAGGAGAAGAAGAACTGGACTGTTGACCAGTGGTCCAATATCCTCTTTTCAGATGAGAGCAAGTTTTGTATTTCATTTGGAAACCAAGGTCCTAGAGTCTGGAGGAAGGGTGGAGAAGCTCATAGCCCAAGTTGCTTGAAGTCCAGTGTTCAGTTTCCACAGTCTGTGATGATTTGGGGTGCAATGTCATCTGCTGGTGTTGGTAAATTGTGTTTTTTGAAAACCAAAGTCACTGCACCCGTTTACCAAGAAATTTTGGAGCACTTCATGCTTCCTTCTGCTGACCAGCTTTTTGAAGATGCTGATTTCATTTTCCAGCAGGATTTGGCACCTGCCCACACTGCCAAAAGCACCAAAAGTTGGTTAAATGACCATGGTGTTGGTGTGCTTGACTGGCCACTCACCACACCTGAACCCCATAGAGAATCTATGGGGTATTGTCAAGAGGAAAATGAGAAACGAGACCAAAAAATGCAGATGAGCTGAAGGCCACTGTCAAAGAAACCTGGGCTTCCATACCACCTCAGCAGTGCCACAAACTGATCACCTCCATGCCACGCCGAATTGAGGCAGTAATTAAAGCAAAAGGAGCCCCTACCAAGTATTGAGTACATGTACAGTAAATGAACATACTTTCCAGAAGGCCAACAATTCACTAAAAATGTTTTTTTATTGGTCTTATGAAATATTCTAATTTGTTGAGATAGTGAATTGGTGGGTTTTTGTTAAATGTGAGCCAAAATCATCACAATGAAAAGAACCAAAGACTTAAACTACTTCAGTCTGTGTGCATTGAATTTATTTAATACACGAGTTTCACAATTTGAGTTGAATTACTGAAATAAATTAACTTTTCCACGACATTCTAATTTATTGAGATGCACCTGTATTCTGTATTGGTTTACTGCATTCTTTTGTCCACCAAGGTACTGCTTTCCTACTTTTTCCCCTTTCTGTTTTCCAGTTGTCTCCTCTGCAGATCTATTCAGTATTTCACATATCTTATTATTCATTACTTCTATATCCTGTGTGTTTTCAATTATATCCAAGTCATGCAACCTCATTTCATTTAATTCTTTAAATCCCTCCCAGTTTGTTGTTTTAAACCTCTACCTAAGAATCATTTCTTCTACTGTTTCTGTGAGATTCATACCTATTTTACAGAAAATAGGTAAATGATCACTACCTACTGTGGTTTCATCACAAACATCCCACACACATTTCCTTGCTAACCTTTCTGTCACTAATGTTAGGTTTATTGCAGAACATGTACCATGTACAACATCGATTCTTGTTCCCCTACCGTCATTTAGGCATACTAAGCCCCTCCAGTCAAGCATTTTTTCTACAACTTTACCATTGTAATCTGTGCTACTACTTCCCCATAAAGTGCTTTTTGCAATGAAATCCCCACACCATAGTACCTTGTGACTGCCAGTTCCCATTATTTTTCTTAGGCTCTCTGTACGGAGTCCATCACATGGGTTATAAAAATGTATCACTCCAATTCTCTGTTTTCCAGCAAATAGGCCTATCTCAACTATAACTGATTCATATACTTCATTAATATCTACCACTGTGTGTCCCAATCCCTTTATGATAAAAGTTGCCAAACCACCTCCATTACCAACCTTTATATCTCTTTGTAATACTGTATATATTATATCGCTATGTATTACTGTAGGACAAATTGTAGTTGTGGTTTTAGCCAAGATTCTTGAATAAACACCATACAGTGGGGGGAAAAAGTATTTGATTCCCTGCTGATTTTGTATGTTTGCCCACTGACAAAGAAATGATCAGTCTATAATTTTAATGGTAGGTGTATTTTAACAGTGAGAGACAGAATAACAACAAAAAAATCCAGAAAAATGCATTTCAAAAAAGTTATAAATTGATTTGCATTTTAATGAGTGCAATAAGTATTTGACCCCTTCGACTTAGTACTTGGTGGCAAAACCCTTGTTGGCAATCACAGAGGTCAGACGTTTCTTGTAGTTGGCCACCAGGTTTGCACACATCTCAGGAGGGATTTTGTCCCACTCCTCTTTGCAGATCCTCTCCATGTCATTAAGGTCTCAAGGCTGACGTTTGGCAACTCGAACCTTCAGCTCCCTCCACAGATTTTCTATGGGATTAAGGTCCGGAGACTGGCTAGGCCACTCCAGGACATTAATATGCTTCTTCTTGAGCCACTCCTTTGTTGCCTTGGCTGTGTGTTTTGGGTCATTGTCATGCTGGAATACCCATCCACGACCCATTTTCAATGCCCTGGCTGAGGCAAAGAGGTTCTCACTCAAGATTTCACGGTACATGGCCCTGTCCATCGTCCCTTTGATGTGGTGCAATTGTCCTGTCCCTTTAGCAGAAAAACACCCCCAAAGCATAATGTTTCCACCTCCATGTTTGACGGTGGGGATGGTGTTCTTGGGCTCATAGGCAACATTCCTCCTCCTCCAAACATGGCGAGTTGAGTTGATCCCAGTTCTCCTCTGAATCATTCAGGCAAACTTCAGATGGGCCTGTATATGTGCTTTCTTGAGCAGGGGGACCTTGCGGGCGCTGCAGGATTTCAGTCCTTCACAGCGTAGTGTGTTACCAATTGTTTTCTTGGTGACTATGGTCCCAGCTGCCTTGAGATCATTAACCAGATCCTCCCGTGTAGTTCTGGGCTGATTCCTCACCGTTCTCACGATCATTGAAACTCCACGAGGTGAGATCTTGCATGGAGCCCCAGAACGAGGGAGACTGACAGTTATTTTGTGATTCTTCCGTTTGTGAATAATCGCACCAACTGTTGTCACCTTCTCACCAAGCTGCTTGGCGATGGTCTTGTAGCCCATTCCAGCCTTGTGTAGGTCTACAATCTTGTCCCTGACATCCTTGGACAGCTCTTTGGTCTTGGCCATGGTGGAGAGTTTAGAATCTGATTGATTGGTTGCTTCTGTGGACAGGTGTCTTTTACACAGGTAACGAGCTGAGATTAGGAGCACTCTCTTAAAGGGAGTGCTCCTAATCTCAGCTTGTTGCCTGTGTAAAAGACACCTGGGAGCCAGAAATCTTGCTGATTGATAGGGGATCAAATACTTATTTCACTCATTAAAATGCAAATCAATTTATAACTTTTTTGAAATGTGTTTTTCTGGATTTTTTTGTTGTTATTCTGTCTCTCACTGTTAAAATACACCTACCATTAAAATTATAGACTGATCATTTCTTTGTCAGTGGGCAAACGTACAAAATCAGTAGGGGATCAAATACTTTTTCCCCCCACTGTATGTGGTTTCTCTTCATGATCATCAATATACTTTTTAAGTTCTTACCCATTCGCAATTAGGCTCTTTGAATTCCAGTGTGATAACTTTAGTACCACTATTTACTTCTAGCTGGCGTTTGTGTATTGAACCTTGAGTTTTTCACTTGTTTGTTCAAATGTGACGCCTTCAAACTTCAAATATTTTTCTGCTGCTTTGATTATAATTTTGATCCTTTCTGTTCTGCTTTCTGATTGTGCTGAACAGTTTACTACCTCTGCCATGAATTATGAACTCTACTTTTGTGACAACTAGGGAATCATCATCTACTCTGCAATGATCTGGACATTTTACTACCTCTATTGGAGCATTGTTTGTCTCATCTCTTTGTACTGGCATTGTCTATTTCACTTTTTTATGGCCTCAGCATAAGACACCTCTGATATTTTAACATTTTGCACTTTCACTGCATTTTATGGGCTATGCCTCCCCCATACTCAGCACTATGTTCACCTCCGCAATTGCAGCACTTTGGCTTCATTTCATACTAACACATTCCGTATTCATGGTTGCCTCCACACCTAGCACATCTCTGTTTACCCTTACAAACTGCAGCTACATGTCCATATTTTTGGTATTTAAAGCATCTAAGTGGTGGAGTCACTGTCTGTTGCAGCTTCCCTGAACATGTGCCAGTCAGTGTGCTCAAAACAGGAGATGGCTCCTGCTGGCCAGGTTTTCACCTGCTTCAGAACCGGTTTGGAGCTTCTGACGAGTGGTCTGTATGCTGGGATTCGCATAACAGAGATGTGGTCTGAGTAGCCGAGGTGGGGGTGGGGCTCTGCCCGATACACGCTGGGGATGTTTGTGTAAACAAGATCCAGTGCGTTCACCCCTCTCGTTGCAAAGTTCACATGTTGGTGGAATTTAGGGAGCATAAATCTCCAGCGACGATAAACAGTCATGGTGTGTGTTCTGCAGTTCTCTAATAGCCCCATACAGTTCACAGAGCGCCTCCTTAGCATTAGCGCTGGGGGGAATGTATACTCCGACTACAATAACAGTGGTGAATTCCTGTGGTAAATAAAAAGGTCTGCATCTAACAGTCACAAACTCCACCAGCGATGAGCAGTAACTAGAAACTAGCACCGAGTTCTTGCACCATTCAATGTTGATGTAAACATACAAGCCACCACCGCGAGCCTTACACACAGTGCTGCATTTCTGCTGGCACGAAACGAGGCGAGCCCGTCTAGCTGAATGGCGGTGTAACGAATCAAGCATTACTAGCATTATTCTTTTCCACCAGAATAATGAAATGGATCAACTTTAAACAGGAAACGAGACAGAAGCGCACGCTTGGATTCGAAGCACCTTTTTAAAGGAGACGAGTTTTAAAGCGTGCCCGCAATATCTACCAGAATGTGTAGTAACTCGGATGAATCTGCAACGTTTAAAAATATTCTCCACCAGTTACAATCTATGTAACAAATTAAAAGATGTTTTAACACGTTTAAATGTATTCTCCAATTTATATAAGGAATTAGCTCGACTGACGTGAAATATATCTATATATCTAATCAACGCGTGTTGTGACCAGTTATAAATATACATCAGCCATGAAAGAGAATTCATGTATGTGCACATATACATATAGATAATTAACTACAACGGATTATAATTAATTATGACTATGTATGTGGTCTATGATCAGCTTTTTGAACTCTAAAGAGGGAGTTTATCCTTCTGGCCAGGAAGAATTAACTCACGAAGTTTGTTATTAAAGATTAGAGCGGGTAATCGAGATCTTATGCAGCGTTTAAGGGACTCATCACATGACAAAACAGAGACAAATCAAGCGTGGGATAATAGATTTTAATAGCTAGATTAAACTATGGATACACACGACTAACTCTAAGCAAACATACATATGTACATCTATATACAAGGAAAGGGAAAGGGATAGAGAGAAAGTGATGAAGTAAAAGGGAAGCAGACAAAAACACAACTAATTAGCCTTTTTCAAAAACCAGCAACGAACTTAATTCTCCTGTAACACAGGGGTCCAATCTTAAACGCAGATATAGGTTCATTAACTATACTTGCATAGCTTCGGTTTGAAAATTTGCGCGAGGTCGTGTAGAGTTCGCTGGTTCATCGTGACGTTTGAAAAGGCTGTCGGCCGTGAAGCGGTTGCATCTTTTGTCCGGGAGAGAGAGATCCTGGCTTCCTCTTCCCGGGGCATGTGGCCCCGGTGGAGAGCGAAACCGGACGAGTGTAGAAGTGAAATTGAAGAGTGACGAAGAGAAGACTAGACAAAACTGAGAGTAGAGAAGAGTGTGGTGTTGTTTTAAAGACAACACCAACACACATGGCTCTTTGGGCTATGGGCCAATCAGGAAGTTGGGTTTGCATGTCCGGATGACTCTCTTTGTCTGGTCTCGGACCCTAATTTAAATGTCCAGGGAGGAGCTGGTTTATACCGTATTATATATGAAATTTCGAGAAAGCATGAAATAATGTATCCCATTGCAATATGATATGCATAATCAATCAGGGTATCTCGAGACGATTAACTACATACCAAATTCAATGGACTTGTAAAGAATATTACAAATAAAACCTGGTTACAGACATTTAAAATGATATCCTAAATTTAAACTATCTAACATCATTAAGGTTAGTTACATAAACACACAATATATGTAAACAAGATAACATCACACTATTTAGACATTACATATAATTACACGTTACATTGAAAAGAGAGAGATTTCTCCATTGTGTGTGTAAGGTAAGCGTGTGTGTGTGTGTGTGTGCGCGTGCGTGCGCGTGTGTGTGTGCGCGCGTGTGTGTGTGTGCGCGTGCAGGTAGCTTGTGTGTGTGTGTGTGTGTGTGTGCGTGTGTGTGCGCGTGCACGTGCACGTGCGCGCGCGTGTAGGTAGCTTGTGTGTGTGTGTGTGTGTGTGTGTGTGTGTGTGTGTGTACGTGTACGTGTACCAAGGGGGGGAAGTTTGGTCGTTAGCATTCCAAAGGTATCTGGTGAAGAGGTTAGAGTGGTCATTAAACAGATAGGGATTTACAGCTCAAAAGAAACAAAGGAAACTTCTGTGCTAAGCCCAGGTTGATTCAGAAATCAGTTTGATACCGTCATACATTACAGCGGTGTCCTGTACTCTGTCTATTCTAAATAGTGTAGTTTTATTTAATAAACAGTTAACAATAAAAATTATAATTATAATATAATTATTATAATTTTGGACTTTTCTGTGCAACAAGCAAAACTTAGGCTCACTCTGAAAACTTTCTGAGGGCCAGCTATATTCTTTTTGTGGATGGTGTTGTCATGGCAAGGTGATTAAATGACAGGTCACACAGTTCAAGGAAGTGTTGCATAATTCTGCTATTGACTGCTTATCACGTAAGTCTTTACGTGACCTGACGTTGCCATGACGATTGTAGTGATGGGAAATCCAGCTCTTTTTAGTGAGCCAGATCATTTGGCTCAGCTCAGAGTAATAAGAGCCGACTCTTTGGGCTCCCAAACGGCTCTTCATTACATATTCATAGTACCACTTCTAGCTTTTATAATTCAGCCAGATTTAGCAATATTTTGACCTATGATTACTATGTGTGCATATATAGGCCTATCACTTACATTATTAATGTAATTATACTAAACCTTATAATTTTACATAATTTTACATTGTTTGGTATAAAAACCTTAAATAATGTAAAAACAACAAACACTATTACATGTGTATTGAACGTTTTATTTATATTGAATTATCCAAAACACAAAGACCCTGCTCCATATGATATTTTTACCTTACAAATTCTACATTTTGCCTTTATGTTGTCTGTTATTAAAATGCATGTATTAAAGTTGAGAATGTTATCACACGCACATATACGTCAACACAACATTGTTAGTGCACGGAGTGGGCGTAGCCAAGCAGTGTGGCAAAAAGATCATCCTATTATTCTGTCATGTATTAATTTACAAAAAAAAAAAAAATGAAATCGGCTCTCAGAAAGGGAGGCGGCTCCCATCGTTCACTTAAAGGAGCCGACTTATAGAGCCGACTCGTTCGCGAACGACACATCACTACTAAGTCGAGCAGTGTAAGTTCTTTTGGCATGTGGTATTCGTGTTGCACAATGATGAATAATTTGCTACATATTTCTTGTTAAACGCTGCCTATTTCCATTGTTGAATAAATAGCAAGATTTGATGGTAATATTAGCCTATCTGCAGTCTCATAAAAACCTGCACTTTTTCAGACTCTTTTGTAACGTCTTCTATTTTTAATACAGATGTGTTATCAGAGTCCTTCACATTAGAATAAGATGGTGAATTGTTAATGTTGAATTGGGATTTGCATGAATTACACATGTCTGGATCAGGCAGCGTTGTATGTTACATAATGGTTTCTTTTACTGTGTTGATGCTAAATATTAATAGAAATATTATAGAATAGAACACATTTTCATTTAATAAATACAATGACTGAGTCATAACAGGCTGCTATAATAACTTAAATCGTTATGCAGCAGTTTAAGTTAGTAGCAGGTTAGTAATATAGGGAAAAAATTGTAACCCTGCCATTTTTACATTACTGTATATAATTAAATAGAAATGGGAGAGAACTGAAAAAAACATCCATAATATACAAGTACTTATTATATACTGTATATGCAATACAATGTACACTAAACACAATTTGCAATATTTAAATGATAGGATGCAATATACAGTATAACAGGCAAGTAATATTAAGCCAATTAAGAGCAAAAAGAGATAAAAACCCATCAATTAGACAAAGGTCAGAAAAAAAGAATACCCTTGACATTCTGCCCCCCCACCCCCCACCATATGAAATGATGGCTACGCCCCTGTATGCAGCCCAGTGTTATAAGAAAGAAAAGACAAAGTACACATTGCTTTTTTTTTTCTTTTTTTTTTTTTTGAAAATTGAATTTTGGCACAAAATATCTCCCATGCATATGTGGTCTCATATTGGAATGGTTTTACTGATTATATACCTAGACAAGAATATAGTAATAATAATATATATAGACAAGAAATTACAAAAAGTACATTGTACAAAAATTTCATTCTTGAATATTTTTGACTAATCTAAGTATCATACAATACATACATTTTTTTTCATAGGTTTTGTCCAGCTTTAATCAGAGATGATATTGAATGATTGAATGTACATTTATGTAATATGATTAAATATACATTTTGCAATGGTCCCCTAAAAATAGCCCTTCATTTATTCTGCTACTGCAATCACAGAAATTTTGGTCTGATCTTAGTTTGATCAAAACCTGTGTTTATACTCTTTTCTCTTCTCTTTTCTTTTACTTTATCAGGACATAGTGTTCAGATTATGAACATAAGTCATTGGCACAAACCCCAAAACTGCAATAACTGTGCTTAAAGTTATCAAAATCTTTATTTAAAACACACAAAAAACAAAAATGTCAATTTTATTGCGGGTAAAATCAGCTATGCCCCAGGGCATGATGTTTAATGTATTTTCTATCCCAGGATTTCACAACAGATAACCGATGAGATACATCTTTAAGATATATGCACATCTATGTTTTTTTTTTTAACTGCAATCTAATTAGCCTTATCACTGGAACATAGCTAGAATCCATTAATGCAATTATAACTACACCAATACCTTTTAACGGCCAGCGCAGCAAATGAATCTGTAAATATGGAACATATCTGAGCTGTCTCACCCTTTTTAATGGTCATTTGTGTGATTCATCCAATTCCAGTACATCAGTATTATGTGGGAGTGTAGAGCAGTTGTGTGAATGATTATTTATTTCTGGCCATTTGTCTCCCTTTCAGATGTCAAGTGGAGAAGAGTCAAACATTTCTAGCTACTACTTAGATGAGAAGGCTTTCCATCTCTGCTGCAAGCTTTTCCTACAGCACTCGGGTGTCATAAGAGATGGATGGAGTTGGGCAGAGGTCAAGGTGTGGTAAAATACCCTTTTTCCGATAGATTTTTTTAAAAACAGACCTAGAAGATTAAATAACCTGCAAAATGTAAGTACACCCCTCACATTTTTGTAAATATTTTATTATATCTTTTCATGGGACAACAGTAAAGAAATGACACTTTGCTACAATGTAAAGTAGTGAGTGTACAGCTTGTATAACAGTGTAAATTTGCTGTCCCCTCAAAATAACTCAACACACAGCCATTAATGTCTAAACCGCTGGCAACAAAAGTGAGTACACCCCTAAGTGAAAATGTCCAAATTGGGCCCAAAGTGTCAATATTTTCTGTGGCCACCATTATTTTCCAGCACGGCCTTAACCCTGTTGAGCATGGAGTTCACCAGAGCTTCACAGGTTGCCACTGGAGTCCTCTTCCACTCCTCCATGACGACATCACAAAGCTGGTGGATGTTAGAGACCTTGCGCTCCTCCACCTTCTGTTTGAGGATGCCCCACAGATGCTCAATAGGGTTTAGGTCTGGAGACATGCTTGGCCAGTCCATCACCTTTACCCTCAGCTTACTTTAGCAAGGCAGTGGTCGTCTTGGAGGTGTGTTTGGGTTCGTTATAATGTTGGAATACTGCCCTGCGGCCCAGTTTCCGAAGGGAGGGGATTGTGCTCTGCTTCAGTATGTCACAGTACATGTTGGCATTCATGGTTCCTTCAATGAACTGTAGCTCCCCAGTGCCGGCAGCACTCATGCAACCCCAGACCATGACACTCCCACCACCATGCTTGATTGTAGGCAAGACAAACTTGTCTTTGTACTCCTCACCTGGTTGCCACCACACACGCTTGACACCATCTGAACCAAATAAGTTTATCTTGGTCTCATCAGACCACAGGACATGGTTCCAGTAATCCATGTCCTTAGTCTGCTTGTCTTCAGCAAACTGTTTGCGGGCTTTCTTGTGCATCATCTTTAGAAGAGGCTTCCTTCTGGGACGACAGCCATGCAGACCAATTTGATGCAGTGTGCGGCGTATGGTCTGAGCACTGACAGGCTGACCCCCCACCCCTTCAACCTCTGCAGCAATTCTGGCAGCACTTATACGTCTATTCTGCAAAGCCAACCTCTGGATATGATGCTGAGCATGTGCACTCAACTTCTTTGGTCGACCATGGCGAGGCCTGATCTGAGTGGAACCTGTCCTGTTAAACCGCTGTATGGTCTTGGCCACCGTGCTGCAGCTCAGTTTCAGGGTGTTGGCAATCTTCTTATAGCCTAGGCCATCTTTATGTAGAGCAACAATTCTTTTTTTCAGATCCTCAGAGAGTTCTTTGCCATGAGGTGCCATGTTGAACTTCCAATGACCAGTATGAGAGAGTGTGAGAGCGATAACACCAAACTTAACACATGGAGAGAATGCTGGCAGTGTTTTAAACTTTATTTCGTGAACAATTCCGTTTCAACCTAAGCGTGTTTTATTAGATTTTTGGTGCTATTAGATGTGTGTATTTGCGCGCCCTCGCCAGGTGAACCGAGTCGGCGAGTCAACCGAGTCAGTGAGCCGAGTCGCCACGCGACTCCCCTCCCCCACTCCGTGATAACGGAAAAGCTTTAAGCTCACTGTTTCAGTGTAGGGGTTAGTTTTCAAATTTAGCCGCGGTTAGGTGCTTAAAGTTAAAACTGCAGTCATAACATTAAACTTGTGTCTGAAGACGATGAAATCGCAGAACAGCACATTTTTAATTGTGTAATCGCCTGGTAAGAACGAAGAAATCTTCTTCCAGTGCAGTAAGAGATTTATTTGAGCAATGTTCCTCTTATCTTTCTAAAAGGCCTCATTATTATATTGCTAGATTCGATTCATTGCGTAGGACCAATGTATTCGACTAAGCGATGTCACTCCCGTCGGCGCACAATCTTGGCGTAGCCAACCAAAACGTGCACCGTGTGCATACCCAATCAAAATCACTGCTGGCAAATATTTGATTGATATGTGTAAAGGAGTCCTCTACACTCTGATCGAGTGTAAGATTTAGACAACGGCGAAGAAATCCCGTTGTGATTTTGTGTGCATGGCAGCGAAGAAATCCTGCCTCTTGTGCATAAATAGCACAAAAGGATCCCTGATCCACTCACGGTGGCGTAAGCCCACTGTCGCCACCTTGTGGTCCTTCTTAGCTAGGTCCACTCTATTTCCTTCCCTTTTAATTTCATCTGACTTCTCTTTATTTCAATTTCCCCCTTGCTACTTTAATTTTATTTCTAGTCTTTTGGACTACTATTGGGGTTTTTCCTTTTTTATATTTTCACTTCTTGCATTTCTTATTTCATTTTATTACCATTCGGTAACTCTTTTATTTCAGCCTTCCTTACGATACATGCTTGCTTAGTTTGAACTAAAGCCAAGTTTAAGTAAGATTTAAATCAGGCTTCTGTGTTGTCCATTAGTGCCTCCCTCTTAGTAGGACTTCTCCTCAGGACGTTCACAGATAGATAAGGCTTCCTCCTCTTTTCTCTCTTTAATTCGTACCTCTAATTTTCATGAACAGTTCAGTATTTCCTTATTTCTATATTTCTATCTTTCTCATTAATTGAGTGAGTCTGATTACTATAGGTATCAGCTTTATCTCTTACCCTACACCTGCTTTAATTTAGATTTAATTTAAACAAGGCTTAAATTGAAACTTTAAATCAATATCAAGTTACATTTGTTCAGCCATTTGTATACTTGCAGGTAATGCTCCCCTTTGTGCTCTGCGGAGAAGCGACGGTTGTCCCCAGGTTGAATTTGGTGAATGGAGTCGCCTGGACTGGCGGAACCAGCGCTGGCTGTGAGTGTGCGCGTCGGAACGCCTCGGCCCTCGTACCATTGGTAGGCGGCACGCGGGCGACATGAGCACTTGAGCACTCCAGGTGAAAAGGCAGACGAGGCCAACTGACCACCAGAGCAGTTGAGTTACGTACCCACAGTAAGGCTCTGTACCGACGGACCTGCCCGTCTGGCGCAGCTTGCCACAGAGGCAGCTGACCCTAAAAAAGGGTTTTAGGAGGAAACCCGATTCCGGCTCTGCAGCCTGGCAGTTGGCATGCCTCACCTGACCGCTGCCCAATTGTGCTAAAGGTCATAGTTGGTTGAGTGGTTGCACCATGGTACGGAAAAGCGAGGGGCCCTGAGTCACACTGCAGTTGAGTGTTTGGGGACCGTCAGGTAGGTTGGCTTCACCACTGATTAACATCTGAGCAACCTCAATTCACCCCAGGCATAGCTAAAGGGCATACGGCCCATCCACTTAGAATAAGCCATGGCATCTCTGATTATTTAAGTGTTTGGCCCAGCTCTCTCTCTCTTAAGCCACACCGTCTCCATAGGGCTTATGACTCAACAGCGCCCCCACTCCGGCAGGCCTGTCATAAACCCTATGCGTGATAGCTAACTTAAGTCTTCTATTTTCCTCTAGCTATACCTGTTTTCATTCGCACCTTGCTTTACATTTCCCTCCTCTAATTGTTTCAGTTTTGTTTTCCTTTGTGTTAGCTGCTGTTCTGTTGTGACTTATCTCCCAAGGTTCACATACAGACAGAGCCTATGAGAACCAGCAAGGAAAAAAAAAGCTAAATGCTAGATTGACGATCCAGGCAGTCAGTGTCTTTAAGATGACCCACTAGGCTACTGCCTGTCCAAATTTCTTTTAGATCCGGCGTGTACCCACACAAATTGGCCCTCCCTGGCCACTTACGGCCAAAAACCATAATTATCTGGCCTATGTATTACTAACTGTCTACACCAGTTAGCCAAATTTATACTCCCTGCGTACCAAATTCAGTGTCACTGTAGCTCATTAATTCTGCGCGGACTTGTATGGCCTTTGGTGTTCTTTCTCTCTCAACAACAGTGAGTTATCGTGTCCCAATCATCCAGTCCCCACCACCCACTGGGACCACCTCGAGACTTGGCTGTGTGTCGTGACGACTGTGTTCCTGCTCCAAGCTTCTGGCGACCTACAGCACCTAAGCAGAGAGCAGCTGGATGACGACGTAAGTGGACAGGCGGCCCACAATCTGATCCAGAACCCCAAAGGATGGGCAGAGATCATCAGGAGCCTCGCATACAACCTCGTCGCCCAGGCACGACTCAGCGAAACGAGCAACGTCCACCTGGAGCAAGGAGCAGCAGCGCGCTCAAGCTCCAGAACGAGGAGGCCTGGTTCCTTACCAGGCCCACGCTCAAAGCTGCCGAGATCAGCATACTCCTCGAGACCCAGAACCGCCGTGGGACAGAAGGTGAAATGGACCCAGAGCTCCGAGAGGCAGTGGAAAAACTACAAAGGGCCTCATGCAGAGACCGAGCACAGAGAGCAGTTGGAGAGAGAATCCAGAGAGGAACTCAACAGGAAACTCCAACAAGTGAAGCTCTCCTAACCAGAGCAAAAGCGAACTGAACAGAAAGGAACGCTAAGGTCAAAGCCTGCAAAAACAACCTGCTGGCGACCCGAGCTGAAATCCATACTTCAGCACAACCAGGGTACACATTCACAGATGGACTTAACACCGTTCACAGAGAACTGAACTGGTCATACCTTCTGCAAAATGACCAGAGAAGGTAAACGCTCACCACAGAGTTTTCCTTGACCAGTGGGCGCAAGCCTCCCAGCCACCACTCCCTAATTCCAAAAAGGGGGTGGAAGTCCACTGCTCAATGTGTCACCAGGCAGAATCCACAAGGCCTACCCCAAGCAGAGGACTGCTGCCGAAAAGGCTGTGGAAGAAACCAACCATTGACCCTGTCTCTGAACTGGCCCTAGAGGGCGCACGCACAAACGCACATTGAGATGGACCCTCAGCCTGAGGAAGCAAAGGCTGAGGACATTTGGGAGCCACCCGCTGATCAATCAGTTTGATCCACTTGTCATCTGATCACCATGACGACTGTCGCCCAACGATGTCCACCCCTGGACATCTTTGTCCGAAAGGGGGGGATCTGTAGCGTATGACTATGCCCAAACTGATTTTCTAAATTAACCCAAACGAAACATAGAAAGTTTCACCACTTAGGCGACCCAGAGTAACCCCGAAAGGCCTCCTTTGACCAGATACACCTTTGGGATGCAAAAGACTCTTTGAAACCCACACAGGACTTACCTCTGCAATAAAAGAAACCTTTGATGACTGAACGTCTGGGAAACTTCATGATTAGTTCGTCAGCAGGGGTCCACCAAAACTCCGACCAAGGGCCTGTAAATCTCTAATCTAATCTCTGTTTATGACCACAGATTAGCTTCAAAGTCAGAAAGCCAGAAGAAGAAATGTCCTCCCTAAGGTCACCCTGAGGACCAGTGGGACATTAGAAGAACGCCAGCCCCCTCTTCTGGACACACACACACACACACGCACGTACACACGTACACACACACACACACACACACACACACACAATGGAGAAATCCCTCTCTCTTCAATGTAACGTGTAATTATATGTAATTATTCCATGTCTAAATAGTGTGATGTTATTTTGTTTACATATATTGTGTGTTTAACTAACCTTAATGACTTTAAATAGTTTTAATCTAGCATATCATTTTAAATGTCTGTAACCAGGTTTTATTTGTAATATTCTTTACAAATCCATCGAATTTGGTATGTAATTAATCGTCTCGAGATACCCGGATTGATTATGCATATCATATTGCAATGGGATACATCATTTCATGTTTTGACTTAATTTCATTTGTAACACGGTATAGACCGGCTCCTCCCTGGACATTTAAATTAGGGTCTGAGACCAGACAAAGAGAGTCATCCGGACATGCAAACCCAACTTCCTGATTGGCCCATAGCCCAAAGAGGCGTGTGCGTTGGTGTTGTTTTTAAAACAACACCACACTCACTTCAGTCAGAGAAGAGAGTTAGACTTCACTTCTTCCGGTTTCTCTCCCCCGGGGCCACGTGCCCCGGGAAGAGGAAGCCAGGATCTCTCTCTCTCTGGACACAAGCTGCAACTACCTCCGGGCTCACGCCTTTCAAACAACAACGAACCAGCGAACTCTACACGATCTTGCGCAAACTCTCAACCTTGAGGCTATGCAAGTATAGTTAATGATCTATATCTGCGTTAAGATTGGACCCCTGTGTTACAGGAGAATTAAGTTCGTGCTGGTTCTGAAAAAGGCTAAATAGTTGTGTTTTTGTCTGCTTCCCTTTCTTTCATTTCTTTCTCTCTATCCCTTTTCTCTCCCTGTATATAGATGTGTATATATGTATGTTTTGCTTAGAATTAGTCGTGTGTATCCATAGTTACATATAGCTATTAAAATCTATTATCCCACGCTTGATTTTCTCTGTTTTTGGTCACATGATGAGTCCATTAAACGCTGCGATCTCGATTACCCGCTCTAATCTTTAATAACAAACTTCATGAGTTAATTCTTCCTGGCCAGAAGGATAAACTCACTCTTTAGAGTTCATAAAGCTGATCTAGGCCACATACATAGTCATAATTAATTATAATCCGTTGTAGTTAATTATCTATATGTATATGTGCACCTATATAAATTCTCTTTCATGGCTGATGTATATTTATAACTGGTCACAACACGCGTTGATTAGATATATAGATATATTTCACGCCACTCGAGCTAATTCCTTACATAAATTGGAGAATACATTTAAACGTGTTAAACATCTTTTAATTTGTTACATAGTTTGTAACTGGTGGAGAATATTATTAAACGTTGCAGATTCATCCGAGTTACTACACATTCTGGTAGATAATGCGGGGACGCTTTAAAACTCGTCTCCTTTAAAAAGGTGCGTTGAATCCAAGCGTGCGCTTCTGTTTCGTTTCATGTTTAAAGTTGATCCATTACATTATTCTGGTGGAAAAGAATAATGCATAATAATGCCCCCCTTTGTATTCGCTACACACACCTGCTACCCATTCACACCTGAGACCTTGTAACACTAACGAGTCACATGACACCAGGGAGGGAAAATGGCTAATTGGGCCCAATTTGGACATTTTCACTTAGGGGTGTACTCACTTTTGTTGTCATCAGTTTAGACATTAATGGCTGTGTGTTGAGTTATTTTGAGGGGACAGCAAATTTACACTGTTATACAAGCTGTACACTCACTACTTTACATTGTAGCAAAGTGTCATTTCTTCAGTGTTGTCCCATGAAAAGATATAATAAAATATTTACAAAAATGTGAGGGGTGTACTCACTTTTGTGAGATACTGTATATGAAGAATGTAACCCTACTTTTTCTCTGCTTTAGGGTGGTGAAGATGGCTACATAAAAAAGACTGCTATAATGCCTGGAAGATTCTCTTCTTTGTTTAACAACAAAGCTGATGATAGAATGAATGCTCTGACAGGAGCAGATGAGGTAAAAATATGCAATGCATTTCTGTGTTAATTAGCTTACAGATATTGGGGGGGGGGCTTTAATGCTTTTTTGGTTCTATGGCATCCAACTAATGTTTTGAAGCAGAATGAAGCCTGTATGTGGACACCGAGTTATCACACCCATCCATGGGCCTTCCCCAAACTATTGCCACAAAGTTTGATGTACACACTTGTCTAGAATGTCTTGAGTTTGAATTAAGAATTCCTGTTAACTGGAAATAACTGGCCTAGCCTAAACCTGTTACAGCATGACAGTGACCCTGTGCCCAAAACAAGATCCATAAAGACATGGTGTGACAAGGTTGGTGTGGAAGAACTCAAGTGGGCTGCCTAAAGCCCGGACTTCAACCCCACTGAACACTTTTGGGATGAATTGGCGGCCTTCTCACCCAACATCAGTGCCTGATCTCACTAATGCTATTATGGCTGAATGGACACAATTCCCATGAGCATGTTTCCACTAAATTTTGGAGCATGATTAAATGTACATTTTGCAATGGTCCCCTAAAAATAGCCCTTAATGTATACTGCTACTGCAGTCACACAGACATTTTGGTCTGATCTTGGTTACTTTAAGGAATATGCACATCTATTTTTTTTTAAACTGCAGTATAATTAGCCTTCTCACTGGAACATAACTAGAATCCATTATACTGTAATTGCACCAATACATGCTCCAAAGTTTAGTGGAAAGCCTTCCCAGAAGAGTGGAAGTTATTATAACAGCAAAGGAGTACTAAATCTAAAATGGGATGTTCAGCAAGCATGTATGGATGTGATTGGTCATATATCCACATACATTTGGCAATATAGTGTACATCTTTGAGATATCTGCGTGATGTCTCTGATCTTTTTAGAGTATTTGCTCATCTTCAACAAGTCGCCAAGATGCCTTTGATGGCTCTGTCCAGCAGGCATATTTACTATGTTTATTAATTATGAATGATGTGATTCAGCTCTTTTTAAGATGTTTATTATTTGTTCATGCATTGATATGTCTGGTTTACATCTTAGGGAGGGGAGGGAGGGGAGGAGGATTTATGTATTTCTGTGTGGCTGGTGAACCACACCGTGCAACAGTAGGTCAGGAAGCTCTCTATAGCTGCTCGATAGAAGTTGGTCAGCAGGTTATGACAGAGGTGAACGTGTTTTAACTTCCCAAGGAAGTAAAGCCTGTGTTGGGCCTTCCTCACCTGAAAAGAGATGTGTGTGGCCCAGATGAGGTCAGCCGAGATGGTCACCAAGGAACTCAAATCTGTTGTCTGATATCAGCCCTACTATGGTGGTATCCTCAGCAAATTTGACTATGGTGATGACTATGGTGTTAGTAGAGTGAATGGGTGAGCAGTCATGGGTAAAGAGGGAGTAGAGGAGCGGGCTGAGGACACAGCCCTGTGGTGTGCTAGTGTTCAGGGTGAGAGTAGGTGATGTGTGATCACCCAGGGGTGATCTGGGATCTGTTACTGAGGAAGTCCAGAATCCAGGTGCACAGCCTTAAGCCCAAGTTGCTCACTTTTTGAACCAGATTATGGGGAATACCTGTATTAAAAGTTGAACTGAAATCCACAAACAGCATTCTAGAAACAATTAAAGATTATTTCTAGATTAAAGAAAAAATACACCAACGTTAACATCACACAGGTTAAAATTATTACCTACAATAGTTTTGACTGAATACCCTGTTTGGGGATCAGACCAAGCACATCATGTACCATATTCTGGTACCATATGCTATTCTTAATAGTTTTATTTATTTTATTATTATTATTATTATTATTATTATTATTATTATTCAGTGCAAATTGTCTTGGCAACTCTCAGCCAGAAATATCCCACAGACCAATGCATCCTCTCTGATGCCATGTTAAATAAGCAGGGCAGTATATATCATAAGGATGAAGCTAATGATGACATGCAGTATTCTCAGTAGTACACTGATTACTACAACTTGAGATCCTGGCACAGCATCTCGGTAGGGTTGAGGTCTGGACTTGGCCATTCCAACGCCTTGATTTTTTTCTGGTTTAGCCATTCAGATCCGATTTGCTGGTGTGCTTGGGATCATTGTCCTGTTGCATGACCCAGTTTCCGCCCAGCTTAAGCTGCTGGACATACGGCCTCACTTTTGTCCCAAGGCAACCCCAAATCATCACCCCTCCAACTACAATGCTTGACAGTTGGACAGATGCAAACCTAAGTCATGCTGCCATATTCTTTTTTTCAAGCCACCATTCCATGAAAGCCATACTTGTTCAGTCTTTTTCTGATTGTGCTGTCATGAACATAAACATTTAATGTGCTTACAGAAGCCTGTAAGTCACATGATGTAGCTCTTTGGTTTTTCTTTATACTGTATCTCTGAGCATTAAATGCCCAGTTCAGCCATGAAACACTATCCACTCGTTACCTCATTGCCGGTACTGCAACCTATTGGCCATGATTCTTTATCTGCGTAACCCTTTATTATCCTGACTAACTCGCCGAGCACGGCTTCCACATGCGTTACATTTATTAGGCCGGTAAACACTGACAATTGATGATAAATGCTGGTAAATGCCCCTAAACACTGACAAACAAGACTAAACACTGACAATGGATGATGAATGCTGTTAAACACTGATAATGGCTGACAAACACTGATAACGACCAATAAATGCTGATAATGGCTGGTAAATGCTGATAGTGGCTGATAAAGGCTGGTAAATGCTGGAAAACACTGATACGCTGATAAATGGCAGTAAACGCTGTTAAATGCAGATAGAGGTCGATAAATGCTGATCATGGCTGATAAATGCTGATAAACGCTGATGAGGGCTGAAACTATGGCAAGCTGAAAGAACTGGGCTGCTGGTCTTCAGCAGCTTCCGGAACGCTATGTTAGACCTAATTCAAAAGACATTAACGATGCTCAAAACACTGAATTCCACACGATTAAGACAATTAAAGGCATGCAGGTGATGCTGGGTTTGGTGCGTCCTCCTTCCATCCACATTCACTCAGCAGCACAAATCCTTATAGCCGTCTAGCGATCCCGCAGTCGCTATCCGTAACTTTAAAAAAAAAAAAAGCCCAAAAACTTTTAAGTCATACCCAACCTAATCATGCAGACACCTACTTAATTCTAAACCCAGGTGTAGCAACTCATAATGTAATAACAAACATAATGTAATAACTGCACATAATATAATAAGTATTACAGTATTAATGCAATAAAATGTTGATAATGTCACAATTTTCTCAAAACATAAAATCTTGCGCTCATATGGACTTAATCCATGCATGCGCAATGTGCCCAGGCAGGCATGCGAGGTGAGCATGTGCGTTGCAAATGCAGAGCGGCTGAACTGTTTTGAAAGTAATTATGCGTAACAACAGATGAACATTTGTGAAAGTAATTCTAAGTTAAACCGTAGCATATTATTGCGTGAACACAAGCTCCAGACTATGATTCACTTCGTGTTTTGGTCGATGAATTACTAAGTTGGCCAATTGTCTTTGATTATGTGCTTTCTGTAGCGTATGGTAAACATCCAACCCCAAACACTCAAGTGAAAAGTGAGGCGAAACGGTGCTATCTGTTTGAACCGCGCAGCGCGAGCTGATTATGTGTATAGTTCACCTGACTCAGAGCAGGTGCATTTAATCTTGGAACCCACTCAACCGTGCAGCGCAGAGCCAACCTTTTTAAACAATGCCCGAACTAGGGGGCTGTCGGTGAAAGCAGACCCCAATAGACGCAGTGCAGAAACCAGTTCTAAATAGCATTAACAGAAAACAGGACAAAACAACATCTCGTGTGCAAACATAAATTAAGACTTTTAAATCTACACACACACACTATATATATATATATATAATAAACCGTAGTTGTATCAATACTATAGATACTACAGTAAACCCATGGTAATTTTTCTGTGTCTGGTGATGTGTAGATTTGTCCTGTTTTCTGTTAATGCTGTTTAGTTTGGGGGCTGTTTTAATGTGGTTTTGAACTGGTTTCTGCACTGCGTCACTTGGGGTCTGTATGGAAAACAGTTCAGCCGTTCTGCATCTGCAACGCACATGCTCGCCTCGCTTGCCTGCCTGCACACATTGTGCATGCGTGGATTAAGTTATTATTACGATAAAGTTTCTCATTATTATGTGTTACATTATGAACACACTGTAGCAACTTATAATGTAATCACAGTTCATAAGGTAATAGCAGCACATAATGTATAATTGAAATAATGTTTACAATATAAGTTTCTTTCAACATAATACATTTATGAGCACAAAAATGTAATAGTATTTTATAAATATGCTATTACATGAAATGTAGGCTGATAAGACTACATTGTGAACTCAACATTCTTTATATATTATATATATATATATATATATATATATAAATTGCACTAATTTTGTGATTATGACCTGCTCCGTCATTTTGAGTAGCTTTGACCCAGAAACATATTTTTATGCACTAAATTAAAAAAAAGCTTTTAAAAAAGTTAAAGTTTCCGCTTTCTAATTATGTAATTATTATATTTCTAATCATTTTTGAGATAGTCATTTAAATTTTTGTCATGAAAACTTGTTTATAGTCTGCAAAAAATGTATAATGCATTTATACTTTTAGCAATATGCTTCTCTATAGATAAGCTTTCCATTTTTCTAGATAACTAACGACCTAAGGACATTATTGGCCAAGTCTTCCTGAGGTAAACGTAATGTTGGGTGACAAGTTCTTCACAGGCTGTGATACTGAGGTTTTCCCGAGGTTGAACAGCTTAGGCACATACATGAGAGAGGATACGTAAGTTGTACTGTATCTTTCAGCATGCTCTCAGATGTACAATCATATGAACATATGTTTTGTTTTGTGTTATAACTTGTATTAAAGTGGAAAAAAAAAAGATCGGTTAACACATGCTCCGTGCTGCCATATAAACTGAGGCAGATACTGTGAGCTATCACACACACCACACTGACCGTGGCCCTATTCCTGACTCAAACATGAACCATGGCCCTAATCCTGGCTCTATTCCTTGAGTCTTGACTCTCTGCCTGTTAGCCCCTATTTGCCCCTAAACATATTTTCATCCATTATTAAGATTTCCCTGTCCATGGACATGTTTATGCTTCACACTTTTAATAGAGTCTCTGCCCTTTTCAGAGAGCTTACCCAGCCATTTTTGCTAAGAATATATACAGTATCAGAGAAGCTTTGGCAGATCTTTTGCAACTTGAGAAGGATGAGGACTGTTGCATTAGCATGATGAGGCTGTACAAAGGAGCTGGACACACAGGTGGCCTTGCTCAAAAACTGAAGAACCTTTTTGGTCAGCATATTCAATGTATGTGGAATGTAGTAAAATGTGTTCTTTGGATGGTTTACCATAAAGGACATCTACTGGAAGAAATAAACTGCACACTATGCAATGCTGCATTTCAACATACAATATTATTTTTCTTTGAATGTAAGATTGGACTTTTATAGTGTTTGTCTGAAGATTATAGTAGGTGATTATACTTGGCAAAAGTTGTTTCCAGTATATTTCTTGTTTTTATTCAGCACTCCCAGAAATGTTTGTAGCCTGCAGGGTGCATTCCTGTATTGTAAATGCATTCTAAATTTGTGGATTTATTTGTTTTTGATCAGTGGCTGATTGAACTGTTCAAATGTTATTTATTTAGTTATTTTATTACCATTATTTTTTAAAGTTTAAGATGGGATATTTTTTTTTGCTATATTGATACCGTGTTTTTTGTTTGTTTTTCTTACAACGTAAAAAACTGTTCACAGTTTTGTTATTGCACACTCTTTGTCATTTATCAGTATGTATACCTTTTTGTTGTCAAAAAAAACATTTAATATTCTCTTTTAACCGAAGCCTACAAGTGTTTTTGGCCAATTTATATATATATTAGAAGTAATGTACAGTAGTAGTAGTAATAACAATAATAATAATAATAATAATAATAATAATAATAATAATAATAATAATAACAACAACAACAACAAACATAAAAATAAATAAATAATAAATAATTGCATGGATATTTAAATATTATGCATTTTGTAGGTAGTTTAAGACTTTACTTAAAAATTTAGATTTAAAAAAATCATACCAGTGTGGGTTTTTTTAGATGGGTTTATTTTTTTTTTTTGGTTTTTTTTTTTAAGAAGAGGCATTACAATTTTTACAATATGACAATGTTTTTGGTGAGTTTCTAATTTAAATAAATTTCTCATAATGTAAAAATCATTATTACAAACATAAGATTTTATGTTTTGAGAAAATTATTACATTATGAACATTTTATTACATTAATAATGTAATACTTATGTGCAGTTATTACATTATTACATCATTGGTCCTCCTACTGCACCACTCGCAGCAGGAGCATGATTCTTTTATCTCCACATCTGAGCTCGTCTAACAGAGCAAGTCTTTATACTTGCTCAGCAACAGCAGCACCATAGCAGATCTAGTCCACCAAGACCAAACCTACCTACACTCCATTTCCATCAATGAGTTGTCAGATCCATTCTGAGAGTTGTCATGACTGAAATGAATTAAACTGAATTTGCTGGGACGCCCACTCCTGGGAAGATTGTCAACTGTATTGAAGGCTCTCCCTTTGTAAACAATATTTCTGATTGTAGAATGGTGAATTTCAAATTGTTTGGAGATTGCCTTATTCAATTCAGTTTTATTTGTATAACACATTGACCCAAAGCAGCTTTACAGAAATATATAAATTCAGGATATAGATTTTAAATGTATGAATTTATCCCTACTGAGCAAGCCAAAGGTGATGGTGGCAAGGAAAAACTTCCTGAGATGATATGAGGAAGAAACCTTGAGAAGAACCAGACTCAAAATGGAACCCATCCTCATCTGGGTAACAACAGCAATTATAAATAAATCCCTTCTATAAATGTGCTAATACTACATGGTTAAATAGTGCAGTAACAAGGAAAATTCATTACAGTTTTTTACATGAAGTCTGTTTTGTTGAACTTCTCCACTGTTCACTGATGGAAACTTGAGTGTATACTGTTTGTGGCAATTGTGGACCTAGCCATCATAGCATAACTGTTCATATGAATTGTGGTCCAAAGCCATCTTTATGGTTTTTAAGTAGTACCATCCTCAGTAATCTCAACGATCTTTAGGCTGCACCGTGTGGGGCCATCCTCAGTAGCAGCATGCGACTTCCAATTGATGAGAACTCCAACCAGAAGTAGGACATCAGGATGGATCAGGCAGGTCTGGAGAGCAGAAGGGGTCGGGATCACTGGTATCTCAGGAGTATCATGTGTAGCTTGACAGAACGAGAGAGGGCGAGAGAGAGAAAGAGATTATTAGGTATGCTTATTGTCCTGTAATGGTTAAGAACAACGTACTTTGCATGAGTGCAAGCAGGGACTCCAGCAGGACTAGCTATGACAGCATAACTAAAAGGGAGAGCCAGAAGGTAACACAGACATGAGGGTTATCCCAAACACTAATTGGAAGGCTGCTCCATAACTGTGGGGCTTTGTAAGAGAAAGTTCTTCACCCTGCTTTAGCCTTCACTATTCGAGGTACCAACAAATAACCTGCACCTTTTGATCGAAGTAGGCATGGCAGATGATAAAAGACCAAACGTGCGCTTAGGTACTGTGGCGTGAGACCATTCAGTGCTTTAGAGGTCAATAGTAGTATTTTATAATCGATGCGAAATTTTACTGGGAGCCAATGCAGTGTGGATAAGACAGGGTTGATGTGGTCATATCTTCTGGTTCTAGTAAGGACTCTTGCAGCTGCATTCTGGACTAACTGGAGTTTGTTTATGCTCCTACTGGAACATCCAGACAGTAAGGCATTACAATAATCCAACCTAGAGGTGACGAAAGCATGAACTAATTTTTCTGCATCATGTAGTGACAATATATTTCTTATCTTATCAATATTTCTGAGGTGAAAGAAGGTTATCCTAGTAATATTATATACATGAGTGTCAAATGAAAGACTGCAGTCAATAATCACACCAAGGTCACAAGCAAAACAAGCAAGGAGACACAACCCTAATCAGAGGCCAGTAGTAGGTCATTTACCACTTTAACCAGCCCTGTCTCTATTCTATGATGAGGCCTAAATCCTGACTGATACATTTCATGAATGTTATTCCTGAGCGTAGCTGCTGTGCTAGAACCTTTTAAGACCTTGGAAATAAAGGGGAGATTTGATATTGGCCTATAGCTGGACAATTGACAGGGTCAGCTTTTTTAATCAGGGGTTTGATAACTGCTACATAGCCAGTGCTAAGGAAAGAATTGATTATTTTTAGAAGGGGTTTGATTATTTCTGGAATAATCTGTTTGAAGAAACATGTAGGTAAGGGATCTAGTGTACAAGTTGATGATTTTGATGAAGAAATTAATGAAATGAAAGTTCGGTCTCTCCAAGGGGAGTAAAACATTCTAATTGTTGATCTGATATTGCTATATTATTATCTACAGGGTTAGTTATAAGACGGTCTGGTTTTAAATTAATAGTCTGAATTTTTTGTCTAATATTTTCAATTTTGCCAATGAAAAAAATCATGAAATCATCGCTGCTGTATAATGATTGTGTGCATGTTTCTATGGTGGTTTTATTCCTAGTTAATTTTACTATAGTATTAAATAAGAATCTAGGATTATTTTTGTTATCTTCAATTAAGGTAGAGAGATAGACTGATCTAGCTGCACTAAGAGATTTCCTATAGTTCAGGAGGCTCTCCTTCCATGCTGTTTGAAATACTACCAATTTGGTTTGACGCCATTTACGTTCTAATTGTCAGGTGTTTGTTTTAAGGTGCGTGTGTGATCATTATACCAGGGTGCTAGCCTTTTCTCTTTAATTATTTTTCTTTTAAGTGGAGCTACTTTATCTAGCGGGTAGCGGAACGTTGACTCTAAGCATTCAGTCATCTGATCAAGTTCTTTGGGATCAAACAGTGATCGAATCATAGCTGATATCTCTGGGAGGTTATTGATAAAACTCTGTGCAGTAGCTGACGTGAATATACGTTTGACACGGTAGCGTGGCAAGGTGCATATATTATGATCAATACACAATTTAAATGAGATGAGATAATGATCTGAGATAATGATCTGAGATAGCTTCAGACTGCGGAAATGTGACTATATTTTCTATATTTAATCCATATGTTAGTATAAGGTCAAGAGTGTTACCACCATTATGTCCTATTACAGGTGCATCTCAAAAAAGGACATTTTTTTCCGTAATTTAATTCAAAAAGTGGAACTTTCATATATTCTAGATTCATTACACATAAAGTGAAATATTTCAAGCCTTTTTATTTTTTAATCTTGATGATTACAGCTTACAGCTCATGGAAATGAGATACTGGAAAAATCCAGTTTCTCAAAAAAATATTAGTAAAAATATTAGTACAAAGGATATTTATATTAGTATAAAGGATTTATAATACAGCAGTGTCAACCTGAGAAGAGCTCTAATCAGCTAATTAACTCAACACCTTTTTACTCAAAACACCGTTGCTCAGTGGTCCAAAGTCCTCTTTTCAGATGAAAGTAAATTTTGCATTTCATTTGGAAATCAAGGTCCCAGAGTCTATAAACCTAACTAAGGCTGCTGGAGCCCCTAAAGGCCTAGCTAATTTCACATGCCTTAAGATAGAGTCTCCTATAACCATAGCTCTTTCAGGTTTCTCAGCGGGTGCTTCACTGAGGAGAGCAAACCTGTTGGACACATGAAGCAGAGAGGTGTGGTGCTCCTGTGGGCGAGCCTTGGCGTTAGCTTTGGCTTTGCGATTATGCCGCCGAGTCGTCACCCATTCGGCCCGCTGTGAGGGCTCTAATGCCGGAGTTGGGGGATTGCTGTCTCCGCCTGAGGCATCCAGACTTTCCCCTACAGAAACAACACTGCGCTCACTCTCACTAACCCTCTCTAGAGTCTGGATGCGCACCTCTAATGCTGCAATCTTCTCCGTCAGAGAGCCAACTAGTATACACTTAGCACAAATAAAGCTATTACTACCGACAGAGGAAGAATTACTAAACATCCTGCACTCAACACACTGAACAAGCTGAACGTTTGCCATATTGAGTGTTTAACGTAAGTTGATATTATTTTAGAGGGATCTGACGTGGATGGACTCCGCTTGCTGTCTTTAGTCAAAGAAACAAAAGCGTTCTTCAAAAAAATGAAACAGAGAACAGAGCCCTGAACAGAGCAAAGCCCTGAGTCACCCCACATGTTACTGTTGCCAAGTATGATGAGAGGTTGCCTAACTGATAATGTCCTGTCTTTAAGATAGGAGGCAATTCACTTCAGTGCAGTCCCAAGGACACCAACATAATGCTCGAGATGATCCAGCAGCATAGTATGATCAATAGTATCAAAAGCAGCACTAAGGTCTATCAGGACCATTCTGGCACAATTCTGAGAGTCTGCTGCTAAAAGTATGCCATTGACTACCCTTACTAGGGCAGATTATGTGCTATGAAAGGGTCGAAAACCTGATTGGAATTTCTCCAGAATGCTATTTTCAGACAGAAATGCAGAAATCTGTAAAAACATCTTCTCTAGAACATTAGAGAGGAAAAGAAGCTTAGAGATAGAGATAGATGTAAAATTCTCAAACACAGAGGGATCCAGCCAGCAAAATCAAGGAAAATTGGCTCATCCCACCATTGTCAGAGCAAATATTCCAAAACCAGGCACTCATGTGGACTGTTTGCAGTTAAAGGGGTCATATGATGATTTTTAAAGTTCATTATTTTGTTTATTGGGTGTAATACAATAGGTTAACATGCTTTAATGTTCAAAAAACACATTATTTTTCACTTACTGTACATCATTGCAGTACCTCTAATCTGAAACGCTCTGATTGAGTTCCCGGTTTCTCCAAAGCCCCTCCTTCTGAAAAGCACAGAGTGCTCTGATTGGCCAGATGACCCACTGCATTGTGATTGGCCAAATCGCGAGCTTCAGCTTCCAAGGTTTCTAAAGCAATTATAAACACAGTTAATAATGTCATCGGTTTTACCTTATAAGTTCAAGCCCGAGTCAGATTCTGATAATGTGGATGATCAAGCAGATCAATCGGAACCAACTTTGCAAGCACGACTTAAGCAGTAAGCTTTACAGTGGTAAGTTTTTATTTTGTAACTCATACCTTTCAGATATGATGTTATAATGGTTTCATTTGTCTTCTTTACTGTAAGAACTTTATATCCTGAAGTGACAACATCAAATACAGTTTAAAAATTTTAATTAATTAAAACTTAAAAATTTATGGTGGCATCATGCTGATATTTCAAATTGTGACATAGATGTTTGCAGAAGTAATATCTGAACATCAATCGAGGTGTTTTAGGCAGGTCTGGAGCAGTGTTCTGTTAGATGGAATAAATCCCTTTGTGGGAGACTATGAGCATTGTAACTTTGCAGATCTTATACATGCCCAAACAGATACATTACACACTAAAGGAAAAGGAAAACATTAAACAGCATCATATTACCCCTTTAAAGAGGGATCTAGGCTGGGCTTTTTTAAAAGGTGTTGAACAATAGCATGTTTTGAAGCACTGGGAAAAAGTGCAGCTAACCAAGGAGCTATTACTTAAGGCTAGAATACTGGAGCTGACAGCATGCCACAGACATTTATGTAGAGCTATAGGAACTACATCAAGGGTACAGATTGTGGGCTTCATAGGAAGCACCAAGTCAGAAAAGGATGGGACACTGGCTCAAATTGGCTTAAGAAGACAGAATGCTGGGAGACCCAACAAAAGTAAGAGGTGGAGATGATGATAGTGCACTTATTTTATTGATTTTCCACAAGAAGGCACCAAGGAGATGGACAAGAGCCATGCTGTTTGCAAAATGTGCCATACCAAAATCAAATACTCGGGGAACACAATGAATCTGAGAGCACACTTAGCAAGGCACCATTCTGATGTACAGCTAGCGGGACATAAACGAGTGGATCTCTCTCAACTCACTTTGGAACAAGTTCAGAGGGAAAAAATGGTATACTGTGAACCTTTAAAGGAGGATCTAAGAATATACACAGTCTGTATATATAAAACTGTTTATATATTTTTTTATTTACTTAATTTGTTTACCTAAAAAATCTTGCAAGCACTTTTATTTTTTTTCTTTACTGATATAGGCAGATGTTAATTCTTTTGCTCAGATTGCACTCAGAGAAGAGCTATGATGTTGGATGTTACAGGGACTGATGAATGCAAATGCAGATCCCACTGTTCTGATTACATACAGTGCTGTGAAAAAGTATTAGCTGATTTCTTCTGTTTTTGTGTATATCTCATACTAAATTGTTTCAGAAATTAAAACAAAATCTAAGATAAACCGAAGGCAACCTGAGTAAACACAAAACACAGTTTTTTAATGATAATGTTATTTATTGAAGCAAAAAAGTTATCCGATACCAACTGGGCCTGTGTGAAAATGTATTTGCCCCCATAGTTACTAATTCCCCAAATCTATTAAACTGCATTCATAATGGGGTTCAGCTGGACTAGACGCAACCAGGCCTGCTTAATGTAAACCATGTTCAATCAAATCAACACATAAATAGAACTTTTTCAACAGCATGGAGTTGGATAAAAGGTCTTACCCAGTAACACACTATGCCAAAATTAAAAGAAATTCCAGAAATGATGAGGAAGAATGTGATTGAAATACATCAGTCTGGGAAGGGTTACAAAGCTATTTCAAGGGCTCTGGGACTTCAAAGGACCACAGTGAGAGCCATTATATCCAAATGGAAAAACTCGGCACAGTAGTGAACTTTCCCAGAAGTGGCCGACCTTCCAAAATTCCTCCAAGAGCACAGCAACTACTCATCCAGGAAGTCAAGGGAGCCAAGGACAACATCAAAGGAACTACAGGCCTCTCTTGCATCAATAAAGGTCATGACTATTCATGACTCCACTATCAGAAAGACACTGGGCATTAAGGCTCGTCTGAATTTTGCCAAAACACACCTCCTCAAACCTTTTGTTCTGTGGACTGACAAGTCGAAAGTGGAAATGTTTGGAAGACAGTGGTCCTGTTACATCTGGCATAAACCAAACACAGAATTCCACAAAAAGAACATCATACCTATGGTCAAGCATGATGGTGGCAGTGTGGTGGTGTGGGAATGCTTTGCTGCTTCAGGGCCTGGGCAACTTGCAATAATTGAGGGAAACATGAATTCTGCTCTCTACCAGAAAATCCTAAAGGAGAATGTCTGGTCTTCAGTCCGTAGGTTGTAACTCAAGCGCAGCTGGATTATGCAGCAAGACAATGATCCAAAGCATAGGAGTAAATCCTAGTAAGTGAAAGACTGATTTCCAGTTATCTGAAGCATTTGTTTGCAGTTATTGCTGCTAAAGGTAGCACAACCAGATATTAAGTTTAAGGGGGCCATTAGTTTTTTGCCTTTGTTTTATGGTGTATTTTGTTTGAAGATCTAAAACTATTTAGTACAAGATAAAGAGAATGAGAAATAAGTATGAGAAATAAATTTTTTTGCTCAGGTTTTATGCATATGGTGGTGTGTTCTTTATACTATGACAGTTTTCCTCAAATTAGATTTTTTAAAAATCGCAATTTATCGCCTTTCTTACAGTATCACAATATATTGGAATATATTGAATTGTAACCCCTGTATCATGATACATATTGTATCACCAGATTCTTGGCAATACACAGCCCTATTTATGTTCTGCCTTTCTACATAACTGTCTGAGCCTGCATGTGTCCTGGTTAAAACATGACTGAGGTTTAACTTTGATCTTTCTTGGTCTGAAAGTGGTCACAGAGTACAAAATATCTGTACATGTAGCATTAAATAGTGTGAACTGTTCCTCTGTACTCAGGCTTTCAGATGCAGAAGAGTATAAGTTTGGGGAGTAGTGACAAGTATCTGAAAACTGGCTCACAGTGACAGGCTTTTGCAGACTTAGCAACGAGAAGAAGGACAGGGTTTAGGCGAAAGAGGAATAGAAACATCAAATAAAATAAGGAAGTAATCAGATGGACTAACATCAACTACCTCAGCATTTCAGACAGTAAAACCAGATGATAAAACAAAATTTAGAATATGACCAAGCTCATGTGTAGGGGCAGTGAAGGGTCAAAAAGTGAAGTGGCATAAATTAAAAGAATCAATAAGATTTAAAAATTCCCCAACCATAGGTTTAGAAGGACAACAAACAGGGATATTAAAATTGCCCAAGATCAGAATTTTGTTAGAGCTGGGTACAAGTGCAGAGATAAAGTCGGAGAATACTTGAATAAAGTCCATATTCAACTTTGAAAGTCTGTATGACAGTCAGTAGAACAAAGTTCAGCCAGTGGGCATAAATTGCCAGTAGTGAGCCATGTGTCAGTCACAAGGAGGCTATCTCCACAGGCTGTAAAGAAATCCTAAAATAAATGATTTATTTGTCAATGTTACAAACAGAAGAAGAGCCTGGGAGTTAAATCTGCGGCATATATTCCAGTTTTTGGAGATCCACAGCATCCATGTGCCAGCAGGGAGTTGACTGTGACGTGAGGCTGACCAGACTGAAGGAATACCTCCCTCAGTAATGGATGCACATCCACATAGACTGCAGCAGAGGCCTCGGTGAATATAGAGCAGAGGACACAACGTTCATAAATCTCCGAAGGCAACCTAGTCTTATTGTTTAGGATCAAAAGACCCATGGCAGAATATAACAATCCAACCATGGTGTGTCCAGCAAAACCAGCGCAGCACACTGTTCACACAATCCAGTGTCCGCTTGGGAAGATAGAAGTATCCAGGTTTTCGTAGTCTGGTTTCACTCAAATTTAGTGAGGCATTTCAGTTCCAGTGACATTCATTAAAAGTGCAGTTGGGGAAAAAATAATTAGAGAAAACAGACACACTTAAATAAACATGAAATTAACAAAAACAACATGCCGGAGGGCACTGGCAGATATGCACGCTGGCATGCACCCAAACTTGGAGGTTGTGTTCATGGCTGATGTCCTTTCTTCATAGCATGATGTAGACACACATTTGAGTGCTCCAGAACACCAAACTGTCAAAGTTCTGCTTTTTATCGAGGTAGTCTTCTTGATGATTAATTAATCTTGTGCAGTTCATTAGTAAAACCTGGCTGCTAATTACTCTCTTAATAATTGTGGAAGTAGGAAGGGTGTACTTATTTTTTCCCCACCTGGGCTGCATCCGAAATCGCATACTACCCAAAAAGTAGGCGAAAAGCAGTACACCAGAGGGGTAGTATTTCTCAGTAAGCCAGAAATACCCGGATGGTGTACTGCTTCCGGCAAGATTTTGCGGTATGCAACCGATGGACACTATGCTTGTCAAAAATCCCATAATACAGCAGGACTGGTGCGGACAAGCTCAGAAAAGAAAAAACGCAGAAGACAGCGCATCGGCTCTTTTTAAGTATTAAACCTTGGTTAAACAATACCTGAATAAATTGTTAACTTGTTGAAGGTTTAAACAAGAAAACATTTATCAGTGTTTGAAACCTTTTTTGTGATCTCCATCATGCCTTAGCTGGCCAAGCTAACAGCAACGAATTTACTTCAGCCTGTTAACACTGCCCACATTAAATTGCTAATTCAGTTAACTTTCCTGTTGTGCATTTTGCCGTTAGTGTGGACTATTTTGTGGAGACAACACACAATCAAACTAAAAGAAAAAAAGCAGGAATTAACATTGCTTTTCTATAAGTCCAGTTATAACGTTTGAGTGGATTTATTTACAAAAACAATTTTTAAAATATTTTATACATACAATTTTTTCTGTTTCTCTTTATCGCTCTGAATTAAATAGGTTGTATTGCTTGAGTCTTTAAGACAGCTATAAAGTCACGGGAAATAAATATTTGGACACTTGTTTTTGCTTTTTAATACCCTTCCAGTGCATATACACTATATGTCCAAAAGTATTACACCTGACATGGTCATATGTGCTTGTAGAACATCTCATTCCAAAGTTGGTCCCCTTTTTGCTGCTCTAAAAGCCTCCACTCTTTTGGGAAGACTTTCCACTAGATTTTGGAATGTGGCTGTGGGAATTTCTGCCCGTTCAGCTGCAAGAGCATTAGTGAGGTTGAATTAGAAGGCCTGCTGCACAATTGGCATTCCAATTCATCCCATAGGTGTTCAGTGGGGTTAAGGTCAGGGAGCTGTGCAGGCCACTGAAGTTCTTCCACACTAACCTTGGCAAACCATGTCTTTATGGAGCTCAATTTGTGCACAGGGGCATTGTCATGTTAAAATAGCTTTGGCTAGGCCCCTTAATTCTAGACAATTGTGTGCTTTCAACTTTGTGTCAACAATCTGGGGAAGGCCTACAAATGGCTGTGATGGTCAGGTGTCCACATAGAGCTGGGTCCATAAGTATTTGGATAGACACAGTTTTTGTAATTTTGCCTCTGTACACCATCACAATGGATCTGAAATGAAACAATCAAGATGTGATTGAAGTGTAGACTCTCAGCTTTAATTCCAGGGGTTTAACATAAATATTGCAATAACCGTTTAGGAATTATAGCCATTTTTTTTTTTACATAATCCCTCCACTGTCACAGGCTCAAAAGTAATTGGACAAACTAACATAGTTATAAGGATTACTTTTAATACTTGGATGCAAATCATTTGCAGTCAGTGACTGCCTGGCATCTAGAACCCATGGACATCACCAATTGCTGAGTTCCTCCCTTGAGATGCTTTGCCAGACCTTTACTGTAGCTGCCTTCAGTTGCTGCTTGTTTGTGGGTCTTTCTGCCTTCATTATTGTCTTCAGTAAGTGAAAAGCATGCTCAATTGGGTTGAGGTCAGGTGACTGACTCAGCCATTTAAGAACATTTTATTTCTTTTCTTTTAAAAATCTCTGAAAACATGTTTTCCCTTCATCATTATGGATGATTAAGTGTAGATTGATTGGTAAAAGTGGCAGTTATATCCATTCAAAATCAAATCCACAACACAATGTGCAATAAGTAAACGGTTCTGAATACTTTCTGAATTCACTGTGTACATCAGCCATAACATTAAAACCACTGACAGGTGAAGTGAATAACATTATAATTTTTTTGGAATTTAAAAAGAAGAAATAAAGAATATGTTTGAATGGCATCTCTTGTATAGTCCTTGAGAAAAAACAGTGCTTATTGAAAGTCCTGGAATTTCATTATGAAGCATCTGTACAAGTCCTGTAAATTTAGCCATGTTTGATCGTAAGAGAGCTAACATTTTATTATTTCACTTCCAAATTCAGTTATTTATGCCTAATGTTCTGTTCATTCTTAGTACTCTGAGGACAATTTCCATTTGCATGATTTCATTGTTCTAGGGAACAATAGATGAAATATGTGGCACATTTAATTAGTTGCCTTCCAATTATATGATTGTTCTTGAGTTTTTCCAATAGCCAGTTATTCATTCTCATTAATAAAGTATTGAGGTGAAAATCTGATTTCCGTTTTCATTTATAAAGTGGGTATAGAAAAGAATCACCCCCCCCTGCCCCCCGCCCCTTTTAAAATAATCATATTTTGTTGCTTTTCAGCCTGAAATGAAGACAGACACAGTTTTTGTTTTATCCGGCTATATTTACTTAGTGCAACTTATAACATCCAAGTGAAAGATATAACACCAACATGTCAGAAAAAAAAAATAATTAAAAAACAGAATCACTGAGTTGGAAAAAGGATCACACCCTTGCTTTAATTTGCCTTAATTTTTTAATTACAGCCTTTAATCTGTTGGGATATGTCACTACTAACTTTGCACATCTGGACTTTGCAATATTTGCCCACTCTTCTTTGCAGAACTGCTCAAGTTCAGTTAAATTTGATGGTGACTGTTTGTGGACTGCAGTCTTCAAGTCATTCCACAGATTTTCAATGGGGTTTAAGTCTGGGCACTGACTAGGCCATGCAAGGACATTCACCTTTTTCTCCTTCAACCACTGTGTGGTCAGTTTTGCTGTGTGCTTTGGGTCACTGTCATGTTGGAAAGTAAATCTTCTTCCCATTGACAACTTCCTGGCAGAGGGCAGCAGATTTTCCTCAAGAATTTGACGGTATTTTGCCCCATCCATTTTCCTTCTATCCTGACACGTGCTCCAGTCCCTGCTGCAGAGAAACACCCCCATAACAGGATATTACCTCCATGCTTTACTGTAGGAATGGTGTTATTTGGATGGTGAGCTGTATTGGATTTCTGCCAGACATATCGTTTGGTGTTGAGGCCAAATAATTAAATTTTAGTCTCATCTGATCATAACACCTTTTTCCATGTGGCCTCAGAATCTTCAAGGTACGTTTTGGCAAAGCTCAGTTGTGGGTGGCTTTTTTCTTGCAACCCTCCCATACACGCCACATTTGTGGAGAATTTGTGATATTGTTGTCACATGCACACAATGACCACTCTTTGTCATAAATTCCTGCAACTGCTTCAGAGTTGCTGTAGGCCTCTTGGTAGCCTCTCTGACCAGTTTCCTCCTGGCTCTTTTGTCCAGTTTGGAGTGATGTCCTGATCCAGGGAGGGTCTGTGTTGTACCAAATACCTTCCACTTCTTAATAATAGGCTTCACTGTGCTTCAAGGCATTGATAAAGCCTCCTGACTTGTGCCTGTCTACAACTGTATCCCGGAGATCTTTTGACGGTGCCTTGCCACCCATAGTTGATTGTTTGCTTCAGTTGCACTACCAAGGACAGAAAAATGCTCCAGGAAAGCTCTTTTCATGCTGAGCTAATCAAAATGACCACAGCTGATCACAGTTGAATGTCAAATGGCTTTGTGTGCCATTGAGAAGGTGATTAGCTACACCCGATTGAGTTCTTTAGGAGGGGGTGATCCTTTTTCCAACTCAGTGTTTCTGGTTTTTTATTTTTTATTTTTTTTCCTGACATGTTGGCGTTATATCTTTCACTAAGGTGCACTGAGTAAATACAGCTGGATAAAACAAAAACTGTGTCCGTCTTCATTTCAGGCTGAAAAGCAATAAAATGTAATTATTTTAAATGGGGGTGATTCTTTTCTATACCCATTGTATAAATACCAGGAAATAAATTCTAAACTCATATTCATTTTTTGTCTCAAACCCAAATGTCTTGGCTGTGCTGTTACAATAGTTTCAGAGGGGACTGTATGTACAGTGTATATTCTAAAGTACCCAGATTATCATTGGCTAATATACAACATATATAAAGATAATATGCAAATATACAAAGATAGCCTAGAATATATACTATGAATCTTTCAATTATATAGAGACAGTATAGAATACACAGTATAGAATACAATTAGCAGGATGATAACAGGCAGTGAAACTTCAGTGACTTATCAGTGTAGTATAGAGTTCAACCAGGTAATGTGGGGAAGAGGGTCCTGAGTCTGGCCCTGAGCTTGCTGGTTCTAGTACAAATGTTCCCATATCTCCTCCTGGATTGAAGAAGGTTGAACAGTTTGTGACGGGGATGGGAGGAGTCCCTGATGATCTTGTGTGCTCTATGCAGACATCTCCTGTTCAATGAGTGGGAGTTTGGCACCAATGATGTGTTGGGTGGTTTTCACCACACTGTGGTGCATGGCTTTTTTCTTTTTTGCATGACACCGTGGAGCTGTGGTCAGGATTCTCTCAATGGTGCAGCGATAGAAACTTGTTAATATCTGGGGAGATAGATGAACTTTCTTCAGTCGCCTCACGAAGTAAAGACACGGTTGCAACTTTCTAACCAGAACAGAAGGACACCCAGGAACTTGTAGCTGGAGGCACACTCTACTTCAGTCCCACAGATGTAGATGGGAGAGTGTCTCCTGACTTTGGTTTTCCAGAAGTCCAAAATGAGCTTTTTGATCTTCTCAGTGTGAAGGTAAGGTTTTTGGCAGAACACCATGCTGCTAGACATGGGCTCTCCTCCCTGTAGGCTGGCTTATCATTGGTGCTGATGTGACCTACCACTGTGGTATCATCTACATACTTGATGATGATGATGGAGTTATGCAGAGGCACACAGTCATGGCTGAACAGGGAGTATAGCAGTGGACTCTGCACACAACCCTGTGGTATGCAGAGTGTTTGGGATGAGGATAGAGGACAGACGTGATTGCCCAACCTAATAGACTGCAGTCTATAGGTTAGGAAATTCAGAATCCAACTGCATATGGAGGTGCTGATGCCCAGGTCTTTGAGCATGATGAGCATTTAGTGGGCATGACCGTGTTAAATGCAGAGCTAAAGTCAATGAACAGCATCCTTATGTACGTGGTGGTGGTGTGCAGGTGGGTAGGCCCAGATGAAGAGCACTGGAAATGGCATGCTCTGTCAATCTGTCCAGACGGTAGGTCTGCTATGAGGTGACTCAAAACCAGTTTCTCAAAGCATTTCATTACAACTGGGTTGACTGCAACAGGGCAGAAGTCATTCAAGCACACTGTAGCACAATGCTTAGGCAGTGGTATGATGGTTGTTGTCTTCAGGCATATGGGGACAGTAGCCTGGGCCAGTGACAGATGTCAGTAAAGGTATGTCAGGCTGTCAAGCACATGCACTAAGCACATGCCCGAGTATATCATCAGGGCCAGCAGCCTTGCATGCAACCACCATGCTCGGTGTTGAATGCACATCTGTTGTGGAGAGTGAGAGGGGATGGTCAACAGTGGGAAAGCATCGTTATTGACCTCATCAGGGAGGAAGGCACTGCTGGTCATGAGAGTTGGTGGGATTGGTATGTGGTCAGTGATGGTCTGGATGCCCTTCCACATGCATCTGGGGTCAGAGTTGTTGTGGAAGTGCTCCTCTATGTGAGGTTTGTATGAATGTTTAGCTTACCTAATGCCCCTTTTCAGGTTGGCCCTGGCTATGCTATAGGCCTCTGCATCACCAACCCTAAAAGCAAGCGTCCCTTGCTTTCAGCAGGAGGCGGACCTCAGAGTTCATCCACAGCTTCTGATTAGGAACTGTTTTTACATGCTTGAGGGTTGTGACATTGTCTATACAAATGATATGATCCAGGACAGAGGATGTGTAACTGTTCAGATCTGTGTGCAAGCCCAAGGTGACCTGTGAGGCAAACATACTCAAGTCAGTATCTTGAAACTGTTGTTGAAGTGAAGAGACCACCCTTCTGGCCATACTTTCACTGTCCTCTCTGATGTTTTCACACATTCACTGAGAGGCATGTACTTGGCCATGTAGCATGAACAAAGTGGTGATCAGACTGACCCAAATGGGGAAGGGGAATGGCCTTGTACACCTCAGCAATGTTTATGTAAACATGGCCCAGTATATTGTCCCCTCTAGTAGACCAGGAGACATTCTGATGTTTCGGAAGTACAGTTCTCATATTGAAGTGACTGAAATCTCCAGCAACAAAAAAAGCTCCATCTGGATGTGCAGATTGTTGTTTGCTGAAAGCTGCTGCAGTGCTTCCATAGCTAATTTAGCATTTGCATCTGAAGAAATGTTAGCTGCAGTCACAACAATGGCTGAAAATTCTCTGGGTAAATAGAAGGGTCTGCACTTAATCATCAAATGCTCTAAATTAGCAGAGCAATGACTTTCAGTTACAGCGGAGTCCTTGCACCATGATTTGTTAGCATAAATGCACAGACCTCCTCCTTTGCTCTTACAGAGTCCAGTGCTGTTCTGTCTGCCCCAACGGCAATGGTGCTGCTAGAGGATTGGGGCTTATGTTGAGGCAGGTGTGTACTGAAGCTTGTGCTAGGGACAGGTTGAATATATCCAAGGAAACATCAGCCAGCTCTGATGAGCAGCCACATGCCCAGGGGTGTTGTGTGGGCCGACCACTTTCCATGGGTTTATGCTTCTCAGAGTCTTGCCCACATCTGCCATTGTTATTGTGAATGGAGTGTTCTGGCTGCCCATCTTGCCTTCCACACACTGCAGGTTTCCAGTGCCAGAGGATGCAAAGTAGCCCCAGAGCATCACCGAGCCACCACCATGCTTGACTGTGGACAGAGTGTTCTTTTCAGCGTATGCTTCATTCTTCTTCCTCCAGACATACTGCTGATCCATCGTGCTGATGGATCACAGCCTTACTGTGTTCACTGAAACCTCAATGCCTTTTGCCACCAAGTCTTGCTGCAGGTCTTTTGCAGTGACTCGAGGGTTTTTCACAACCTGCCTTCTCAGAAATCTGGTTGCAGCCATTGATAGCTTCCTTTTTCTGCCCCGTCCAGGTAGTGTAACCACTGTTCCCTTAACTTTGAACTTGCAAACTATGCTTCCAGTGATGTCTCTAGGAACATTCAGTGCCTTTGATATCTTTTTGTATACTGTTCCTTGTTTGTGAAGGGTGATGATATCTTCTCTTAACTTTTTGGACCATTCTTTTGACCTAGCCATATTTCTAATATGCAGTCAAACGTGACACTAAACAAACCCCTAGCCAGTTCAGGTATTTTATGTGTTCCAGCTCAAGCACACCTGGTGCCACTAATGAAGCCCTTAATTAGTTGCATTAGGTGTGCTTGAGACAACTCCTGTTTTGCATATTTGTGCTGTTGTGAGAGATTCTATTTGGGGGGTTGAATAATTTTGAGACTGGAGAAGTCATTACAAGTTGTATTTTCAGTTGAATTTGGGGAAACCACTTGAAGCATTCGTTGTGTTGAACTATTTCAATTGCTTTTGTTTGATTTGTTCATTGCAAACAGCTGAAGGTTTTTTGAAATTAATTTTATAATAAACCTGATTTGCAATGGGGGTTGAATAATTTTGATTGCAACTGTAGCACACCTTTCTTGCCATGCTTTCACATTGATCACTCTTTCCTTCAGCTGTGCTGTTCACTCTGCAGTTGTGAATTCGTGAATGTGTGAATTCGTAGTGAGCTTTGCCAATTTCCAGAAGGGTATGTTTTCTGTAGGTTATCAGTGCATATAGCATCTGTTCATTTAGAGCACCTGTGAGGGCAAAAATAAATAATAAATAACAGTGGTTGAGGAAAAAGCATGCAAAGACATCTTCCATGGTAGTCGCCAACTTGAAAATATTGTTCCTCCTTCTTCTTTACTCCGGTGTCTGTAAATAATTATTTATACTGACTGACATTCTGTTGTCAGCAATAAAATAAATATTTAGTTGAGCTAACATAAGAATGATTGTTGTACTAGAAAGTGCAACTAGTCTAGAGCTAAACACTGAGTTGTACAGCCTTTACTTTTTTTGATTAATGAACAAAAACATGTATGTTTACATAACCATTGCATTTTTTGCTCTGTTAACAAAACTTTCTGAATTAACAATTTCGACAACTTCTGCTTCTTTTAGAATCATATTTTTAAGTGGTTTATTAAAGCACTCCACTATAACACCATGTTTGTGGGTGGTAAATGCTTAATAAGAAGCGGAACTGTGTATGGCTGCAAAGTGAAATATGTGGCCCATAACTACTACTTCTTACCAGTTTGACACATACTGGTCCATTTGGACAATGTCATGATGGGCAGATACATCAAACACTAAGGCAGCATGAGTTCAGGTGGCACTCTCTGCTTTGCATAAAAAAGTCCTCAGGTAGGCCTATTTGTGGTTATCTTTATTGAGAGCAACTCAGTTGCTGGGACTTGCACCTCACTTGCTGAGACAGGCCATAAGACTGAGAGAATAGCATCTGCAAACGTTTGGTAGTGCACAAGTGGACCTCTTTACGGATGCTAAATTGACTCATTGTCAACTGTGGTTCTGAATAGTTCACTGAATAGTTTTTTGGCCCAAATGTACATAATGATTTGGCACCCTCCGAAAGGCTCAAGCTCAAGGACATTCCAGAGTCATTCAGTTACCAACGCATGCAAGGCAATCTTATTCTCAAGGCATGTAGAGACATGGTTAAAAAGAAAATTAAAAAAGTACACACTCTTACAATTCTATGTTTTTATTTATCAGGGCCTAAATAACAATTGTGTGGTCCTCACCAACATCTATAAATAACCTCAGGTGACACAAAAAAAAAAAAAAAAAAAAACCCACCACAATATATAGTGGTGCTTGAAAGTTTGTAAACCCTTTAGAATTGTCTATATATCTGCAGAAATGTGACCTAAAATATCATCAGTTTTTCTGAGATTCAGAGATTTTTCATTTTCAAAGATCATCAAAAGTCCTAAAACTAGACAAAGAGAACCCAATTAATGAAGTGAGACAAAAATAGTATACTTGGTAATTTATTTACTGAGGGAAATAATCCAATATTACATGTCTGTGAGTGGCAAAAGTATGTGAACCTCCAGGATTAGCAGTTTAATTTGAAGGTGAAATTAGAGTCAGATGATTTCAATCAATGGGATGACAATCAGGTGAGTTAGTCCCTGTTTTATTTAAAGAACAGGGATCTATCAAAGTCTGATCTTCACAACTCATGTTTGTGGAAGTGTATCATGGCATGAATGAAGAAGATTTCTGAGGACCCCAGAAAAAGAGTTGTTGATGCTCATCAGGCTCCACCAATCCACAGTCAGTCAGACCATTGTTACCCTCCCCAGGAGTGGTTGACCAACAAAGATCACTCTAAGAGTAAGGCATGTAATAGTCTGCTAGGTCACAAAGGAGCCAGGGTAACTTCTAAGCAACTAAAAGCCTCTCTTACATTGGCTAATGTTCATGAGTCCACCATCAGGAGAACACTGAACAACAGTGGTGTGCATGGCAGGGTGGTAAGGAGAAAGCCACTGTTCTTCAAAAAGAACATTGCTATCCCTCTGCAGTTTACTAAAGATCATGTGGACAAACCAGAAGGCTATCGAGAAAATGTTTTTTGGATAGATGAAACCAAAATAGATTTTTTTTTTTGTTTGTTTAAATGAGAATGGTTATGTTTGGAGAAAGGAAAACACTGCATTCCAGAACCTTATCCCATCTGTGAAATAAGGTGGTGATAGTATCATTGTTTGGGCATGTTTTGCTGCATCTGGGCCAGGACAGCTTGCCATTCAACAATGAATTCTGAATTCTACTTATTAATTCTAAAGAAAAATGTTAGGACCTTAAAAGTGCTGACCTTAATCAAAAGGTCATGAACAAATGTTTTGGAAAGACTCCACCCCCCACCCCACAACCATGAAGCATGAAGGCATGTAAATAGTTCTATTTTAGAAAGGGGTTAATGACCGTTTTTGATTGATTTGGGGAAGATAGCAGAGAACAGTGAGTAGTTTAGTATTTTCAGAAGGCCCTTTTCTAGGTAGCTGACCATATCTTTTAAAAAGCTAGTGGGAAGGGTGTCAAGTCAGCAGGTGGACAGTGGAACAAAAGGAGGAATGCAATTTTGCTTCAGGTGTTTTACTTTATGACCTTTAAACAGGAATACAGTGTGCACAAACAGCCAGCAGCTGGTTTGTTATGGAACGTTTTCTTGCTCATACTCACATTATTTAAAACAGAACCAAAGACCAATTATGTATTGATTGGACATAGAATTTATTAATAAAAACAAAATGGTAAATGGTCTGCACTTATATAGCACCTTTTAACCTTAGCGGTTCTACAAAGCGCTTTACACTGTTTATCATTCACCCACTGACAGCAGAGCTGCCATTCAAGGCACTAGCCTGCCATTGGGAGCAACTTGTTCAGTTCAGTCTCTTACCCAAGGACATGTGAAGGCATGTGGGCTGGGAATCGAATCGCCAACCCTGCGATTAGTGGACAACCCGCTCTACCACCTGAGCCACAGCTGCCCCACAGTACATTAAGTTTGAAAGCTTTAGATACACAACCAATGCAATGGGAGGAGTTTATTATTTTTAACAGAAGTTTGATTGTGTCTGGTAGTATTTTCGTATGAATCTCGTATGAATACTGAGGCTAGGTTATAATAGTCTCTGTAAGCTGTATTAAGAGTTTGCTACTTAAGTCCAAAACTTATGTCAATATTTACAAGGGGAAAGTTATTTGTATTCAGAGACAGGTTACACATGTGCTTAACTTGGTTTTCTGGGGACCCAATTCAGATTATAAAAATCATCTGGCTCAGAGGTTGCCAACTTTTTCTTCCGAGTATCCGAGTTGGGAAGTGTCTAAACCACTGCCTTTAGACACTAGCTTTAGCTCCCAAAATCCCAAAATAATATAGAAATATAGCAGACAAAAGAAGCAGATAGGTTTGTTTGTTTGCTATCAAATGTAATACAATGAAACATAAAAGCAAGATACAATTTAAAAATGAAAAAAAAAAAATTATGATACTGTATATGAATGAGAAGATGACAAGCATTGAAATAAACATCTAATAGGAGTCTAGTATATTGCCAAGATATTGCTTCACGAATAGTTCTGCTTGTAATTTATGATGGTATATATCGATCAATCACTTATGTTCAACATATTGTAGGTGATGCAATAAATCCATCATTAAAGCCACTCAGACAGGCAAAAAGTAAAAACATCAAAAATGTTTTACTTACTATCAGAAAGTAGCCTTCTTCTCTTAGAACTATCACTTTCCTGAAACCAAAGCAAATGCATGATGTGATGATTGTCTTATATATGCTACTACAGATAATGTTAACAAGTGAAATTAGTTAAACATGTTTTATTGTGTTTTTGTTAATCCATTTAATATTTTCTTCACTCATCCATTTTAAATTCCTATTATTTTAATGGCACTACTTTACTTATGTTATGCAGTGGCTCCTCTGAGGGACATGGCCCTTGATTATAGCCCTCGCTACCAGGGATATCAAGGCTGATTAGTGGTGTCCTGGATATATATATATATTTTTTTAATGTATACAGCTAATGAATATACAGTGTCCTCCACTAATATTGGCACCCTTGGTAAATATGAGCAAAGAAGGCTGTGAAAAATTGTCTTTATTGTTTAACCTTTTGATCTTTTGTTCAAAAAATTCACAAAAATACTCTGCTCTCATGGATATCAAACAATTGCAAACACAACACAGGTTTATCAAAAAAAATATCTTTGTGAAATATAGGTGTACAACAATTATTGGCACCCCTATGAATTCATGTCAGAAAAATATATTTGAAGTATATTCCCATTGATACTTTAAATTTTTTTAGTACACCTGGGTGACTAGGAACAGGAAATTGGTCAACCACGACTTCCTGTTTCACAGGGGTATAAATATGAGGTGTAACAGGCCAAATTCCCTTAGTCATTCATAACAATGGCTAAAACCAAGGAATATAGCTGTGATGTGCGGCAAAAGGTTGTTGAGTTTCACAAAATGGGAAGTGGCTATAAGAAAATAGCACAAGCACTGAAAATGCCCATTTCAGGGCAATAATTAAGAAGTTCCAGTCAACTGGAAATGTTATGAATCAACCTGGAATTGGACGTGTGTCTATATTGTCTCAACGCACTGTGAAGAGGATGGTTCGAGTGGCCAAAAAATCTCCAAGGTTCACAGCTGGAGAATTGCAGAAGTTAGTTGCGTCTTGGGGTCAGAAAGTCTCCAAAACTACAATCTGAAGTCACCTACATCACCACAAGTTGTTTGTAAGGGTTTCAAGAAAAAAGCCTCTACTCTCATCCAAAAACAAACTCGAGTCTTTAGTTTGCCAGACACTACTGGAACTTCAAATGGGATCGGGTTCTATGGTCAGATGAAACCAAAATAGAGCTTTTTGGCAATAAACACCAGAGGTGGTTTTGGCGCACACAGAGAGGTAGCCATATGGAAAAGTACCTCATGCCCACGGTTAAATATGGTGGTGGCTCTTTAATGTTTTGGGTCTGTTTTTTCTGCCAGAGGACCTGGACAATTTGTTAGGATACATGGCCTCTATCACATATCAACAGATATTAAATGAAAACCTGACTGCCTGTGCCAGAAAACTTAAAATGGGCCGTGGTTGGATCTTCCAGCAGGAAAATGATCTAAAACATACATAAAAATCAACACAAAAATGGTTTACTGACCACAGAATCAAGGTCCTGCCCTGGCCATCCCAGTCCCCTGACTTGAAAGCCATAGAAAACCTGTGGGGTGAACTGAAGAGGAGAGTCCACCAGCGTGGACCTCGAAATATGAAGGATTTGGAGAGATTCTGTATGGAGGAATGGTCTCAGATCCCTTGCCATGTATTCTCCAACCTCATCAGAGCTATCTTGGCAAAGGGAGGTAGCACAAAGTATTGAGGTATTGGAGGTAACACAAATTATTGGGTGCCAATAATTGTTCCACACGTATATTTAAGAAAGATTTTTTTTTATAAACCTGCGTTGTCTTTGCAATTGTTTGATATCCATGAGAGCAGAGTATTTTTGTGAATTTTTTGAACAAAAGATCAAAAGATTAAACAATAAATACAATTTTTCACAGCCTTCTTTGCTCATATTTACCAAGGGTGCCAATATTAGTGCAGGGCACTGTAGCATTCATTTATTGAAACCTACAAAGGGAAATTTGCATTGCCATTTTGGCTAGTATGTTAATAACAATACAAATAAGAATGAAATATCTCTTCTGCTCTCTTCTGTTTTGCTTTCTCTATCTAGCTGGATGATGAGGCAGCTGGGACTTGTACAGTATGTGAGAGCCAGGTTTTAGTGCACTATGAATACCATGTTTTATACTCCTTCAGTCATCAGGTGCCTGTACTCTACTTCAGAGTATCTACATTAGGTATGATGTTACCTCATACAGAGTATAATTTTTTGGGGGGTTTGGGGGGGTCTAAAATAAACTCGTGCCATAGGATTTTACAGTTGTCTGATAGCTTGCATTTGTTCTGTACTCTCCAATTGTACAGACGGACAGCCCTTGTCCCTTGATGAGGTTTGGAGCAATATTCACCCAAACTACAGAAAAAGACTACTACAAGGACCTTGGGATACACTGACTCAACAGGTGACAGTCATCAGTACATCCGCACTATTGAAATAACTGTGTATTTTTTTTAAATTCTGGGTCTATGTTTTCATAAAAGAACATATTTGCATCTTTATGAAGGTCTGACCACATAGGAACAATTTAATATTCAAAGACGAAAAAGCTGGGCACACACTGATTGCCAACATTAAGATGATTTAGTAGTTGTTATGTTTGATTGCACAGCATATGGCCTATTAACAGATCTACAAACAAACAGATTGTTTTTAGAGCCTTGCATGTAAAGCCAAAAAAACACTAATAATATTACTGTTACTACTACTACTACAGCTACTACTACTTTTGAGGTTGTAGCTCCTAAACTTTGGAACTCTCTCTTCCTGGATTTAAGATCTGTGGTCACCTTTAAAAAGCAGTTAAAGACCCATTTGTTTAAACTTGCTTTTGTTTAAATATTATACCTTTTGTATATTTTTTTTCCACTATATATTTTATTGTGAAGCCCTTTGTGACATCTGTTCTTGAAAGGTGCTATATAAATAAATTTTATTTACTTACCATGCCCGCTAAGAGGCCACCACACCCCAACTTGCACATGGCCTCACAATCTACCCCTAAATATGCCTTTCATGTTGTGTGCAGGTTCATCTAATACATTATGTGTTATAACTGTTTGAATAAACTAAGCCTTGCCTTGGAATGATTGATTGGAAGGCAGTAGCCATATTCTTTACAAATGTTCAGATTTTTAATAATTATTGATGGACAGACTCTACTGAGTAATTTGACACCACAGTTTGTAAGAACTGGCAAAAATTGTGAATGAATCAGGAGAAAAAAGGATATTCGATCTCCACCATATTATTATGAGATATGCTTGTTTATAAGTGGAACCCCCAATGGCCAATTTAAATGACAATGCAGCATTTTTGTGGGTTGCTACTATTCATGTTTTATGATGATTGCGCATTGTTAACCCTATCAAATGCTTGCTGAAATCTGATTGGTCAACGGTGGCCATGTTTTTGTAAGCATCATTAACAATCACCTACAAATGAGGATAAAGATGCAGACTATCCATTTTCAGCTTAATTGGACTTACAGTTCCTGAGAAAGATTTTTTAACGTAGCTTTGCCCCCTATTTATGAAGTCATGTTCCCACAAAAGGCAAAGGCCTAGAGTGAGCGCAAGAACAATAACAATTTAAGATTGTGGGTTGATTTGATTATAGTGATGGTGGATATGAGTAGGACAGGGGGAATGGTTATAGCTTTTATTTTTGACACACTACAGAGGACTGCCATTTACAGACAGGAGAAACATGACAACCACGAAACCAGGAAACTACTCCCGCCTAGGAGAGAGAACATGGATGGTGCCAAAAAAATTAAAATAGCAAAAACGGGACTACCCTAGGCTGTATTTAAAGTAGCTAACCTGACTGCAAAAATCATCAAACAAAACTAGCTAACTACAATAGAGTAAGCTAACAAGAAAGACAAGGGGTGGCACCCAACCTCTAACCTAGTGTGTCTAAACATTCAAAAACGCCTACATGATGGGATGTAAGTGCACACACAATCTTACCTGTTCTCAAACCAAGGGAGCGAATATAAGGGCAGAATGGAGAACAAAGCAACAAACAAACCAATAACCAAAAAAACAGGCTAAAAGTGAGCCAAGAGGCAGACACAAGGGCTTCAATGTGCTGCTTTTAAACTGATAGCTCCGCCTCTTTTGGCCGGGTTCTTCCCATTGGTCAAGTCTTGTCAACCAGGTAATGGTGATTGCTACACAGATCCAACTATAGGAAGACAGCCAAAGACTGAAGAGCAAACAAACAGTGGAAAAAAGGAGCAGAGTGGGAGCACACAAATGCAAACGCACTGACAGATAACACACCAGAAAAAAAAAGAAAAAAACTCCTGTTAATCTTAGGCATGTGAAAGTGTATCAGCAGCAACATTTTCAGAACCTTTCTTGTGCTTTATTTGTATGTTATAGTTTTGTACTTGTAGGGATCATCTCACAAGCCTTTGATTTTGGGTGTACATACGGGACAAAAATACCAGTGGGTATCTATGATCTGTGTAAACAATGATGAGTAGGGAACTGGAACCAACATAGACTTCAAAGAACTGTAAATCTAGTAATGCAAGAGCTTGCTGCTTTAGTAGAGTATTTTACCTGGTGCTTCTTAAATGTGCATGAAAAATAATGCTCAGGGTGGTCAATTACAGCTACAACATTTGCATCAATTTCAAGTTTAAAAGGCCTGGAAAAATCTGGGGCTGCAAATACAGGTGCATCTCATAACATAGCTTTCACACTGTCAAAAGCATGCTGGCAATCTAGAGTCCAAACAAAGGGTTTGGACGGGCTAGGCAAAGACAGAGACAACTGTAGAAAAGTTTTTGCAGAAACTGCGTTAGTAACCTGCCATACCCAGAAATCGTCGTAACTCACGGCAAGTCGATGCCATAGGATAAAAAATTAAATGGCAGTTACATTTATGGCATTTGGCAGACGCCCTTATCCAGAGTGACTTACATTTATTTCATTTATACATCTGAGGGTTAAGGGCCTCAAGGATCCAACAGTGTCAGCTTGGCGGTGCTGGGATTTGAATTCACAACCTTCCGATCAGTAACCCAAAGTCTTAACCACTGAGCTACCACTGCCCAAGAGTACCACAGTTACATTTGCATCAACTAGACATACCTGTCTATGACCTACTTGCTTGCCAAGGTAGGTAACAGTTGCTTGAGCTAGCTCACACATTGCCAAGTTTAGTGTCAGGGATGCTTGTTCTACTTTTTTAAAAACCATCTCTAGCACACCTAGATGTGAGTGGGCCACTCCATAGTGTAAATGACAAGGTCATCTAAATAAGTTGAGCAGTTTGGAACATCTGACAACACAATGTTAACTAGTCATTGGAAGGTTGTGGGAGCAAGTCCAAATGGCATAACGGTGTACTGCAAGAAACTATCAGGTGTGATGAAAGCAGAAATTTCAGATCCAGGGGTAATCAATGGCACCTTCCAATAACCCTTAAGCAAATCCAACTTTGACACAAAAAGAGCTGAACCAACATTGTCTATACAGTCTTCTATCCTAGGCAAAGGAATGAATCAGGGACTGTAACAGCATTATTATTATGTAACATGCCTGAAATCAGTACACAGCCAATAAGAACAATCAGGGACCTGTAAACAAGGCGAACTCCATTGGCTACAACGTTTGGCTAAACCATGCTCCAACAAATATTTGACTTCTTTCATGGCTGCTTTCTTAGTTGCATTGATATGGTAAACATGCTGTTTAATGGGTGTAGTTGTGGTAACTTGTATGTCATGTTGCAAGACCGTTGTCAGGGAAGTTACGTCTTCCCAGGTAATTCCAGTCTGGTTCATCTCTGTCTGCCATATTTTCTGGGCCATACCTACTCAAGAAAAACCTAGTGACATTGACTATTATCTGTACTCCTGACTGCATTTACTTCCCTTCTGGAAGTCGGGCGACAAACTGCTCCAGCATAACAAGGTATATCACATCCTCACCGCTGCATCCCTTGGCTAGCAACCACCTCTGGCAGGTGTCCCTGAGCTTCTTGGCGAAGGCAAAGGGGCGGCCAATCTCGCTGACGGTCAGCGACCAGAAGCGCTGATGGTGCTGTTCTGGGGTTCGGCCGACCTGCTACAAAATCGCCCGTTTCAGGTCCGGGTACTCCAGTATGTTGGCGACCAGTAGCTGTTAGGCCGCAAGCTGGGCCTCGCTGGACAGAAGTAGCAACGGGCGGGCTGTAACTACTACTACTACCAGATGTCTTGCGATTGGCTTGTTTTATGGCAGTAATTTCCTAATGATTTCTGGTGAAATTAACGATTCAAAGAATTTCAGTGCTCAAATCTGGCAACAGTCATGGACATCGGATGGAGTGTGTAATTTCATCGAGTGGACATTATGTTGTCAAGCTTAGAGAGACAGAAAAACAAAAGTAGGTAGGTAGCCAGGGGTGTAAGCTGGCCTGGGCATTTGGGGCTGTAGCCCCTAAGATTTTTCTTTAGTCATGAATAATTCTCCACTTGGAGTGGTTTGTCACAGTGTAACTGAACGTAAAAGAAGACGGCAGTGTTGAAATTTTGTATCTTCAGTGAACAGAGTGTTGTATTTTATCTTCAGTGAACGGCGGCAAGGCCAGTCAGACGGTTTACAGGAAAATACATGGAAATACTCGTGTCGTATTGGCTGACTGGTCTCAACTCTGCAAAACGCTACCTCACACAGTCAGTTAGTGTGAGGGGAAATATTGTTATACACCAATTTTTTTTCCAGTAAAGGGGTTGAGACTGAAACACTAACATCCTCTCATGCTGAGCCAGGAAAACAAGGTGTGTAAATGTCTATATGAGTTCCTAGTTACGTGAACATGATATGAGCAGAGCATAAGGACAGCTAACCTACTCTGCATGGCACTGTAGCCAGCTAAACCCATACAATGATAGCTTAGTTGTGCCTCCCCTTGGCTAGTGACAACAAAACTAGCCTAGTCTCGTGTTAGCCAAAAGGTTTTATATTTTATCGGTCTGGTGGTCCTGCAAACCTGAGGCAAGTTTTATGATAAATCCAACTTTTTGTCCAATTTTCAAATTTTTAAGCAATTAGCCCTCACATGCAAGAAAGAAAATGCATGTAAACAGTCTGTTTAAAAAAGTTATTTTTTGATGGAGAAGAATTTGGGCTAATATGTAAAAGATAATGTACAACCAGTTGGTCACTATCGCCTAATAAACCCTGACAGGGTGATTCAGGGTATCTTGTATCACCCTGAAAGGGTTTATTTTCTGGTAGTGACCAGCTGACTGTACACTGAATACATGAAATTGTATGAAATTGTAATAGTACAAATTGTGAAATTGAACGAGAGTTTAAATTATTTCACAGTCTTACCTGTATATTATCTTAAAGCTTCTGCTAAGAAGAGAAAGAAGTAAAATGTACAAAACATCGGCCTAGCAACAAGATCACCAATATTACAGTAAGCTTAATACTTAAGTAATGTGGGGTCATTTTCACTACAATTGATAACTGAAACACAAGATGACAAGTGCTGCATTTGTATGAAAGAGAATGTGAATCCATTGTGTGATATGAGAGACATGAAAGTAGCATTTGAACTGTTACAGTTCTAAAACTTTCATTCTGTGTAATTCTCAGCTTTTATTTTGTACTTGAAATTTGAAAGAAATTGTGAATGAAATGCTGTTTGTTATGGCCAAACCACGAAAATGGTTAACCTCAATGTGGCCTTTTGGGTTTTAAAAGTTTATCGAATTTATTCTGTCAGTGTCAGTACTATAATAATATGCCTTTTTATGGTGTGTTGCAGCCTTTAGGTCTAAGACAAAACAAGTGTGACATGATAATGAAAGTATTTTCATTTGAATAAAGTATCTCTAAGTGTATTACATCATTGAATCATATTGAATAGGGCTGTTAGAATCAATGATGAATATTACTGACTAGTGTTATTTAAGTGAAAAGGCAAGGGAAGAAAATAAACACAGGCTTCATATACACAGGGGGAAAAATGAAGAAAAAAAAACCCTAAAAATGCTTCATGTGGTAACATCTAAATTAATAGAATTTATTCAAGTCCATTAGGTTACACTGAAAATTAAATTTAAGGGTTAAAACAGGAAGAAATGGCACCTTACGGTATCATTTGCAGCTTACCACTTTTTAATAGTGTACCATAAATTTTACCATATTTTTTCATATTGATCTTTTTTTTTTCACTGGTGGCCACCCTCTTTTGAGGCAATGCCTCAGCCTGGCCACCCCATTGAAAATGCTCTAGACACGCCCCTGGCTATAGCTATATACCCAAATATACTAAAATAAGTGTCCATTTCAGTTTCTCGGAAAGGGGGAACCAACACAATGTTTTTACTCACATCAAAAGTGGTTATGGATGTGGCAGAGCTAGCAGAATGAGGCAGAACAGACCTTACCGGAGGTTCATGAGGAAAGGACAGCAGCAGAGGAGAGGATGACAGGTTAGCTAAGTGGGCAATGGTCTGTGAAGTGAACATCACTATCCTAAGCTCCATCCTCTGTGCCTCTGTCTTTTCTTGAGCCTCCATTTGGATATGTGCAATGCACACCTTGGCACAGGCCTCATCCCTCGATCCTGGAGAAAAGGAAGGCAGAAAAAGTATTGAAGCGGGGTAGCGTAGCTCTAGCTTTGACCTCAGGCTCTGCCAACACTGCAGCTGAATACACAGAAGCAGTGTCAACATTCTCCACACCACTAGTCACAGTGGTATCAACAGGTGGAGAAAGCTCTAGAACTCCTAATTCTAGAAACTTAGTGAGAACCTTACTCCAAATCTCCCTTTTAAGTCCTAGAAACTGGTACACAATAGTAAGCCGCTATCTCTAGTTGGTCATCCTACCGCCACCTCTCAAATACAGTCATGTGAAAAAATAAGTACACCCCATGGAAATTGTTGGCTTTTTTTTTTTTACATATTTGGACAAGGAAACATTTGATAATCTTTGAAACAGTGCCTATTAATGAAGTTGATATACTTGACATACTTGATAAAATTAGCTTTTTCAATTATTTATCCAACAGAAATACCAATAGATGTGATAATAGATGTGATATAAAGTAAATATACGCTTGGCCTCAGAAGCTAGTATTGCCCCCTTTAGCATAAATAATTTCTTGTAGGCATTTTGCATAATTGTCCACCAGGCTTGCTGGAATTTTTTACCACTCTTCCATGCAATATTCTTTCAGTTGCAAAATGTTTAACGGTTTTCTTGCATGTACTGCCCGTTTCAAATCCTCCCAAACCATTTCAATGGGATTCAAATCCGGGCTTTGACTAGGCTATTCCATAACCCTCCGTTTGTTCATTTTGAGCCATTCCTTGGTGAATTTGCTAGTGTACTTAGGATCATTTTCCTATTGAAAGCTCCACTTTTGGTTCAACTTCAACTTCCAGACAGCTGGCCTCACATTATCTTCAAATACTCTTTGATATGATGCAGAATTCTTAGTTGAATCAATGAATGCAAGTTGTCCAGTCCAGGTGCTTCTGCTGAAAAGCTGTCTTTGGTCTGTGCCAAACATGTCTGCTGTTACTGTGGCCAAACAATTCTGTCTTTGATTTGTCTGTCCAGAGCACATTATTCCAAAAGGCCTGGTATTTGCCTATAACAGTGGGTAAAACCTGGTATTTGCCTATAACAGTGGGTAAGAATCACCCCCCTTTAAAATAATCACATTTTGTTGCTTTTCAGCCTGAAATGAAGACAGACACAGTTTTTGTTTTATCCAGCTGTATTTACTCAGTGCAACTTATAACATCCAAGTGAAAGATATAACACCAACATGTCAGGAAAAAAAAATTAAAAAATACAATCACTGAGTTGGAAAAAGGATCACCCCCTTGTGTCAGTATTTTGTTGAACCACCTTTTGCTTTAATTACAGCCTTTAGTCTGTTGGGATATGTCTCTACTAACTTTGCGCATCTAGACTTTGCAATATTTGCCCACTCTTCTTTACAGAACTGCTCAAGTTCAGTTAAATTTGATGGTGACCGTTTGTGGACTGCAGTCTTCAAGTCATTCCACAGATTTTCAATGGGGTTTAAGTCTGGGCACTGACTAGGCCATGCAAGGACATTCACCTTTTTCTCCTTCAACTACTGTGTGGTCAGTTTTGCTGTGTGCTTTGGGTCATTGTCATGTTGGAAGGTAAACCTTCTTCCGATTGACAACTTTCTGGCAGAGGGAAGCAGATTTTCCTCAAGAATTCGAAGGTATTTTGACCCATCCATTTTTCCTTCTAGGCTGAAAATTGCTCCAGTCCCTGCTGCAGAGAAACACCCCCATAACAGGATATTACCACCTCCATGCTTTACTGTATGCATGGTGTTATTTGGATGGTGAGCTGTATTGGATTTCCGCTAGACATATCGTTTGGTGTTGAGACCAAATAATTAAATTTTAGTCTCATCTGACCATAACACCTTTTTCCATGTGGCCTCAGAATCTTCAAGGTGCGTTTTGGCAAAGCTCAATCGTGGGTGGCTTTTCTTCTTGCAACCCTCCCATACAAGCCACATTTGTGGAGAATTTGCGGAGAAAAAAAACTAGCTAACTACACTAGGCTAAGCTAACAAGAAATACAAGGGGTAGCACCCACTGTAGCACTGCCGCATATTGTTCCGGTTTATATAGACCTGTGTGTTTAATTATTTTAATTAATAGCACATGTTAGCTATTAGCACTGTCTTGTTACCACAATCAAGATTGTGTTTGGCTCTGTGCTCTTCTTCTTCTTCTTCTTCCTTTTCTTCTTGTAGAATTCCGGCAGTGTAGACGCTGCTGAACATATTACTGCCCTCCACAGGTCAAAGTTTGAACTAAATTCTTACATACAGTCCTGTGTCACACAAGAACTGAAGAACTGCATTGGAGATCAGTTTATGCTTGTCACTATGTCCAAACAAAGATGTAACAGAAAAGACCTCAACTCCAAGTCCTGCCAGTTTAACAAATAATTCCTTTCTTTCTGCCCTATACTTTCAACAGGAAAATTTTGTTCCAGGAAAACATGCCCTACTGTCTCAAGATTCCCACATTCAAACAACCCAGAAACATGCTTTCTTACAATGCACAAAGAGTAATTTAACTCACAGTGCCCCAACCGCAATCTACCCAATTTAACTGAGTCCCTACAGGACAGAGAAGTGCAGAAACATCTTTTCCTAACTTCAGGTTGTATAGAAAAATAGTGTCTACTTTATATCATCTTTATAGTAGTATCTGTATAGTAGTGTCATCTTTATATGTTTCATTAGAACGGCACCAGACAAAAGTTCCAGAATCCTCTCCTTGGCCAATGCAGATTTGTGATTCATCACTGAATATCACTTTCATCTGATCATCCGCACTCCATGATTGCTTCTCTTTAGTCCACTGTAACCTTGTTTTCTTCTGTTTATGCATTAGTGCTGGTTTTCGGTTGGCTTTTCTATATGTAAATCCCATTTCCCAATCCCATTTCACTGTTTTTTCATTTGTTTTTTATTTGTTTTGTTGTGCATTTTCTATTTTCAAGGCATATTGCTTTTGTTTTCTATCCTGACACTTTTACGTCTTCCTTGGTCTACCCAATTTTTTCCCTTTTATAACCTTCCCATTTTTTAAATACTTGCTAATTTTAGGCACAGCTGACTGGGAACAACCAACATCTTTTGCCACACTCTGTGTCAGCTTTCCTTCTTGAAGGAGTTTTATAATGCTTTCCATTGTTTCCATTGAAAACTCTCTTGTTGGGGCCATGTTTCCTTTCAATTAGCCAAGTCCAACAGCTTGTTAAGGTCTGTAAGGACTCTCTTTTAACTGCAGACTAATTTGCAGATTAATTGGTAACCACTGTATTGTGGGTTTGAATTAACTGCTTTAAAATTAACATCTGAAAAACATCAGAAATGCTTATGGCCAATGGTGGCCATGTTTTTTCCTCTTGTTCTCAGAATCGTGTCTTGTATAGACCTTTTGAGTTTTTGCAAATCCACACAAGCAAACATGAGTAACGGCTGTTTGAAGATGTTAGGCTCTGCCACATTAGAATTTATTGACGTGGTGGCCATATTGTTTAGAAATTTAAACACTTGGACTTTGTGCATGTATGCCTAAAAATTCGATTTCAATTAAATTTTATTTGTATAGCGTTTTTGTCACAAAGCAGGTTCACAGAAATATATAAATTCAAGATAAAAATGTTAAAATTTATAAGTTTATCCCTAATGGGCAAGCCAGAGGTGACGGTAGCAAGGATAAACTCCCTGAGACGATATGAAGAAGAAACCTTGAAAGGAACTAGACTCTAAAGGGAACCAATCCTCATCTGGGTGACAACGGATAGTGCAATTATAAATAATTCCCTTCTATACCTGTGTAGTACATATTCAAAAAGTGCAATTGTGTAACCAGGAGACTTGAGTGCAGAACTGTTCATGGTAATTGCAGTCCTAAAGCTATAGTAGCAATTGTAGTCCTAAGCCATCATAGCAAAACTGTTCATATCAGTTGCAGTTCAAAGCCATCTTCATGGTTTTTAAGTGGTGCCATTCTCAGTATTCTTATTGATATTTAGGCTGTCCATGTGGGGCCATCCTCAGCAACAGCGAGGAGTGATGATAACGGGAAGGGGTCAGGATTACTGGTATCTCAGGGGTAGCATGTGTAACGAGAGAGAGAGAGAGAATTAGAGAGCATAGCTAGCATTGTTAGGTATGCTAATTGTCATGTAATGGTTAAGGACAATGTGCAGAGTGCAAGCAGGGGCTCTGGCAAAAAAGGGAGACATAAAGGGAGACCCTGGGACATAAAGTGGCCAGCCACTCCCCCATCAAAAACAATAGGGTTCCAGCTCCTTCGGTGTTTGGATCCCTAAATATAGGAAGATGATTATTAAGTGCATTCAATCTGTTGTTTATGTCATCAGTGTTTTGTTTTGTATATTTCGTTTTCCAAACTGTAATCTATCTTGAGGGTAGCTATCTTGAGAGTGGTGCTAGAAAAATAAACTTCATATTATTTGAAATGCCTTTTTATTGGCTCACATGCTGCAGGATGCAGGATCATAGAATCAGGATATAAAAACATGCATAATTAGGCTAATCAAGAGAAAAATCTGTGCATCAGTTTTGTGCAGAAAGTAGTTGGGAGAACAGAAAGAATCATTTACTACCATCAGACTACTGTTAGTAACAGCATTAATGGACTCTTATGGATTTTGTCGCCCAGAAGAATTCAAGAGCTCAGCCACAGTCTTATGGAATGGGACACAAAGTACTGAGTTCACAATGCCACTTCACTGTACAATTACATTCTAGACATTTTGCCAAAATATTGGAATTATAGAAGCAAGTTTGTGAGAATGAAAAACCTAATACTACATACTTAATATATTTTAATGATTAAAGACAAAAAATAACAGTAACAAAAAATAAAGGGGAAAAAAAGTTTTATTGTCTCTAGGAAAGACCAAGGCGAGGTTGCATATTAAAAATCGTAACAATCTTGTGTGTGTGTGTGTGTGTGTGTGTGTGTGTGCAGGAACACCCTTTACTAGGCCAGCCCTTCTTTATGCTCCATCCTTGTCACACTGAGGAGTTTATGAGACCACTTTTCAAAATGGCACATGCCAAAAAAAGGTAATATTTCACTAATGAAACACTGTCTGTATTACTAGTTATGACTGCTTCATCTGAAATGATCTAGACTGACAACTTGATAAGAATTTGCAATAAATAGCTCTGAACATCTACTCTTTGTTTCACCTATGATTTGCAATATATAGCTCTGAACACCTACTCTTAGTTTCACCTGTGATGACTGCATTTGTGGTTAAAAAGGACACAAGCTAACATGAGAATCAGAGAGCTGTATATGAAAAGCAAGCCATTTTGAAGCTGAGAAAAGAGGGCAAATCAATCAACATTGGCCATAGCCAATACAACAATTTGGAATGGCCTGAAAAAGAAAGAAACCACTAGTGTACTGAGAAAGACACCGAATGATCAGCCAAGGAAAACAACAGCAGCTGTAAAGAAAAACCCAAAAACAACAGCAAGTTGCATCACCAACAACCTCCACAGAGCAGGGGTGAAGGCATCCACAATCCACCATTCGAAGAAGACTTCGAGAGCAAAAATATAGAGGCCATACCACAAGACCACTCATCAGCAGTAAGAATTGGAAAGCCTGTTTGGAATTTGCAAAGAAAAACAGAGATGAGCCATAAAAGTTCTGGAACCAAGATAGACCTCTACCAAAGTGATGATCCAAAACATACAAGCTCATCTGTGAAACATGGTGGAGGTAGTGTCATAGCTTGGGCTTGCATGGCTGCTTCTGGAAAAGGCTCAGTAATCTTTATTGATTATGTAACTTATGATAGTAGCAGCAGAATGAATTCAGAGGTTCACAGGAACATTTTGTCTGCCATTTTACAGAGAAATGCATCCAAATTAATCAGGAGGAACATTATCATGCAGAGTGGAAGGGTTGAATCACCAGACCTTAAACTAATTGAAGGTTTATGCATTTCAGCTTCTGAAGAGGAGACTGAAGGGAGAAACCCCCCAAAACAAACAACTGAAAGTGGTTGTGGTAAACGTCTGGAAAAGCATCACAAAAGAAACCAGCAATTTTGTGATCTCAGTGAGCAAGCTTGATGCAGTTATTGCAAGCAAGGAATATACAACCAAATATTAAGGGTTATTTACTTTAATTTACAGTGGGGGGGAAAAGTATTTGATCCCCTGCTGATTTTGTACGTTTGCCCACTGACAAAGAAATGATCAGTTTATAATTTTAATGGTAGGTGTATTTTAACATTGAGAGACAGAATAACAACAAAAAAGTCCAGAAAAACGCATTTCAAAAAAGTTATAAATTGATTTGCATTTTAATGAGTGAAATAAGTATTTGATCCCCTATCAATCAGCAAGATTTCTGGCTCGCAGGTGTCTTTTACACAGGTAATGAGCTGAGATTAGGAGCACTCTCTTAAAGGGAGTGCTCCTAATCTCAGTTTGTTACCTGTATAAAAGACACCTGTCCACAGAAGCAAGCAATCAATCAATCAGATTCCAAACTCTCCACCATGGCCAAGACCAAAGAGCTGTCAAAGGATGTCAGGGACAAGATTATAGACCTACACAACGCTGGAATGGGCTACAAGACCATCGCCAAGCAGCTTGGTGAGAAAGTGACAACAGTTGGTGCAATTATTCGCAAATGGAAGAAACTGTCAGTCTCCCTCGGTCTGGGGCTCCATGCAAGATCTCACCTCGTGGAGTTTCAATGATCATGAGAACGGTGAGGAATCAGTCCAGAACTACACGGGAGGATCTTGTTAATGATCTCAAGGCAGCTGGGACCATAGTCACCAAGAAAACAATTGGTAACACACTACGCCGTGAAGGACTGAAATCCTGGAGCGTCCCCAAGGTCCCCCTGCTCAAGAAAGCACATGTACAGGCCTGTCTGACGTTTGCCTGAATGATTCAGAGGAGAACTGGGTGAAAGTGTTGTGATCAGATGAGACCAAAATCGAGCTCTTTGGCATCAACTCAAACTCAAACAACTGAAACAACTCAACTCGCCGTGTTTGGAGGAGGAGGAATGCTGCCTATGACCCCAAGAACACCATCCCCACCGTCAAACATTATGCTTTCGGTGTGTTTTTCTGCTAAGGGGACAGGACAACTGCACCACATCAAAGGGACGATGGACGGGGCCATGTACCGTCAAATCTTGGGTGAGAACCTCCTTCCCTCAGCCAGGGCATTGAAAATGGGTCGTGGATGGGTATTCCAGCATGACAATGACCCAAAACACACAGCCGAGGCAATAAAGGAGTGGCTCAAGAAAAGGCACATTAAGGTCCTGGAGTGGCCTAGCCAGTCTCCAGACCTTAAACCCATAGAAAATCTGTGGAGGGAGCTGAAGGTTCGAGTTGCCAAATGTCAGCCTCGTGACCTTAATGACTTGGAGAGGATCTGCAAAGAGGAGTGGGACAAAATCCCTCCTGAGATGTGTGCAAACCTGGTGGCCAACTACAAGAAACGTCTGACCTCTGTGATTGCCAACAAGGGTTTTGCCACCAAGTACTAGGTCGAAGGGGTCAAATACTTATTTCCCTCATTAAAATGCAAATCAATTTATAACTTTTATGAAATGCATTTTTCTGGATTTTTTTGTTGTTATTCTGTCTCTCACTGTTAAAATACACCTACCATTAAAATTTTAGACTGATCATTTCTTTATCAGTGGGCAAACGTACAAAATCAGCAGGGGATCAAATACTTTTCCCCCCACTATACGTAAAGACTTATCTGTTCCTATACTTTTGCTAACCTAAAAATTGGGTGGTCTGATACAAAAGGTTCTATGTTTTGTGTTGTTTAACACAGCTAGATGTAAATACCAGGAAATAAAAGCTGAAATCCTAAACTCTCATCTCATATCCATCTTTTGATCTCAAACCCAAATTTCTCTGGTTTATATCACAAAAAAATTAATTGGCCTTGCCGTTCCAATAGTTTTGGAGGGGACTGTATACTGTATATGCAAATGGGAATTGGAGTGCAAGAGTGTGTCCATAGTGAGGTAGTGGTGACTGAAGTCCTGGTTTTTCTCACTTTGTCTCTGTCACTTGATTTAAATGTCTGGAGAGCCACTCAAGTGATGTGTTCTGCAGCCCTCACGACATTTGGGTTTGCAATAAAAAGATGAATATAAGACGATATATAAGAATTTCAGCCATAACTTCCTGATATTTACATCTAGATGTATTAAACAACTCAAAAGATGGCAGTTTTGGTGGCATATCACCCAATCTGTACGTGAGCAAAAGTAAAGGATTGGAGCAGATGGGCTTAAGGTGACAAAGTACAAATAACACTTAATATTTGTATATCCCATGCTTGCAAAAACTGCATCAAGCTGGCAATCCCAAACTGTTGCAATCTTCTTTTGTGATGCTTTTCCAAGCAAGAAATATCCAAATATTAAGTGTTATTTGTACTTTAATTCACCTTAAGTCTATCTGTTCCAATCCAATACTTTTACTCCACAATTTGTATATCCCATGCTTGCAAAAACTGCATCAAGCTGGCAATCCCAAACTGTTGTATTCTTCTTTTGTGACGCGTTTCCAAACTTGTATTGCAGTTTCTTTCAGTTGATATTGGTTTTGTGGGGTGTCTCCCTTCTTCAGTCTCCTCTTCAGGACATGAAATGTACAGGTGTATCTCAAAAACAGCACTGTCGACCTGAGAAGAGCTCTAATCAGCTAATTAACAAAGTCCAATTTTTCAGATGAAAGTAAATTTCACATTTCATTTGGAAATCAAGGCAGAGTGTTCCCAGAGGTGAGAGAGTGGTGATAGGGGCAGACTTTAATGGACATGTTGGTGAAGGGAATAGTGGGGATGAGGAAGTGATGGGCAGGTTTGGTCTTCAGGTAAGGAACCCAGAAGGACAGAGGTTGGTAGACTTTGCTAAAAGTATGGAGATGGCTGTGATGAACATGTACTTTCAGAAGAGGCAGGAACACAGGGTGACATATAAGAGTGGTGGCAGGAGCACACAGGTGGACTATATCTTATGTACACACTAATCTGATGGAGATAAGCGATTGCAAAGTAGTGGTAGGAGAGAGTGTAGCTAGAAAGCATAGGATGGTGGTGTGTAAGATGACCCTGGTGGTGAGGAAGATGAAGAGAGCAAAGGCAGAGCAGAAGACAAAGTGGTGGAAGTTGGAAAAGGAAGAGTGCTGTGTGGTTTTCAGGGAGGAGTTGAGACAGGCTTTAGGTGGTCAGGAGGTGCTTCCAGATGACTGGAGTACTACAGCCAAAGTGATCAGGGAGACAGGTAGGAAGGTGCTAGGTGTGTCATCTGGAAGGAGGAAAGAAGACAAGGAGACTTGGTGGTGGAATGAGGAAGTTCAGGAGAGTATCCAGAAGAAGAGGTTAGCTAGGAAGAAGTGGGACAGTGAGAGGACGGAGGAAAGTAGACAGGAATATAGGGAGATGCAGCGTGAGGTTAAGATAAAGGTGGCAAATGCCAAACAGAAAGCTTATGAGGACATGTGTGCAAGGTTAGATAGTAAGGAAGGTGAGAGGGATTTGTATCGGTTGGCGAGGCAGAGGGATAGAGATGGTAAGGATGTGCAGCAGGTTAGAGTGATTAAAGATAGAGATGGAAATGTGTTGATAGGTGACAGGAGGGTGAGGGAAAGATGGAAGGAGTACTTTGAGGAACTGATGAATGAGGAAAATGACAGAGAGAGAAGTAGAGGCAAATATTGTTGAGCAGGAAGTAGAAAGGATTAGCAAGGGTGAAGTTAGGAGAGCTTTGAAGAGGATGAAGAGAGGAAAGGCGGTTGGTCCTGATGACATACCAGTGGAGGTATGGAAGTGTCTAGGAGAGATGGCAGTAGAGTTTTTAACTAGGTTGTTCAACGAAGTCTTAGAGAGTGAGAGGATGCCTGAGGAATGGAGGAGAAGTGTTTTGGTGCCGATTTTTAAGAACAAGGGAGATGTGCAGAGTTGTGGAAACTACAGAGGTATTAAGCTGATGAGCCATACAATGAAGTTGTGGGAAAGAGTAGTGGAAGTAAGGCTAAGGGGAAAAGTGAGCATTTGTGAGCAGCAGTATGGTTTCATGCCAAGAAAGAGCACTACAGATGCAATATTTGCTTTGAAAATGTTGATGGAGAAGTACAGAGAGGGTCAGAAAGAGCTGCATTGTGTCTTTGTAGATTTAGAGAAAGCGTATGACAGGGTGCCAAGAGAGGAGCTGTGGTATTGTATGAGGAGGTCTGGAGTGGCAGAGAAGTATGTTAGAGTGGTGCAGGATATGTATGAGAGCAGTAGGACAGTGGTAAGGTGTGCGGTAGGTGTGACAGAGGAGTTCACGGTGAAGGTGGGACTGCATCATGGATCAGCTCTGAGCCCCTTCTTGTTTGCGGTGGTGATGGACAGGCTGACAGATGAGGTCAGACAGGAATCTCCATGGACTATGATGTTTGCGGATGACATTGTGATCTGTAGTGAGAGCAGGGAGCAGGTGGAGGAAACTCTAGAGAGGTGGAGGTTTGCTCTGGAGAGAAGAGGAATGAAGGTTAGTCGCAGCAAGACAGAATACATGTGTGTGAATGAGAGGGATCCAGGTGGAACAGTGAGGTTACAGGGAGAAGAGATAAAGAAGGTGCAGGATTTTAAGTACTTAGGATCAACAGTCCAGAGCAACGGGGAGTGTGGAAAAGAGGTGAAGAAGCGTGTGCAGGCAGGTTGGAATGGGTGGAGAAAAGTGCCAGGTCTGTTGTGTGATAAAAGAGTACCAGCAAGAATGAAAGGAAAGGTGTACAGGACAGTAGTGAGACCAGCGATGTTGTATGGTTTGGAGACATTTGCACTGAGGAAAAGACAGCAGGAAGAGTTAGAGGTAGCAGAGCTAAAGATGTTGAGGTTCTCTTTGGGAGTGACGAGGATGGATAGGATCAGGAATGAGTACATCAGAGGGACAGCACATGTGAGATGTTTTGGAGACAAAGTTAGAGAGGCCAGGTTGAGATGGTTTGGACATGTCCAGAGGAGGGAGAGTGAATATATCGGTAAAAGGATGCTGAGGTTAGAGCTGCCAGGCAGGAGGCAGAGAGGAAGACCAAAGAGGAGTTTTATGGATGTAGTGAAGGAGGACATGAAGGTAGTCGGTCTGAGAGAAGAGGATGCAGGGGATAGGGCTAGATGGAGGCAGATGATTCGCTGTGGCGACCCCTGAAGGGAACAGCTGAAAGGAAAAGAAGATTTGGAAATCAAGGTCCCAGAGTCTGGAGGAAGAGTGGAGAGGCACAGAGTCCAAGTTGCTTGAAGTCCAGTGTGAAGTTTCTACAGTCAGTGATGATTTGGGGTGCCATGTCATCTGCTGGTGTTGGTCCACTGTGTTTTCTCAAGTCGAGAGTCGATGCAGCGTCTACCAGGAGATTTTAGAGCACTTCATGCTCCATCTGCTGACAAGCTTTATGGCGATGCTGATTTCCTTTTCCAGCAGGACTTGGCACCTGCCCACAGTGCCAAAACTACTATTAACTGGTCTGCTGACCATGGTATTACTGTGCTTGATTGGCCAGCCAACTCGCCTCACCTGAATTTTGTCAAGAGAAAGATGAGGGACACCAGACCCAACAATACAGACGATCTGAAGGCCGCTATCAAAGCAACCTGGGCTTCCATAATACCTCAGCAATGCCACAGGCTGATTGCCTCCATGCCACGCCGCATTGATACAATAATTCGTGCAAAAGAAGCCCCGACCAAGTATTGAGTGCATAAATTAACATACTTTTCAGAAGGTTGACATTTCTGGATTATAAATTCTTTATTCTAATATTTTGAGATACTGGATTTTTGATTTCCATGAGCTGTAAGCCGTAATCATCAAGATTAAAAAAGGGCTTGAAATATTTCACTTTATGTGTAATGAATCTAGAATATATGAAAGTTCCACTTTTTTAATTAAATTACGGGGAAAAATGAACTTTTCCACAATATTCAAAGTTTTTGAGATGCACCTGTATGCTCAATTGGATTAAGATCTGGTGATTGGCTTGGCCAGTCTAAAACCTTCAACTTTATGTTGGCTTATCCTTTTTAACAACAAATGCAGTCTTCACAGGTAAACCCCATGGCTCAAACCAAAAGTAGAGATTCAGAGCTATTAATTGTTTAAACAATCAGTCTAACAGCACACCTGGGCAACACGAAACGCCTGTCAGTCACATGTTCCAATGTTTTTAATCAGTTGCAAAATGTGTGGGTTCAACCAAAAGGTGCCATGTTCTAACTTGTTTAACACATCTAGATGGAAATATCAGGAAATAAAAGCTGAATTTCTGATCTATCATCTCATTAATGTTTTGATCTCAAACACAAATGTCTTCAGTGTATAGCAAAAACAATAGAAATGACCTTGCTGTTGCAATACTTTCAGAGGGTACTGTAGTTATAATATCCATCTCTATGTAATTGTGGACAACCTGTTCTTTCTGACTGTCTCATCACTTCAGACATTCACAATTACCTGAAGAGCAACAGTTGCTCTTCTGTTTTCACACTAATTGATGAGTACATTGAATATGTGCTATCAACCACAGTTTTCAACTCTAGTAATGCAGTGCTCCAAATATCTGTCTCTGTATTCAGATTTAAACCTGAATTTTGTAGTAGTAGTAGTTTTTTTTTTTTGTATTTATTTAATAAGAACCCTACCACTAAGATAAATACTAAAAAGAACAGTGGTGTGACTCCTGGCTCTGACAGTTCCTCAACCTCAGCTACATCACATGTTGGTAGCTGTTCATAATTGTTCCTAAGTAGAGTTGTGTGAGTGACATTTTTTTTGTTTTGTTTTTTTTTAAACCCTGATCGCTCGTTTATTATTTTTGTTTGTACTTGCCCATGATATTTTCTAACAAATTTAGTTGGTTCTAATTTTACAAAATGTAAAATATTAGTCTAATTTAAAGCACTGTCACCCTGAGGAGGCAGGTGCTAAAAATGCTGTGAGTGCAGCATCCATTAACATGAACATGGTCTTTCTTTGTCCCGCAAGATTCACCTCTGACTGCTTGTATGAAAGTACAAACCTCCTGCTCATGCAACTTTTTTGTTGCGTCCAGCAGGATCCCTGTCCTGTGTAGGTACCATGCATCCACAGATAGGGGGTGCACATTTATTAAAGTACTTTAACAGCAACCGGAAGTTTGTAAGGCCTGGTTCACACGTACTCCGTTTGCAGTACATATTCGATGCGGATGCAGCACGCGCTCATGTGCTTTCACATACAGTTGTAAGAGAAGTACCATGTTTAAATGTTTTGCCACTTGCTTGAGCAACGTAATATATAAATCTATATAGAATTAATTAATGGAATATTATGTTTATATTTACTGTGTTTAAACATGAGTAAGTCTATGAAAGATTGTATTACTGTACTATGTTGCTCTAAACTTCATTCAAAGTCCTGTCACCCTCCAACTTTATATCCTTTTCTGAATGTGTTCGCCCGGATCAGTCATGCACTGCAAACGCATCTTACAGTTGCAATCAAAATTATTCAAGCCCCATTGCAAATCAGGTTTATTGTCAAAATCTACAGACTTTCAGCTGTTTGCAATGAACAGATCAAACAAAAGCAATTGAAATAGTTCAACACAATGAATGCTTCAAGTGGTTTCCCCAAATTCAACTGAAAATGCTGTAGTGCAGCCACATAAAAGGGGAATGTTTATAATGCTGCTCATTTTCCTAATTACTTATATAAGTCAGCTGTTATTGTATTTTCCCTATGGTTGTATTGCCCGGACTTGTGTTTTGATTCCCGTTTTACTCTCGCGAGAGCCAACAGCCAAGGGAATTCCCGTGTCGTCATGGGATCAGCTGACTGACTCAGGAAGCCGGCGCACGATCGGTGCACTGCTGCACCACACTGCTCCTGCAACGCACTGACCGTGCCACATCCGTGAGCAGTGTGAATGCTCAAACCTGTTAGCATGGGCACGGAAAATAGTACGCACTGCAAACAGAGTATGTGTGAAACAGGCGTAAGATGTAACCATCAATAGAAATTGACCAGCCTTTGTTCACTCTCTGTTGGTTTAACCACACAGGATGGACTGTAAAAGGGAGGAACACTCATGTTTTTGAATGTCTAGACAGACTAGGTTAGAGGGCAGGTACCACCCCTTGTATTTCTTGTTAGCTAAGCATAGTGTAGCTAGTTTTTGTTCTATGTTTTTGGCAGTCAGGTTAGCTACTTTATATACAGCCTAGGGTAGTCCATTTTTTCGCTATATTCATTTCTTTGGCACCGTCCATGTTCTCTCTCCTAGGTGAGGCAAGTTTCCCTGTCATCCTAGTTTTGTTGGTTGTTCCGTTTCTACTCTATGTAAATGTCAGCCCTGCTGTTGTGTGTCAGAAATAAAAGCTATAACCATACCTCCAACCTCCTGTCATACTCATATCCACCATCACTATCATCCAATCAACCTGCAATCTTAAACTGTTATTGTTCTTGCACTCACCCTAGATCTTCGCCTTCTGTGGGAACATAACAGTTAGAAAGAGAAGAGTATGGAGAAGGAAAGGAAGGGCTCATGATCCAAAGCATACCATCATCTCCATCTGTCAAACATGGTGGAGGAAGTGATATGGCATGAGCATGTATGGCTGCCAATGGAACTGGGTCACTGGTGTTTATTGATGATGTGACTGCTGATAGAAGTAGCAGGATGAATTCTGAAGTGTATAGAGCTATACTTTTTGCTCAGATTCAGTCAAATGCAGAACTGCAAAACTGATAGGACGGCTCTTCACAGTGCAGATGGATAATGACCCAAAACATACTGTGAAAGCAACCCAAGAGCTTCTTAAAGCAAATAAATGGAATGTTCTTAAATTGCAGTCAGTCACCTGACCTCAACCCAATTCAGCATGGTTTTCAATTACTGAAGACAAAACTGAAGGCAGAAAGACCCACAAACAAGCAGCAACTGAAGGCGGCTGCAGTAAAGGCCTGGCAAAACATCTCAAGGGAGGAAACTCAGCATTTGGTGTTGTCCATGGGTTCCAGACTTCAGGCATTCGTTGACTGCAAAGGATATGCATCCTGATATTTATAATTGTTAGTTTGTCCAATTACTTTTGAGCCTGTGGAACTGTGAAAATGGAGGGAGTATGTAAAAAGGGCTGTAATTCCTAAATGGTTCATGCAATATTTTTGTTAAACCCCTTGAATTAAAGCTGAAGGTCTACGCTTCAATTACATATTGATTGCTTTATTTCAAATCTATTGTGGTGGTGTACAGAGGCAAAATTAGAAAAATTGTGTCACTGTCCAAATACTTATGGAACTGTACATCACAACCTCAACACAACTAAGTAATGTATATTTTCCCATTTCATGCTTTGTGTTCTTACAGGAAAGTGAACTACATTGCCACATGGCTGAGTGTGGTAGGGCCTGTGGTGGGATTGGATGTGCCGCTTAGCTATCACACAGCATTGACTGCTCCTGATTGACTCATTAACATGCTCCATCTATCCTTGCAATGCCTCTCATCATCTGCACATCTGGTGAAGAAGTGGAAAACAAGACATGGGCAAGGCTCTTGCAACTCCTACGATTGCTTCAAACCTTGTCAATGAATTTGCTCATTGCCACTGACTAATCTGAACTTTCAAAATATGCCCTTGTATCATTTGTATCTATCTTTTTTCTTTTATATCTTCATTTTTGTCTATTTTTCGTTTTTCTTTAAACAGATGTTAAATTAATATTTTGACAAAATTGACAGCAACAAAATTCCAGTTTACCATAAGTCTCTGTGCCAATGAGACCCCCCAGATATGTGCCTTTACAAAATGCATGATTAAACAAATATTTGTGACTATTAAATATTGCGATTATGTCTGATTCCTGAAAACTAACTGGAAGGCTATTCCTTAGTTGGTGGCTTTGAAGGAATTTAGCTAATCAATCTTTCAGATGTGCACATTTTGATTACAGCTATAGTGAGATCAAACATGATTTTTTTAATTAGCCATTTATAACCACAATTAGGTTTGGTATAAACTGGACTATAATGTATAGTGGCTAATGTGGGCTGGCACATAAAAGAAAAGGAAATTTATTGAGTATAAGTTTGTGTACAGATATTATTTATCCTGCCACAAATCACACAGAATGCAAACAGAAGCGTATATTAATCCCCTACCTTGAGCCAGTCCTTTAATACAGTCTGTATAGGGTACAATAATTGATTTTTTTTTCTCATTAGCAGCTATCTGCAATACAGCTCTTGAAAATTATGATTTATAATGGACACGGTACATGGTATTAACTGTATGGTCTGTATTCTAGCTAGCTTTGCGATGCAAAATTTGTGTGTAAGCCAATCAATATCCACTTTCTATTCTATAGTATTTTTTTCTTTGCTGTCAATATGTGTAATGATGTAACATAAATGCAATTTAGAAATGGCATATACAATTTAAAAATTATAAAGGCTATTATGATGCTATGAATTCATGCCAAGAAGGAGCACCACAGATGCAATATTTGCTTTGAGAATGTTGATGGAGAAGTACAGAGAGGGTCAGAAAGAGCTGCGTTGTGTCTTTGTAGATTTAGAGAAAGCGTATGACAGGGTGCCAAGAGAGGAGCTGTGGTATTGTGTGAGGAGGTCTGGAGTGGCAGAGAAGTATGTTAGAGTGGTGCAGGATATGTATGAGAGCAGTAGGACAATGGTAAGGTGTGCGGTAGGTGTGACAGAGGAGTTCACGGTGAAGGTGGGACTGCATCAAGGATCGGCTCTGAGCCCCTTCTTGTTTGCAGTGGTGATGGACAGGCTGACAGATGAGGTCAGACAGGAATCTCCATGGAATATGATGTTTGCGGATGACATTGTGATCTGTAGTGAGAGCAGGGAGCAGGTGGAGGAAACTCTAGAGAGGTGGAGGTTTGCTCTGGAGAGAAGAGGAATGAAGGTTAGTCGCAGCAAGACAGAATACATGTGTGTGAATGAGAGGGATCCAAGTGGAACAGTGAGGTTACAGGGAGAAGAGATAAAGAAGGTGCAGGATTTTAAGTACTTAGGGTCAACAGTCCAGAGCAACGGGGAGTGTGGAAAAGAGGTGAAGAAGCGTGTGCAGGCAGGTTGGAATGGGTGGAGAAAAGTGTCAGGTCTGTTGTGTGATAAAAGAGTACCAGCAAGAATGAAAGGAAAGGTGTTGTAACGAATTCAAAAGGCATTATTAGCATTATTCTTTTCCACCAGAATAATGTAATGGATCAACTTTAAACATGAAATGAAACAGAAGCGCACGCTTGGATTCAACGCACCTTTTTAAAGGAGACGAGTTTTAAAGCGTGCCCGCATTATCTACCAGAATGTGTAGTAACTCGGATGAATCTGCAACGTTTAAAATAATATTCTCCACCAGTTACGATTTACGTAACAAATTAAAAGATGTTTAACACGTTTAAATGTATTCTCCAATTTATGTAAGGAATTAGCTCGAGTGGCGTGAAATATATCTATATATCTAATCAACGCGTGTTGTGACCAGTTATAAATATACATCAGCCATAAAAGGGAATTCATGTAGGTGCACATATACATATAGATAATTAACTACAACGGATTATAATTAATTATGACTATGTATGTGGTCTAGATCAGCTTTATGAACTCTAAAGAGTGAGTTTATCCTTCTGGCCGGGAAGAATTAACCCACGAAGTTTGTTATTAAAGATTAGAGCGGGTAATCGAGATCGCAGCGTTTAATTTACTCTATCACGTCAACAAAACAGAGACCATCAAGCGTGGGATAATAGATTTTAATAGCTATATGTGACTATGGATACACACGACTAACTCTAAGCAAAACATACATATATACACATCTATATACAGGGAGAGAAAAGGGATAGAGAGAAAGTGATGAAAGAAAGGGAAGCAGACAAAAACACAACTAATTAGCCTTTTTCAGAACCAGCACAAACTTAATTCTCCTGTAACACAGGGGTACAATCTTAAACGCAGATATAGGTCATTAACTATACTTGCATGGCCTCAAGGTTGAGAGTTTGTGCGAGGTCGTGTAGAGTTCGCTGGTTCGTTGTTGTTTAAAAAGGCGTGAGCCCGGAGGTAGTTGCATCTTGTGTCCGGAGAGAGAGAGAGATCCTGGCTTCCTCTTCCCGGGGCACGTGGCCCCGGGGGAGAGAAACCGGAAGAAGTGTAGGAGTGAAGTTAAAGAGTCGAGAGGTGAACTCTGACTCTAACTGGAGTTGAAGTGAGCGTGGTGTTGTTTTGAAGACAACACCAACGCACACGCCTCTTTGGGCTATGGGCCAATCAGGAAGTTGGGTTTGCATGTCCGGATGACTCTCTTTGTCTGGTCTCGGACCCTAATTTAAATGTCCAGGGAGGAGCTGGTTTATACCGTGTTATAAATGAAATTAAGGGAAAACATGAAATGATGTATCCCATTGCAATATGATATGCATAATCAATCCGGGTATCTCGAGACGATTAACTACATACCAAATTCGATGGACTTGTAAAGAATATTACAAATAAAACCTGGTTACAGACATTTAAAATGATATGCTAGATTAGAACTATCTAAAGTCATTAAGGTTAGTTACATAAACACACAATATATGTAAACAAGATAACATCACACTATTTAGACATTACATATAATTACACGTTACATTGAAGAGAAAGAGATTTCTCCATTGTGTGTGTAAGGTAAGCTTGTGTGTGTGTGTGTGTGTGTGTGTGTGTGTGTGTGTGTGTGTGTGTGTGTGTGTGTGTGTGCGCGTGTGCGCGTGTGTATGTCCAGAAGAGGGGGCTGGCGTTCTTCTAATGTCCCACCGGTCCTTGGTCACCTCAGGGTGACCTTAGGGAGGACATTTCTCCTCTGGCCTGCTGATTCTGAGGCTAAATCTATATGGTCGTAAACCGAGATTAGATCAAAGACTTACAGGCCCTTGGTCGGAGTTTTGGTGGACCCCTGCTGACGAACTAATCATGAAGTTTAACAGACGTTCAGTCATCAAAGGTTTCTTTTATTGCAGGGGTAAGTCCTGTGTGGGTTCCAAAGAGTCTTTTGCATCCCAAAGGTGCATCTGGTCAAAGGAGGCCTCTCGGGGTTACTCTGGGTCGCCTGAGTGGTGAAACTTTCGATGTTTCGTTTGGGTTAATTTAGAAATCAGTTTGAGCATAGTCATACGCTACAGTGTACAGGACAGTAGTGAGACCAGCGATGTTGTATGGTTTGGAGACAGTTGCACTGAGGAAAAGACAGGAGGAAGAGTTAGAGGTAGCAGAGCTAAAGATGTTGAGGTTCTCTTTGGGAGTGACGAGGATGGATAGGATCAGGAATGAGTACATCAGGGGGACAGCACATGTGAGATGTTTTGGAGACAAAGTTAGAGAGGCCAGGTTGACATGGTTTGGACATGTTCAGAGGAGGGAGAGTGAATATATCGGTAAAAGGATGCTGAGGTTAGAGCTGCCAGGCAGGAGGCCGAGAGGAAGACCAAAGAGGAGGTTTATGGATGTAGTGAAGGAGGACATGAAGGTAGTCGGTCTGAGAGAAGAGGATGCAGGGGATAGGGCTAGATGGAGGCAGATGATTCGCTGTGGCGACCCCTGAAGGGAACAGCCGAAAGGAAAAGAAGATTATGATGCTATGAATTAGAAGATCTAATAGTAGTCTAGTATATCAGTATATTGCCATATGAATAGTCCTGATTTTAATTATCACAATAATGACTGCAAAGTTAGTTTAACTTAATACAACCCCAATTCCAAAAAAGTTGGGATGGGGGCAACAAAGAAACAGCTTCAGGAACATTTTGCAACTAATTAGGTTAATTGGCAACAGGTCAGTAACATTATTGGGTATAAAAAGAGTGTCTTAGAGAGACAGAGTCTCACAGAAATAAAGATGGGATGGAATCTGGATGGAAGCGTATGCTGCTCTAAAACCTGTATATACATTTCAGCATTGATGGTGCCTTTCCAGATGTGCAAGCTGTCCATTTCATAGGCACTAATGCACCCCCATACCATCAGAGATCCAGCCTTTTGAACTGAGTGCTGATAAAAAGCTGGGTGGTCCCTCTCCTCTTAGTCCTCTTTAGTTTAGAGGACGCTGTGTCCATGGTTTCCTAAAAGAATTTCAAATTTTAATTCATCTGACCACAGAACAGTTTTCCACTTTGTCTCAGTCCATTTTAAATGAGCTTTGGCCCAGAGAAGACAGCGGCGTCTCCGGATCATATTCACATATGGCTTCTTATTCAGAGTGGTCCTGAGCCTCCTCCTGGTGGTCAAAGGTGGCCTAGCCATTGATGCTGCCTAAGGCTAGGCTGTTACAAAGTACAGAATAGAAATGACAGGGTTTGCAGTTAAAGGACAGTAATCAGTGATGGTGTGATGGAGTCTAAAACCTTCCATATTTTCTCCCTGATTAAGTCCTTTCTTGTGATGGCACTGTTTTGGGTTATTGTCTTGCTGCATGAGTAAGTTCCTCCTAATTGGATTGGATGCATTTCTCTGTCAATTGGCAGAGAAAATATTTCTGTAGACATTTGAATTCATTCTGCTGTTACCATCATGAGTTATGTCATAATAAATATTAGCCCATTCCGGAAGAAACCATGCAAGTCCAAGACATGACACTATCTCCACTGTGCTTGATTGATGTGCTTGTTTGTTTTGGCTCATGAGCAGATCCTTTCTTTCTCCACACTTTGGCCTTTCCATCACTTTGGTAGTGGTTAATCTTAGATCCAGAACTTTTGTGGCTCATCCCTGTATTTGTTTGTGAAATCCAATCTGGTCTTCTTAATCTTCCTGCTGATGAGTGGTTTGCATCTTGGGGTATGACATCTATATTTCTGCTCTCAAAGTTGTTTTTGAATGGTGGATTGTGATACCTTTACTCCTGCTCTGTAGAGGTTGTTGATGTCACCGACTGTTATTTTGGGGGTTTTCTTCACAGCTCTCACAATGTTTCTGTTATCAACTGCTTTCAACTGTTTTCCTTGGCTAGCCTGTTCAATGTCTGGTTGTTAGTACACCACTGGTTTCTTTCTTTTTTAGGACATTCCAAATTGCTGTATTTGTGCAATGGCTCTGATTGATTTTCCCTATTGTCTCTGCTTCAAAATGGCTTTTATATATATATATATATATATATATATATATATATATATATATATATATATATATATATATATATATATATATATATATATATATATATATATATATGCACACACACACACAGTATCTCACAAAAGTGAGTACACCCCTCAAATTTTTGTAAATATTTTATTATATCTTTTCATGGGACAACAATGACGACAAATGACACTTTGCTACAATGTAAAGTAGTGAGTGTACAGCTTGTATAACAGTGTAAATTTGCTGTCCCCTCAAAATAACTCAACACACAGCCATTAATGTCTAAACCACTGTCAACAAAAGTGAGTACACCCCTAAGTGAAAATGTCCAAATTGGGCCCAATTAGCCATTTTCCCTCCCCGGTGTCAGGTGACTCATGAGTGTTACAAGGTCTCAGGTGTGAATGGGGAGCAGGTGTGTTAAGTTTGGTGTTATCACTCTCACACTCTCTCATACTGGTCACTGGAAGTTCACCATGGCACCTCATGGCAAAGAACTCTCTGAGGATCTGAAAAAAAGAATTGTTGCTCTACATAAAGATGGCCTAGGCTATAAGAAGATTGCCAACACCCTGAAACTGAGCTGCAGCACGGTGGCTAAGACCATACAGCGGTTTAACAGGACAGGTTCCACTCAGAACAGGCCTCGCCATGGTCGACCAAAGAAGTTGAGTGCACGTGCTCAGCATCATATCCAGAGGTTGGCTTTGCAGAATAGACGTATGAGTGCTGCCAGCATTGCTGCAGAGGTTGAAGGGGTGGGGGGTCAGCCTGTCAGTGCTCAGACCATACGCCGCACACCGCATCAAATTGGTCTGCATGGCTGTCGTCCCAGAAGGAAGCCTCTTCTAAAGATGATGCCCAAGAAAGCCTGCAAACAGATTGCTGAAGACAAGCAGACTAAGGACATGAATTACTGGAACCATGTCCTGTGGTCTGATGAGACCAAGATAAACTTATTTGGTTCAGATAGTGTCAAGCGTGTGTGGCAGCAACCAGGTGAGGAGTACAAAGACAAGTGTGTCTTGCCTATAGTCAAGCATGGTGGTGGCAGTGTCATGGTCTGGGGCTGCATGAGTGCTGCCGGCACTGGAGAGCTAATGCCAACATGTACTGTGACATACTGAAGCAGAGCATGATCCCCTCCCTTCGTAAACTGGGCCGCAGGGCAGTATTCCAACATGATGATGACCCCAAACACACCTCCAAGATGACCACTGCCTTGCTAAAGAAGCTGAGGGTAAAGGTGATGGACTGGCCAAGCATGTCTCCAGACCTAAACCCTATTGAGCATCTGTGGGGCATCCTCAAACGGAAGGTGGAGGAGTGCAAGGTCTCTAACATCCACCAGCTCTGTGATGTTGTCATGGAGGAGTGGAAGAGGACTCCAGTGGCAACCTGTGAAGCTCTGGTGAACTCCATGCCCAACAGGGTTAAGGCAGTGCAGGACAAAGTGTCATTTTGTCAGTGTTGTCCCATGAAAAGATATAATAAAATATTTACAAAAATGTGAGGGGTGTACTCACTTTTGTGAGATACTGTGTGTGTGTGTGCATATATATATATATATATATATATATATATATATATATATATATATATATATATATATATATATATATATATATATATATATATATATATATATATATATATATATATATACATACATACGCAATACTGTGAAAGTTTTAGGCAGGTATGGAAAAATGCTGTAACATAAGAATGCTTTCAAAAATAGACATGTTAATAGTTTCTATTTATCAATTATTGCAAAGTGAGTGAACAGAAGAAAAATCTGCATCAACTCAATATTTGGTGTGACCACCCTTTGCCTTCAAAACAGCATCAATTCTTCTGATCATCAATTCTTCTAGGTATACTTGCACACAGTTTTTGAAGGAACTCGGCAGATAGGTTGGCCCAAACATCTTGGATAACTAACCACAGTTCTTCTGTGGATTTAGGCAGCCTCAGTTGCTTCTCTCTCTTCATGTAATCCCAGACAGACTCAATGATGTTGAGATCAGGGCTCTGTGGGGGCCATACCACCACTTCCAGGACTCCTTATTCTTCTTTACGCTGAAGATAGTTCTTAATGACTTTCGCTGTATTTTTGGGATCGTTGTCATGAATAATGTGCAGAATAAATGTGAGGCCAATCAGATTCCTCCCTGATGGTATTGCATGATGGATAAGTATCTGCCTGTATTAATAATTAATAAATAAATTAATTCAAACTTGCAAGGAACCTCCACTATGCTTCACTGTTGCCTGCAGACACACATTCATGCACCGCTCTCCAGCCCTTGGTGAACAAACTGCCTTCTGCTACAGCCAAATATGTCAAATTTTGACTCATCATTCCAGAGCACCTGATGCCATTTTTCTGCAACCCAGTTCCTGTGTTTTCGTGCACAGTTGAGTCGCTTGGTGCTGTTTCCACATCGGAGGTATGGCTTTTTGGCCGCAAGTCTTTCATGAAGGCCACTTCTGACCAGACATCTCCAGACAATAGATGGGTGTACAAGGGTCCCACTGGTTTCTGCCAGGTCTGAGCTGATGGCACTGCTGGACATCTTCAGAAGGGAAGTAACCTTGATGTGTCTTTTATCTGCTGTAGTAAGTTTCCTTGGCCGACCACTGTGTCCACAGTCCTCAACGTTGCCCATTTCTTTGTGCTTCTTCAAAAGAGCACATCTGGAAACCCCTGTCTGCCTTGAAATTTCTGCCTGGGAGAGACCTTGCTGATGCAGTATCCTGCAGTAAGTCCTTCTGTCTTGTTGCTGTGCTCAGTCTTGCCATGGTGTATGACTTTTGACCATAAACTGTCTTCATCAACCTCACCTTGTTAGCTGAGTTTGGCTGTTCCTCACCCAGTATTATTCCTACTACACAGCTGTTTCTGTTTCAGTTAACGATTGTGTTTCAACCTACATATTGAATTGATGATCATTAGCACCTGTTTGGTATAATTGTTTAATCATACACCTGACTATATACCTACAAAATCCCTGACTTTGTGCAAGTTTACCTAGAAGAATTGATGCTGTTTTGAAGGCAAAGGGTGGTCACACCAAATATTGATTTGATGTAGAGTTTTCTTCTGTTCACTCACTTTGCATTTTGTTAATTGATAAATATAAACTATTAATTAACATGTCTATTTTTGAAAGCATTCTTACTTTACAGCATTTTTTTTCACACCCCCCTAAAACATTTGCACAGTACTGTGTGTGTGTGTGTGTGTGTGTGTGTGTGTGTGTGTGTGTGTGTGTGTGTGTGTGTGTGTGTGTATATATATATATATATATATATAAAATGGTAGGTGTATTTTAACAGTGAGAGACATAACAACAAAAATCCAGAAAAACACATTTCAAAAAAGTTATAAATTGATTTGCATTTTAATGAAGAAGAAGAAGAAGAAGAAGAAGAAGAAGAAGAAGAAGTTTTATTTATATAGTGCCTTTCCAAAGCTCAAGGTCGCTTTACACAATATATATCAAATACATACAAGTACATACAACACAATTCACATCATTGAAAGTACATTTCAAATAGATACGTTTTTAGCTGGGTCTTGAAACTAGGCAGAGAAGTGATGTTATGGAGAGTAAGAGGTAGTGTGTTCCACAGTTTCGGAGCAGCAACACAAAATGACCTTCCACCTGCAGTGGCAAGCCGAAATCCGGGTATGGACAAGAGGCCAAGTTCTGATGATCTAAGGGACCGGGTAGGGCAGTATGGGTGAAGTAAGTCAGATACCTTGAATGTTAGAAGTAGTATCTTAAATTGAATACGTGATACCACAGGTAGCCAGTGGAGATCATGCAGAAGAGGAGTGATATGAACAGAGCGCCTGGTGGAGGTGAGAACCCTTGCAGCTGAGTTTTGAACATACTGTAATCTTGAAATGTGTTTTTTGGGCAAGCCAGTAAATAGGGCATTACAATAATCCAGACGTGAAGTGATTAGGGCATGAACTAAGATTTCAGCATCAGTCAGAGTGAGAGAGGATCGAAGACGCGCAATATTACGAAGGTGGTAAAAGGAGTTTTTAAGTATAGCGTTAATATGGGAATCAAAAGAGAGAGCTGTGTCAAATACAACACCAGGATTATGGGCAGAGGAAGAAGATTTAACAGGATCCCCATCAATATCAAATTACATATCCATCCTTTTGCCTGATGTAGTCGAACCAATAAACAATATTTCAGTTTTGTTATCATTCAGTTTTAAAAAGTTCAGGGACATCCAGTGTTTGATGTCCCTAATACATGCAGTGAGTGAATCAGAGAAGGATGGGTTATCAGAGCTGGTGGTAAGGTAAATTTGGATGACATCAGCATAACAATGAAATAGAAGTCCATGCATGCGTATGATGTCACCAAGTGGATACATATAAATGATAAACAGTAGTGGCCCAAGAACAGAACCTTGAGGAACACCCTGCATCAGAGGAGCAGTGGCGGATTTGTACCCTTCAATAGTGATATAATACTTTCTATCATTGAGGTAGGAGATGAGCCAGGAAAGAGCTGGACCAGTGATGCCGATTTCAGAGAGACGAGAGATAAGTATATCATGACAGACAGTGTCAAATGCAGAGCTTAGATCAAGGAGAATTAAAATATTTATTAACCCAGAATCAATGGACAGGAGAATGTCATTAACCACACGAAGAAGAGCAGTTTCAGTGCTGTGAGATGGACGAAATCCAGACTGGAAAGGTTCAAAGAGACCATTTGCATCTAAGTAAGACCTTAATTGTGAGGCCACTACTTTTTCCAAAATTTTACTTAAAAATGGTAAGTTTGAGATTGGTCTGTAATTGTTCATATTTTGATGGTCAAGGCCAGATTTCTTAAGAATGGGAGTCACCGCAGCAGTTTTTACTTCTGCTGGAACAGTACCAGATGCTAGGCTACAGTTTATCAAATGAGTTATGAAGGGTGAGACTTCATAAACACACATTTTTAGCAAAATAGTAGGTGCAGGGTCAAGCTGAGAGGATTTAGAATTGGACTTCATAAGCAAATCACATACAGCAGAGGGTGTAGTGGAAATGAAAGCAGAGAAGGAGCACTTTGAGTGAGCTGTCCTAAACTCAACATGTGGGGCACCAGCATGAGGGGTATATTTGGCAATGGATTCAGTGGTAGTCTTCAGTTTGTCCAGTTTGTCAAAAAATTGAGAAAAACTATTCACAAGCTTCTCAGAGCCAGAGATAGCATGCTGTAGAGGGTTAGCAAGCTTCTTTACCGTGGCAAAAAGTGACTTGGATCTGCAAGTAGAGTTCCTGATTTCTGAAGGACAATGGGATAGTAAGGATTCTGACAAAAGAGAAGTCCTTATTGACCAGAGAAAGCTGATGGGTTCACAGAACTGATTTTACAGTAGGTGAGCATTTTTTAATAGGCAGTAAAGATATAGGAAAACTAAAGGTGAAATTTAAAAGTTTATGATCAGAGAAAGCAAAATCAGAACCAGTAACAGAGACATTATGTAAACCAGATGTACAGATGAGATCCAGTATATGACCCCTGGAATGAGTAGCAAAAGTAATATGTTGGATTAGATTGAAACAATCCAATACAGACATTAATTCATTGCACTGCACAGTGTTTTCATGTATGTTAAAATCACCAAGTACAATTACAGATGAATATCTAGAACAGACAAGAGTGAGTAGTTTACTAATCTCAGAGAAAAAATCAGAGTGAAATCTTGGAGGTCGATAGATTAGGATCACACCCATTGATGTTTGACTAACCATTTTCAGTGCCAGGTATTCAAAAGATGCAACATTATAAAACTCAATCTCAGATATTTTAATGAGTAATAATAGATAATGAGTGAAATAAGTATTTGACCCCTTCGACTTAGTACTTGGTGGCAAAACCCTTGTTGGCAATCACAGAGGTCAGACGTTTCTTGTAGTTGGCCACCAGGTTTGCACACATCTCAGGAGGGATTTTGTAGAAATCCTCTCCAAGTCATTAAGGTCTCGAGGCTGACATTTGGCAACTCGAACCTTCAGCTCCCTCCACAGATTTTCTATGGGATTAAGGTCTGGAGACTGGCTAGACCACTCCAGGACCTTAATGTGCTTCTTCTTGAGTAACTCCTTTGTTGCCTTAGCTGTGTCTTTTGGGTCATTGTCATGCTGGAATACCCATCCACGACCCATTTTCAATGCCCTGGCTGAGGGAAGGAGGTTCTCACCCAAGATTTGATGGTCCATCGTCCCTTTGATGCAGTGCAGTTGTCCTGTCCCCTTAGCGGAAAAACACCCTCAAAGCATAATGTTTCCACCTCCATGTTTGACGGTGGGGATGGTGTTCTTGGGGTCATAGGCAGCATTCCTCCTCCTCCAAACACGGCGAGTTGAGTTGATGCCAAAGAGCTCGATTTTGGTCTCATCTGATCACAACACTTTCACCCAGTTCTCCTCTGAATCATTCAGGCAAACTTCAGACGGGCCTGTACATGTGCTTTCATGAGCAGGGGGACCTTGCGGGCGCTCCAGGATTTCAGTCCTTCACAGCGTAATGTGTTACCAATTGTTTTCTTGGTGACTATGGTCCCAGCTGCCTTGAGATCATTAACAAGATACTCCCGTGTAGTTCTGGACTGATTCCTCACCGTTCTCATGATCATTGAAACCCCACGAGGTGAGATCTTGCATGGAGTCCCAGACCGAGGGAGACTGACAGTTATTTTGTGTTTCTTCCATTTGTGAATAATCACACCAACTGTTGTCACCTTCTCACCAAGCTGCTTGGCGATGGTCTTGTAGCCCATTCCAGCCTTGTGTAGGTCTACAATCTTGTCCCTGACATCCTTGGACAGCTCTTTGGTCTTGGCCATGGTGGAGAGTTTGGAATCTGATTGATTTCTTGCTTCTGTGGACAGGTGTCTTTTATACAGGTAACAAGCTGAGATTAGGAGCACTCCTTTAAGAGAGTGCTCCTAATCTCAGCTAGTTACCTGTGTAAAAGACACTTGGGAGCCAGAAATCTTGCTGATTGTTTGGGGATAAAATATTTATTTCACTCATTAAAATGCAAATCAATTTATAACTTTTTTGAAATGCATTTTTCTGGATTTTTTTGTTGTTATTCTGTCTCTCACTGTTAAAATATACCTACCATTAAAATTATAGACTGATCATTTCTTTGTCAGTGGGCAAACGTACAAAATCAGCAGGGGATCAAATACTTTTTCCCCCCACTGTATACAGGTGCATCTCAATAAATTAGAATGTCGTGGAAAAGTTCATTTATTTCAGTAATTCAACTCAAATTGTGAAACTCGTGTATTAAATAAATTCAATGCACACAGACTGAAGTAGTTTAAGTCTTTGGTTCTTTTAATTGTGATGATTTTGGCTCACATTTAACAAAAACCCACCAATTCACTATCTCAACAAATTAGAATACTTCATAAGACCAATAAAAAAAACATTTTTAGTGAATTGTTGGCCTTCTGGAAAGTATGTTCATTTACTGTATATGTACTCAATACTTGGTAGGGGCTCCTTTTGCTTTAATTACTGCCTCAATTCGGCGTGGCATGGAGGTGATCAGTTTGTGGCACTGCTGAGGTGGTATGGAAGCCCAGGTTTCTTTGACAGTGGCCTTCAGCTCATCTGCATTTTTTGGTTTCTTGTTTCTCATTTTCCTCTTGACAATACCCCATAGATTCTCTATGGGGTTCAGGTGTGGTGAGTTTGCTGGCCAGTCAAGCACACCAACACCATGGTCATTTAACCAACTTTTGGTGCTTTTGGCAGTGTGGGCAGGTGCCAAATCCTGCTGGAAAAGGAAATCAGCATCTTCAAAAAGCTGGTCAGCAGAAGGAAGTATGAAGTGCTCCAAAATTTCTTGGTGAACAGGTGCAGTGACTTTGGTTTTCAAAAAACACAATGGACCAACACCAGCAGATGACATTGCACCCCAAATCATCACAGACTGTGGAAACTTAACACTGGACTTCAAGCAACTTGGGTTGCGAGCTTCTCCACCCTTCCTCCAGACTCTAGAACCTTGGTTTCCAAATGAAATACAAAACTTGCTCTCATCTGAAAAGAGGACTTTGGACCACTGGTCAACAGTCCAGTTCTTCTTCTCCTTAGCCCAGGTAAGACGCCTCTGACGTTGTCTGTGGTTCAGGAGTGGCTTAACAAGAGGAATACGACAACTGTAGCCAAATTCCTTGACACGTCTGTGTGTGGTGGCTCTTGATGCCTTGACCTCAGCCTCAGTCCATTCCTTGTGAAGTTCACTCAAATTCTTGAATCGATTTTGCTTGATAATCCTCATAAGGCTGCGGTTCTCTCGGTTGGTTGTGCATCTTTTTCTTCCACACTTTTTCCTTCCACTCAACTTTCTGTTAACATGCTTGGATACAGCACTCTGTGAACAGCCAGCTTCTTTGGCAATGAATGTTTGTGGCTTACCTAGTGAACCAAACTGAGAGACCATTTTGAAGGCTCAGGAAACCTTTGCAGGTGTTTTGAGTTGATTAGCTGATTGGCATGTCACCATATTCTAATTTGTTGAGATAGTGAATTGGTGGGTTTTTGTTAAATGTGAGACAAAATCATCACAATTAAAAGAACCAAAGACTTCAACTACTTCAGTCTGTGTGCATTGAATTTATTTAATACACGAGTTTCACAATTTGAGTTGAATTACTGAAATAAATGAACTTTTCCACAACATTCTAATTTATTGAGATGCACCTGTATGTGTGTGTGTGTATATATATATATATATACACACACACACACACACACACACACACACACACACACACACACACACACAGTGGGGGGGAAAAGTATTTGATCCCCTGCTGATTTTGTACGTGGTCTTATATAGGGCTAAGAACAAAAATAGCACCCTTTTGGATCCGGAGAGGCTGCTGCGTGCTACTGCCGCGCCACCATCTTTGTTCTATACATGCTATACCATATATCTAGTGTCTGGTTCTATACCTATAAAACCTATAATACCTAAAATAAGGAGGACCTACACAATATGATGCAGATAGTTTTAATGTTATGGCTGATCAGTGTACAACCTGAATGATACGCTGGTCTATTGTCGGAATGAGATTCTTCTGGCCAACAGTCCCAGAGACACTTTAAACATAGCAGTTTCCCTGTATAAAGTGCTTGGTGGGGGGAAACAATCACCATTCATGTGTGAGATCCATATAATAAGAAGAATAAGAATGAGCTAGCAGGGGGACCGATTCCAGGGAGTGAATTTCAAGGGGGCACGTCATTCCAGTTGAAACTGGCTACATTTTTTTTCCGTGAAATGAAGAGAGTTTCTATTTTTTATCCACTTGAAAGCCTACTAAAGTGAGTTCCACTTATAAGCATAGCAGGGATATTCTGCGTTTGGTTGCACAATGTTGACTTACGTGATTAGCCATAATAACTACAGGCTGCAGCCAATGTGAACGCTTCTGTGTTTGGGTGCGCAATGTTGACTTTCCTGATTGGCCATAATACCTACAGGCTGCAACCAATGGGAACGCTTGTCTATCAGTGCACGTCCTCACAGGACCGATCAGACCACCTCAGCTAAGTTAACGGAGTCTTAATGGAGCCGAAATCTGTTAAAGTAACTATCGCATCTGTTAAAGTAACTGTTTATGTTAACATAAACAGTTACTTTAACAGATGTGATAGTAGAAATTTTGATATGTATAAAACTGCATGCACGTACCTGAAATTATCCGGGTTTTATCCATTTTGTATGCCCTTCTTCATCTTCAGCAGCAGAAGACTTTTGTCAGCCAAGAACAGAAATCTGAAGCTATAGTGGGCTCACTAAAACTGGACAGTTGAAGATTAGAAAAAAAATCGCCTGGTCTTTTTCAAATCTTCAGCTGTCAAGTTCTGGTGATGCTGTGTCCACTGTAGCTTCACATTCCTATTCTTGGCTGACAGGAGTGGAACCCAATGTGGTCTTCCTAGTTTTACTGTTCATTGTTATTCCTTTTTTTGTGTAAAGACAAAAGATGATTTTAAAAGATGTCAAGACCAAATAGGGATTGTCATGTTGGGCCTTAATGTTCCTGTATGTGTGGAAAAATGTGTACTATCAAACAAAGGACTGTTTAATGTCTCAATTGCCATTTAAAAAAATATTTTCATCCTTTTCTTTTTTTAAAATAATATTTCTAAAAATATAGTTGCAACTTGCACACAACTGTTGCTCTATTGTGTTTTTATCCCATTTCTGTAAACAATACTGTTTGTCATCATTGCTATACACTTTCTTTATCGTTACTATACAGTTAATGTTAATAGTTGTAACATACACTTTCTGTCAAAATGTCATGCTGATTTATGACCCTGTGTAATTTACCTCATGTCATCCCGATTGGCATTTCTGTGTGCCATGTAATTTATGATGTTCCGGTATTCGTGTTCCGGTATGTGTGTGTGCATGTGTGATAGTGGCCATTGTGTTTTCCTGTGTGTGTGTGTGTGTGTGTGTGTGTGTGTGTGTGTGTGTGTGTGTGTGTGTGTGTGTGTGTGTGTTGGTCAGTTGTTGGATTCCACCCCCGAATGTTTACGAAGTATTAATGAGTTTGAGGAATGTGGGGCATCCCAGGTTTTCGCAGTTTACACCCCAAAGGTGTACGTCCTGAATCTGATGTTTAAATAATGGTTAAAGATGCTGTGGTTAAAACACAGAAGACACGCTGCAACTCTCTGTTACAGCTCCGTGTATGTCTGCTCCGCAAACTCCTAAAACCCCTAGAAGGGCGATGTGTATTTCAGCAGCAAGAGCTCCTGTTGAAATGAGAGCGGAATTGACTTTTGTGCCCAGGAAAAAACAAAATGTAAGTTTAATAAATTTTCTTCATGAAGATGAGGATATTGTGAAGATACTGGTGTTTCACCAAGAGCAGGGCGTTACCAACCCCGAAGACCGGCTCTTAAGCCTGCTCTCGTAGTACAGCCATTAAAAACGTCTGCAGATCGGTACATTTGCTACATACATACACAATGTCTCAAGAATGTATGTCTGTCTCCTGCTACAGCAATGCGCCTGAGACAGCCCCGGCAATGCCTGATGACAACGCAACACCGCTGGAACCCCTCCCACAGACATGTGACAACATTTGGCTGGATGAATTTTACATCGATCTGGGGTATCACAACATGACATTCATTACAACGCCATATGGTAACGCTGGAGCAATAGCTGGAGATCGATGCCACAGACAGTTGTATCTGACGGCTTCAAAATCATAAAAACGATTGTCGTGGTCCTTCTGGAACATCTCGTTAACAAAAAGCTGAAAGAACTCTGTTTGGGCTGTGAGGTGGACCACCCGAGTCAGCTTAGACATTCCTGCCTGTTCGAACCTGGCGCCCATTTTGTCAACGGCTACTTTGAGGAACTGTCACGTAATCTGGTTAAACCGGGACTTAACACATCATAGCACAAGCATTGAGCCGGCGTGGTGTGAGGACTCACCCAGAGAGCATTCAAGGTGCGGTGGACACTATTTTGCATGAACTGTGTGACAAAGTTTACATCGTGGAAAAGCTTCATGAAGTCCGAGAGAAAATTGTGGATGGCAGCAGCGAATAGATTATCTATGATGCCGTGGACAGTTGGAAAGGATCTGTGCAAATTCCCTGAGTGTGATACTGAAATGGGGAACACATGCTGTGCAACAGGTCTGGCAAAGTATCTACTTAAACGTAGTATTAAGATGTGAGATGTGCAACTTGATGTACAAGATCATTAATGACAGTGTTGATGTATCTGTTGCTGTAAACGGATGCGGTGTTGACCCCAAACGTTTAACAACCCTCAAGAAGCAAATGTGTGTCAAATGAATGGACAGATATGATGCATATGTGTATTAATGCGGGCGATCCAATTTGTGCAACTATCAGAAAAATACTAGACCTGATGGCAGTTATATTAGAATTGCTGACATAATGTGTATGTGTGCATATGTGACAATGATTTATGTGTAATCATGATGTCAAGAAATGATCAGACTGATGTTTGTGAAATTGTTGAAACATTAGTTGATTACGTTGTTGAGGAAAACACTGTGATGTGTATACAATTCCTACAGCATCTCGATGCTGTGTGATGCCGTTGTTTTCTTTTACCGAAATAAAACCCCAAAACATTTAAACCATCTGAGTTATTCTTTTGTGGAGTCTGAACTGTTAATATGTCAGAAGAAATGAAAAATATTTATTAAAACCCTTCTAACCCAGGTTCTTTAGGAGGTAAAAAATGTTTAAAAGATGGTGTTTTAAAAGAAACGGGTGTTCGTTTAACCGATAAACAAGTTTTGGACTGGCTGGCCGGCAAGGATGCTTACACACTACACAGAGCTGTCCCTCTAAAATACAAAAGGAATCGGGTTTTTGTCTATGGTATTGATATGCAGTTCCAGGCCGATCTAGTCGATATGTCTGCATACGCCGAGGAAACTGACAACAATCATTTTCTGTTGACGTGCATAGATCTGTTTAGTAAATACGCCTGGACGCGTATATTAAAAACAAGTGCGGCGCCGAGGTGACAAAAGCTTTTGAAACTATACTGAAAGAGGGCCATCTGCCATGCAAAATTACAGACAGACAATCGAAAGGAGTTTTTTAACAAACATTTACAAAAAAGTACATCAGACATTTTGCACCCGCCACAGAATTAAAGGCCTGTGTCGTTGAGTGGTTTAATAGAACCTTAAAAGGTAGGATGTGGAGATATTTAACAGCTACAAATTCTAAACGCTACATCGATATACTTCAAGATATCACGGATGGGTACAACATCAGCTATCACAGACGCATCAAGATGAGACCGGTTGATGTGAACAGTGAAAACGAATCTGTGGTGTTTCATAATCTATATGGGTCTAGCAGGGTTCACGGTGTCAACCCAAATTTTAAATATAAAGTTGGCAACATTGTTAGAATTTCTAAAGTAAGCGGTCCATTCACAAAAGGGTATGAGGAAAACTATACGCACTAGTTTTTCACTATAATAGAGTGCGTCCCACGTGACCTGCCTGTCTACAGATTGTGTGATTATGACGGCGATGTCATCGACGGTATTTTTTACGAGAAGGAATTACAAAAAATTTGTGAACAAAAACAAGACATTTAAAGTGGAAAAAATTTTAGACAAGAAGAAACAAGGTCGGAAAACTTTATTGTTGGTTCGATGGCTCGGATGGCCTGCAAAATTTGCGTCATGGATCGACCAGAAAGATTTGGTTGATGTACAGAAGCCATAAAAACAAAAGACCAACATAGGTCGCGCACACATAAAAAAAACCAACATGGCTGAGGATGGATTTTATGTCACGCTGCCCCGCAACGCCCCATTATCTGTTTATCCGGAAAACCGTATATCTAGTTATACAACCAGGTTGGTGAGAACTATAAACCAAAAAGGAGAATGGCAAGTTGGATTAATCAAATTTGAATATCCTGTGTCATGGTACACATTTAATGAGGAAGATGCTAAGTTCATTTTCAGCTATGATGAAACAAAGTCGTCAGATAGTAAGAATCACATCGCCGAAAATCCTGTTGACCCCAAAGAGCTTTTCACCACTGGCGATTAAAATATGTCAAATATACATTTGCCTGCCTAGTACATTAACTTGATTGATGTCTCTAGGATTTTTAAACAACACCAGATAATTTGCGTTTAAGCTGATGGCCCTGGCAAAATACATTCTGTACGATATAAATAGCACTAAGATTTCTGTGGTGAACATACTGTGTGAACACCTTCTCCACCTCGTTGCTCCCACTGGCCTCTTTCATCAGGTCATCAAAGATCAACAAATTAGTTTTGTTGACTGGGAACAAATCATCATCGTTCAGAGTCTGTGGTAGTCCTTCAACAAATTTTATTTTGTGCAATTTCAACAATTTGTCACCCAATGGTTGCCAACAATTATAAATACAGTGGGTATAGAAAAGAATCACCCCCCTTTAAATAATCACATTTTGTTGTTTTTCAGCCTGAAATGAAGACGGACACAGTTTTTGTTTTATCCAGCTGTATTTACTCAGTGCAACTTATAACATCCAAATGAAAGATATAACACCAACATGTCAGAAAATAAATAAATTAATAAATAAAAAAACAGAATCACTGAGTTGGAAAAAGGATCACCCCCCTCCTAAAAATGACTTGTAAACTCAATCAGGTGTAGCTAATCATCTTCACAATGGCATACAAAGCCATTTGACTTTCAACTGTGATCAGCCGTGGTCATTTTGATTAGCTCAGCATGAAAAGAGCTTTCCTGGAGCATTGTGTAGTGCAACTGAAGCAAATAATCAACTATGGGTGGCAAGGCACTGTCAAAAGATCTCCGGGATAAAGTTGTGGACAGGCACAAGTCAGGAGATGGATACAAAAAAATTTCAAAGGCTTTATCAGTGCCTAGAAGCACAGTGAAGTCTATTATTAAGAAGTGGGATGTATTTGGTACAACACAGACCCTCCCTGGATCAGGACGTCACTCCAAACTGGATGAAAGAGCCAGGAGGAAACTGGTCAGAGAGGCTACCAAGAGGCCTACAGCAACTCTGAAGCAGTTGCAGGAATTTATGACAAAGGTTGGTCATTGTGTGCATGTGACAACAATATCACATATTCTCCACAAATGTGGCTTGTATGGGAGGGTTGCAAGATGCCACTCCTCAAGAAAGGCATGAATGCACCTTGAAGATTCTGAGGCCACATGGAAAAAGGTGTTATGGTCAGATGACACTAAAATTGAATTATTTGGCCTCAACACCAAACGGTATGTCTGGCAGAAATCCAATACAGCTCACCATCCAAATAACACCATTTCTACAGTAAAGCATGGAGGTGGTAATATCCTGTTATGGGGGTGTTTCTCTGCAGCAGGGACTGGAGCACTTGTCAGGATAGAAGGAAAATGGATGGGGCAAAATACTGTCAAATTCTTGAGGAAAAGCTGCTGCCCTCTGCCAGAAAGTTGTCAATGGGAAGAAGGTTTACCTTCCAACATGACAATGACCCAAAGTACACAACAAAACTGACCACACAGTGGTTGAAGGAGAAAAAGGTGAATGTCCTTGCATGGCCTAGTCAGAGCCCCATTGAAAATCTGTGGAATGACTTGAAGACTGTAGTCCACAAACGGTCACCATAAAATTTAACTGAACTTGAGCAGTTCTGCAAAGAAGAGTGGGCAAATATTGCAAATGGATGTTGTAATCTGAAGTCAAAACCATCAGTGTCTCGTACACCCCTATGTCCAAAAAGATTGTCAGAAGCCATATGGAAGCGTGGAGAAATCGGGGAGCAGCACACGTTTGTTGTACAACACCTTAAACTTTTTGACGACTGACCTATTGTGTAGTGTGAAGTGTTTTTTATTTCTCACAATGCTGTCGGTGTATGCCAGTATATGACGGCTATTATCCTCCCCCACGATATAGTAATCGACAAGACTAATCAGAGTGTCTATCCTGATGGCTTTTGAGTTTACAGCACTGAGAGTGATACCCTTGGCTTTCATGCAGACCTTACCCTTGGGTAGCCATATGTTTTCGGACCCCCTGAACAAAACTCTACAATGTGATCCCCATCCCTAACCTCCTCAGTCAGATTACCGAGGTAAGGTCCCAATGGAGGATCCCAGTCACTGTCTCTAGATGTAAAGATGACACTGTCTGTCACTGTACAACAACCATTCCCCCAACTTGTCCATTAGATCATACAGCTCTAGATGCACATGCACGGTTGTAAACGCTCCAAGAAAGATGTTAATGTCATGGGTCTGACCGCCTTTCCTGTCCGCATAACACCACTGAATTAGTGCTACAGTGTCTGACATGAACTAGAAGTGTTTAATGTCATAAATGTTGCCAAAAATGTGTTGGGCAAACTGTTCGGGGTCTGAAACCAGCTCTGTACACAGCAAATTTTCACGCATAGAGAATCGACCCAAGGCAAGTTCAGCAGAAGCTTATTAATAGACCTGTGTGTGGGGTTAAGACTTATCTTGTCATGATTCAGCTTAATCCCTTCTTTCTCAAAGTAATCGGCGATGTATGATTCTTTGTCTGCATCTGTTACAACGTGCGCGGGGAATCCGCTGGCCTCTTGTTTGTACTGTAAAAACGTTTTAACAATCACAAAACAAGTTTCTGATCGCTGAGGAAAATGCCACACTTCGTCCACCTTCGTTACATTATAACCCTTCTCCATAGCCTTTAACAGCTCAATACTGACCCAACAGCCTGAAATAGCCCTTTCCTCATCATCGTGTCTACATGGGGCGGTCTGATTCTGTTGATCCGTGTATGTACGGCAGAGCGGAAACATAAGCTTACCACCAGTCCTATAGGGAAGGACGGGGTGTAGCAGCTTTCGCGGGGCAGCACCGTGGCTTTGACAAATCCATAATAATTTTCAAGAGGTTCAAACTCCGTAAAAATTATTTGGGGATGCCCTATGGGGTAGCATTTCTTGGCCTGGCAAAAGGGGTATAAACTTGTAAAGTCAACATATCGTATTTTTTCACCAATGTCGGCTTTATGATACAATTTGTATGCGTTAGTACGACCACCAAATAGAGCGCTGTGTGGTTTCAATCTTTCAGGATGTGTGGCCATGAACGCCATTACATCATCATCAGTCTGTTTAGCAGTGTTCCAAGAACACTCCCACATCACTTCTGCCTCCAAGCCATATGCACACTCTAAAATTTCTACCTTGTCATCAAACTGTCTTCTGAGTGTACCGTAAGGCAGTTTTGATAACGGGTGTAAATGGTTAGGATTATAACGACATTCATGCCTGTGAAACATACAGCCGTTGAATTCGAGCACTTTTTTTACACCGTCCTTTTCATAACCATCGAGATGCTATTTTCCAATCATCATCTCGGCGCGGTTTAACGCATACTGAACGTCTACGCCGCATGTTGTTTTAACATATTCAAGCTATTCAATGGAAATGTTTGAGTATGTCTTGTTCTGACTGGTGTATGTGTTGCTAGGGTGTCTTTTGGCAGGAAGTGGGTTTTATACACCGCCATACAATACGCTGCTAAAGTGGTGTATCTAAACAGATCGAGTTTGGTGCACTGTATGAATTCATCGCTGTACTTCATGCATGCCTCCCTGAGCAAAATTACATCATTCCTGCGATACATAGCAAGTTCTTTTTTAAAATCAAACACTTTGCCCAATACTGTTGTGTACCACTCGTAAACAGAGCCCTCTCTTTGTCAGACACTGTCTCATAATCCTCTTTTTCTAATCTGTTGAAAATGTGTGGAAAATAACCTTTCTCTGTGCATGTTAGATTATATATATATATATATATATATATATATATATATATATATATATATATATATATATATATATATATATATATATATATATATACGAAACTTTTTCACAACTCACCTGAGCTTCTTTTTAAGCATGAGTACTATCTGCTTTAACAAGTCCGTTGTTAGATTTTGATCGTTGGCTGCTTGTTGGGTCGCCCCACCATGCAAACGTTGCGTCGCTAAAACTTGTTTAAAACAAATTCTGTGTTGTTGCAGTGTAGCAGTCACAGCCTGATTATAACTGTCCTGCTTCTTCTCAGTGGCATCCAGGTGCTCCTTAACACAATTAAAATGGTTCTCAATATGATCCTCAATGGTTTTAAAATGTCCCTCAATGGTCTTGAAACCGTCCTGTATCACTTCGATTAAACGTTGATTGTCTATAACGGTGTGTGATTCCCATCTGTAAGCCTCCTGATTTGAAGGCAGAGCCTCAGGGTCGGGATCACAGGCACCACACGTTCCTTGGATTGATCATGGTTCAGGTAGGCCTACTGGGCTAAAATCGCATGCATCCCATGATTCTAACAGACCATCATCCCAGCTCCAAACTTCGTTTATGTTGTGCCCCGTGCGGTTATCCACAGCCAGATCTGTGGAAAAAAAAAAAAGAATTAGTGCGGTTGCATGAATTAGGGAAAAAAAAGATAAAACATCGTTTTTAACAAACATATTTACATGGGCTCCATACCATCTGATGCTCCGAGCGAACGTCTCGACCGTTTCCGTTCTGACGTTGTTGGTATGAATCCAGGATCTCTCACACAACCATCAGACGGCGCGTGAACCTGGGCGATCGTAACGTTACGTTTGAATCTTCTTGGCTTTGTAGCAACGTCACGGCCGTTAGACCACTCCGTATGATTAGTGCTTCGAGATGCACTGACCTTGTTTACAAGGCTTGATAAATCTTCTGGGGGAAAAACGAACAAATAACAAAGTTTTAAACAATTCCAACATTCATGTAAATATTACAGAACTACTTATACTTACTGAGCGGGGGGGCGGGGTATTCACACTGTCTCGCGCAGACGCGTGCTCTGCGGTTAAACTACGGTTTCGGACTTACACGTGAAAAATTTTTAAAATACAATCATTCTACATACTCTCAACACATTATATACAAGCATGAAACGTGTATAAATAGATACGGTTCAGGAAATGAATCTCATCAATAATGTCCTTTATTTCGTCCACAACACCTGGATTGTTAGAGCCTGTTTTAAGCATTTGCATCAGAGCCGTGACTCACTCATAAATAAAAATTCTTAACAATAATAATACGAGATAATAAAATATACTTACTATTAAGATACACGGCCATCTTCTCTTGAAACTCTCTTACAATTCAAAATAACAAAAACTTGCCGGAAAAATTAAAATGAGAACGAAGATTCACTTATACCACACAGACGCTAACACGAAGTGTGTGTTGATACCGGCCGTTGTGACTGACTCCATTTCTTAAACAACAGATTCAGGACTCACACCTTGGGGGAATCCAAGAACTGACCAACACACACACACACACACACACACACACACACACACACACACACACACACACACACACACACACACACAGAGGAAAACACAACGGTCACTATCACACATGCACACACACATTAAACACGAATACCGGAACATCATAAATTACATGGCACACAGAAATCGGGATGACATGAGGGGTCATAAATTACACAGGGTCATAAATCAACATGACATTTTGACAGAAAGTGTATGTTACAACTACTTATGTTCCCATACTGTATAATCCTCATGTAGATTCTGTTGACTTAGGATTTGACTTAAAGACTTGAGCTTAAAGACTCAAGACTTGACTTGGACTCTAGGATAAAGACTGGAGACTTGACTTGGACTCTAGGATAAAGACTGGAGACTTGACTTGGACTCTAGGATAAAGACTGGAGACTTGACTTGGACTTGCATTTTATTACTTGCGAACATCCCTGATGTACACTCGCCAAACTCTTTATTATGAACACTATACTAATACTGGGTAGGACTTCCCTTTGCTCTCAAAACAGTCTCAGTTCTTCATTGCATGGATTCCAGATGTTGATGACATTCCTTTGAGATTCTGGTCCATGTTGACATGATTGCATCATAAAATTCATGCAGATTTTTCAGGTGCACTTTCATGCTGTGAATCTCCTGTTCTACCACATCCCAAAGGTGTTCTATTGGATTCAGTTCAGGTGATTGGGAAGGCCCCTGAAGGACATGGAATTCATTGTCATGTTCATGAAACCAGTTTGAGATGACTTTTGCTTTGTGACATGGTGCATTTTCATGCTGGAAGCAGCCATTAGAAGATGGGTAAATCATGGCCACAAAGGGATGTACATGGTCAACAAAAGTACACAAATAGGCTGTGGCATTCAAGCTATGATTGATTGGTATTAACAGGCACAGTGTGCGCCAAGAAACCATTCCTCACACCATTACACCACCTCTGCCAGCCTGGACTGTTGGCACAAGCAGATTGGGTCCATGGATTCATGCTGTTGGTGCCAAATTCTGACCCTACCCTCTGTTTGCCTCAGCAGAAATTCGAGGTTCATCAAACCAATCTTCAGCTGTCCAGTTTTGGCGAGTCTGTACCCACTGCAGCCTCAGCTTTCTATTCTTGGCTCACAGAAGTGGAACCTGACATGAGGACGTGGACGTCTTCTGCTGTTGTAGCCCATCCACCTCAAGGTTCGATGTGTTGCGCATTCTGAGATGCTTTTCTGCTCTCCACAAGTGTACAGAGTGAGTGTACTGAGTGAGTATCTGAGTTACTGTAGCCTTTTTGTCAGCTCGAACCAGTCTGGCCATTCTCAGTTGACCTCTCTCATTAACAAGGCATTTCTGTTCACAGAACTCCCGCTCGCTGGATGTTTTTACTTTATTGCACCATTATGCATATACATTATACATATACTTAAACCCATCTCAAGCCTGTCTGGCACCAACAGACATGCCATGGTAAAAATCACTGAGATCACATTTTTTCCCCATTCTGATGGTTGTGAAAATTACCCAAAGCTTCTGGCCCATATCTGCATGATTTTATGCCTTTCACTGCGTCCACACAATTGGCTGATTAGATAATTGCATGAATGAGTAGATGTACAGGTGTTCCTAACCAGTCCATACAGAATTTTGAGGGGTTTTTTTTTGTTGTGATTATTACGGCCAAAAATGCTGGATTTTTCTGTGGCTTTTTTCAAAATTTGCGAAGCAATTTGCAGAGTTTTTGTGCTTTTTTTGCAGAAAACAATGTGAATTGCAGAAAGTGCAGTTGCACAAAATTGTTTTGCACAGTCTTGCACAGTGATTCTTGTTGGTAAACAAGACCTTTTTAGCTCTACTTGTGTACGAGGCATTTAAATCGAGGAAAGCTTTGACTGAATGTGTGTTATGTTGAATTCACATGATGCATCTTGGCCAAAATATGCAGAAAATCTGCGGTAATTTTGAAAAATTGCAAGCTCCTCTGAATATTGCAGAGTTTGCTTAATTTTGCACAAATTTCTATGATCGCAAAAACTGCAAAAGGATTGAGGAACTGCCTAATAAAGTGTTTTGTAAGTGTATGTTTATCTTTACAGCACCATACGAGCCCATACAGAGTAGCGTTTTGGCTCTCCTGGCTGAGATTTGACAAAAAAAAAAAAAAAAAAAAAAAAAAAAAAAGAACAAGGAATGCATTAGATGCTTTAAATCACTGTTCATATTTTGCCCTAAATATATGGTAGAAAATTATATGAACTGCTAAATATTTTGTCAGTTGATAGCCTTTGATTACTGTTTAAACGTATTGCTGTAATTAGGATTCATACACATTTACCTTTTGTGCAGTTTGATACTTGCAACTACAACGAAGCTTGATGGTTCAAATATGAAGCAATTTAGACTTGGACAGTGCAGGGAAGTATTCCTATATGGCATGAATCATTGGAGGTGACAGAGTTCTTTATTCTCATAGGAGAGTCAATATGTCCTCTAAATTCCCTAATACCAGAAATCCTCCAGAATTATTTTTCACATATTGTACACTTGCATCTGCATAAACATTTTCTGAAATTCAGAGGCTGTAGCCGACAGTCTCCCAGAGGACTTAAGAAATTTTATACCTTATGCTGATATTTGTAACAGTACTTTTGGTTAGGATCCCATAGATCCCATTTGGCAGTTTTATAATAAAAGCTGTATGCTAGAGAAGGATGGCTGAATTGTATTATTATTATTTTATTATTTTTTCTTCCTAAACATACCATTTAAAAATAATGTAAAAAAATTCACACTTACTATCAGCAATTAACGTTTAAATCAATCTTTAATGCTTTTAATTAACAGTTTAATTAATGGTTACCATTCCTTGAAACAACACTGATTACTTCTTCACTAATGTACATTATATTAGTATATAATGTACATACATCACAAATGCACGAAGGTTCAGATTAGATGGTTTTGTGTGGTTATGTAATGACATTTACTGTGCGTGGTAAACTGCTAAATGGATTCAGATAAGTACATTTACCAGAATGACTGCAAAGGAAGGTACATCAACTTCTACCTAAAATTCCACACATTTTATTAGCAATCAGGTACATACATTAGTTAATGTTTATTAAAAAGGCCACAGAGGCAGGGAAACATGGATTTTAGGTCAACATGTATAAATACTGCATTAAACAGAACAGACAATTTAAAAACAACTGAAATTACAAATGTGCTGGTGTGGAAACTTTTATGGAAAAATTTTATTCAGACTGCAGCTATTCTGAAAATAAAATGGTGAAAGCCATGATGATACAGCAACAGGCCACATACGGACTTTTTCGTTCACCTGAAACATAATGGAATATTTAAAATAAAAAAATATGATGCATAGTTTAATCATAGTTTAGCAACACTCTCTCTAAGTCAGGTAGCAAAAAACATACCTATTCTTGCACATTTCCAGAATATCCCAAGAAACCTGTGAAAAATTATTATTATTATTATTATATTAATTTATGTTAGGGCATTAAACAAACACATGCTGCACACTGCCTCTGCACACACTTGAGTAAAACTAAGTGTTTCAAAAGGCAAAATATTTTCTGATAAAAACCTTGATGTAAAGACTCCAGATACATACCCTGTTTTGTTCTTGTCAAGTAGACTTGGTGCTAGGGCTCTTATGTATGCACAGGTACAGATAAGCAGCAAGATGACAGTGAGTAAACTCTGGAAATTGAATATGGCAGACTGCAAGAAATTAGAGAGACATGATAAGGCAATGACGTGTTTAACGACATTCTTACCAACACAACTATATTTCTCATGAAACAGTAGGCAGCCAATAATCCTTATTCATTTACACAAATAAATACAAGTAATGTGGCAATTTAGCTAATTTATCTAGTATTTCCTATAAGATTATCGTAAAGCAAATATAAGATTATTAAACCTATTTCGAGACATTTTTCAAATTAATTTCAAGTTCTAAAGTTTCTTATTCTATCAGCAGATAATTTTCTTCTTTCTAGGAATAAATGTTTAAAATGGTTGCAGTTTTGCAAATGGAATTTTTGCCCATTCTTGATTGATAAAAGACTTTAGCTGCTCAACAGTCCTTGGTCGCCATTGGCTGATTCTTGTCTTCATGATGCACAATAGGAGACAGATCTGCTACTGTTGTAGCAGGTGCAGAATGTCCTGCTGAAATAACCATGGACTTCCTGGGAAAAGACGTTGCCTTGATGGCAGCATGTGTCTCTCTAAAATCCCAATATGCCTCTGGATCAATGGTACCTTCACACATATGCAAGTCACTCATGCCGTGGGCACTGATGCACCCCCATCACAGACGCTGGCTTTTGCACCTTTTGTTTTATAACAGTCTGGTTGGTCTTTTTGATATTTGGCACGGAGAACTCGACGTCTGTTTTTCCCGAAAACAAGCTGAAACTTGGACTCATCTGACCACAGCACATGTTTCCACTGCCTTTCAGTCCATCTGAGATGAGCTCGGGCCCAGAGAACCTGGTGGCGTTTCTGCATGGTTGCATTTTTGGATGCAGCAGCGGATGGTGTTAAGTGATGACGGTTTTCCAAAGTACTCCCGAGCCCATGTGGTTATATATCACAGTAGCATGACAATTTCTCAAGCAATGCCGCCTGAGGGCTCGAAGGTCACGCACATTCAACAGTGGTTTCCGGCCTTGCCTTTTGCATAGAGATTTCTCCGGATTCCCTGAATCTTTTCACTGTAAATGGTAAAAGACCTAAATTCTTTGTAATCTTGCGTTGAGCAGTGTTCTTTTTGAACTGACTGACAATTCTCTAATGAAGTTTGGCACAAAGTGGTGAGCCACGACCCCTCCTTGCTTGCAAAGACTAAGCTTTTGGTGGATGCTCCTTTTATGCCCAATCCTGATCCCCTCCCCTGTTACCAATTAACCTGATCCTCCAAAATGGTTTTACTTAAATATTCTATAAACTTTTCAGTCTTATTTTGCCCCAACTTGTGTGTTAAAGGCATCAAATTCTAAATTTGTTTATAATTACAAAATACAATTAAGTTGGTCACATTTAATATCTTTTCTTTGTACTTTTGTCAGTTAAAGTTTCAAGAGACTTGACAAATCACAGATTTTTGTTTTTATTGCATTTTAGAAAAAAAATCCCAACTTGAAATGGAAATGAGGTTAATAAAACAGGGTGTTCATTCACACCTGATTGTCATCCCATTGATTGAAAACACCTGATTCTAATTTCACTTTTAAATTAACTGCTAATCCTAGAGGTTCACATACTTTTGCCCCTCACAGATATGTAATATTGGATAATTTTCCTCAATAGATAAATTACTAAGTATAATATTTTTGTCTCATTTGTTTAATTGGGTTCTTTGTCTATTTTTAGGACTTGTATGAAAATCTGATGATGTTTTAGGTCATATTTATTTTAATTAGAAAATTCAAAAGAGTTAACAAACTTTCAAGCACCACTGAATATTATTTTGAAAATGTTCATGGTCCAGAGGTTTGCAAAACCTGTGTGAATATTTTTCGGGTAGATTAGGCTACATCCTTTACAACTGATTGGTATGTGGCAGCCATACAGTTCACAAATGTCAACATGTTTTTGATAATTTTTTCATTATTGAGGTACAGACTCTGCTGAGTGTTTTGTCAATTTTGTGAAAACTCTAGGACTAGTTCGCAAGAGTAATATTATGCCTTTTTTTGGTAGAAGCTAAGGAATCGGTGGGAAAAACATTTGTTGTAGGATTTACAATTCAAGAGATACAGGCCAAAACATAAAATGCTGCACTATAGTGCCACCATCAGGCTACGGCATGTGCCCTTAGATGGCCTTCACACCAATGTGAGAAGGCCTCACATAGGCCTTCACACCAATGTGAGAATTGGTGTTTGTGTTACAGTCTCCATTGCATTTTAGCACAAAAAAAAAAACCCAGCAGCTGCCTGACAATTCTAATAGGGTTACAAGCCCTAAAAAAACAACAAAACTATGATATTTACAGTATTACACTATTTTTCTACTGCCCCAAGAGTGCATTGCATTTCAGCACCTCTTGAGAGATTAGGGATGTAATGCATTGCCATTATCTGTATGTTAAGCGCTTAAAATTGTTCATAATAGGATTTAAACTGGAAGTGGGTGTGGTTTATACCAGTTTTTTTTTTTTTTTTTTTAAGGATAACCCAACTAATTTGCCATGGAAATACTGAAAAAGCAGGGCTGCTGGCCAAATAAATCATTTTTCATTCACAAATTATTTGAACAAATAGCAACTTGCAGAATTTGCAAAATTTTATTAAATTATGAACCAAAATTTAATATAAACCAAACATTGTTGAACTTTCTGGCTTTCTGGAAGCATTTTATCTTTTACTGAGGTAGGTAGGTAGAGAGACAGACCACTTCATTCATCCCAGAAGGAAATTCACCCATTACAGCAGCACAGGGAGTTAGAAGTATACTAAAAGTAATTTAACATTATAAATGAAACAAACCAAGAATACATATACATTAAAAAAAGAACACAGTGTAAGAGTATGAGGTAGTAGTTAGGGTTGCAGTGGTATGCCAGGTTCACAGTGTACTGTTGTATGAAAATTGATGCCTATCATACCATGTACATTTGCTTATCTATGGTATTGAAAGGAAAGAGAAAAAACAAAACAAAACAAATAAATAAAAAAAGGGCAACCAGATGGAGATTCTCACATGCACATCTCCTTTACTCCTCGGTTGCCTGTTTCCATCCCATGTGTTCAATACGAAGGTCACTGTGGCTCTTTTTTTCCAACATAATAAATTACTTTTAGACAAAATGCTATCACAAACCTCATGTTATCTTATGATTGGAGGCAGATGTTTGGGAAGGGAATCTTGTGAGAGTTCTGGGAGGTAATTATACTAAATCATTTCGATGACAGACTTTGGCTGAGGCATTTCAGAGACACAAAAACAACACCTGAGAAGCTGTGCAATGAGATTGGTCCGCAGGTTAGTCCAGTTAGGACAACCCACCACCCCCCAGTTCCAACAGAAAAAAGCATTGCCACTGCGTCGTATAACTTAGTCACGTGCTGAATATCCAATCACATCAGCCAATTATCCAATCACACGATTTTTTGAGGCAAAGTCAAATTTACTGAATAAATTCCTCGATGTGCATCAAAAAAAGTAGTGTTTTCATCCTAGTGTATGTGCATGTCTTCTTATCGAACAAAAAAAATTATCCACCTCAATTGAGCACACTTTTTTAAATGTGCATTTTGGAAATTTTATTCGTGTCTGGTGTTTCCATCGAGTGTTTTTTTCTTATGCGATATCCCAAAATTCACATAAAAATACATAGCTATTAACCCTGATCTGAGTGTGTGTAAGTTAAAGGTATAGACAGGAGCAGTCTGGCTGCACTGTTGTGCACCTACAGTATATGTTAACAATCATAGGACATTACTTTAAAACCTCACACAGCTGATGTTATTTTTCATTTATTAGTTACTTTAGCATGCTATGCTAACATGTAAACAATAAGTTAATATTAAATGACTTACATTTTAGACTCAATATTGCCTGTTTTTGTTCTATTTCACCAACCAAAATACAATGCTGTGAAAAAGTATTAGCCCCATCCTGATTTCTTCCATTTTTGTGTGCATCTCATACTAAATAGTTTTAGATCTTCAAACGAAATACAACATAAAACAAAGGCAATCTGAGTAAACAATGCAGTTTTAATTTTTTGTTTTATTGAAAAAATAAAAAATAAAAATCCAACACCCATCACCAAAGTGAAAAACTAATTGTCCCCTTAAACTTAAAATGTGGTTGTACCACTTTTAGCAGCAATAACTGCAACTAAACGCTTCTGATAACTGGATAAACAGTCTTTACTTCTAGGACTAGGATTTACTCCTATGCTTTGGATCATTGTCTTGCTGCGTAATCCAGTTGTGCTTTAGTTTCAATTTACGGACCGAAGACTGGACATTCTCTTTTAGGATTTTCTGGTAGAGAGCAGAATTCATGTTTCCCTCAATTATTGCAAGTTACCCAGCAACTGAAGCAGCAAAGCATCCCCACACCATCACACTTCCACCACCATGCTTGACCGTAGGTATGTTCTTTTTGTGGAATTCTGTTTGGTTTACCCCAGATGTAACGGGACACTCATCAGTACACAGAACATACTGTGTACTGATGAGTGTACACAGTACATCATCAAGGTGTGTTTTGGCAAAATTCAGACGAGCATTAATGTTCTTCTGGGTTAGCAGTTGTGAGAATGACTGAATTACTTCAACAAGAAACTTTGCGAGTGTTAGTATAAAATAAAAATGAGCTCAGGGTCAAGCTGTGCTGTCATTGGCTGCCACAACAGCAGCAATAAACTTTAGAAATTCCTGGAAAATACTTGTTTTGAGCACCAGCAAACCCGAAAAGAATGTCCGTGTCCGGCGCTGTATGCCTTGCGTTCTATGTCAAATATTGGCGAGAGGAAACAAGCATGGCTTGCAGTGTTGAAACTAAAATACCCCCCAAAGAAGATCTGTGTGTGCTTTTATCATTTTGTGGGCAAAAAGCCCTCCGAACTTTACCCCGCTCCAGAGCTGTATCTAGGATACCTAGGACCTGTTACCAAGCACGAAAGCTAGTTACCCAAGCTGCTAATTTTCTGACTGAGCTCTAACTGCTTTAAAAAAAAATTTTTTTTTAAAAAGTTGCTGTGTTTCCTGTACAAAACCTGGCCTATTTTATTGCTGTGCAGGTAATTATATGCTTCTGTGCTTTTGTCATTTCTGAGTTCTTCGCCATCAACGCCTTCAGAGAAACTGAAGTAGTTAATTATATCAATGTAGCTAACCTCGGGCCATAACTTCATGTCATCTACCCAGTCATTAAACTTTGAAGAAAGGGGCATTGTCAAAGGACAGTCAGACAGTCACACTGTACAGTCAAATTATCGTATGTTCCTAGCTAATAATGTGATGTTAAACTTGTGAAAATGGCTAAAAAATGCATATGGCATAATGCCGACACTTTAAACACCGGAGACCGGAAACAAACATTATAACAGCCTGTAATATTGAACAAGTGAGACACTGAAACAACAAGATTCATTGCAGAAGCAAAAGACATCCGTGTTACATACAGTATGAACATGGACAACAATGTAGTCCTCCCGAGTACTCGAGTAGACAAAACGACCTAAATGCCCACCCCTACTTCATGCTGTTCTATTTAAGTGTTGATTTGATTGAACAGGGTTTGCAGTAATCAGGCCTGGTTGCGTATAGTCCAGCTGAACCCCATTATGAATGCAGTTTCATAGATTTGGGGAATTGGCAACTATGGGGGCAAATAAATTATCACACAGGCCCAGTTGGTATTGGATAACTTTTTTTTTGCTTCAATAAATAATTTTCATCTATAAACTGTATCATGTGTTTACACAGGTTGCCTTTGTTTTATCTTTGTTTTAATTTCTGAAATAATTTAGTATGAAATATATACAAAAACAAAAGAAAATCAGGATGGGGTAAATACTTTTTCACCGCACTCTAGTTCTAAACAAAGCCACAGCAAGTCCTGCTCCTTTTTTCCTCCTAATTTATTTTGTTCAAATGGGAGATTTTTAGTTTTATTTATTTTCAAAAGGGAGACTTTTTTTTAAAACACATACTTCCATTTAAAAAAAAGGTTTCAAGTTTCAATTATAATAAAGTGTTTGTTTCCTTTAAGGGTCATTGTAACTAATAATAATAATAATAATAATAATAATAATAATAATAATAACCACCACGTGCACATTAACCACCAAAATAAGTGGGATCACAAAAGCACCGCAACATAGACATGTGACATATTAAACCGCTAGGCTCAATGAGGAGAATTGCATTATGGGTATTCTAGTGACATCAACTCTACAAGTATTGGCACCCAAGCTATCTATGTATCTAATAAACTCTACAAGTATGGGCACCCTATCTATCTATCTATCTATCTATCCAAGTCTAGAAGTATTGGCACCCTATAAATCTGTCTGTCTTTCTTAAAACTGTACATTACCTTCGGATTTCAAACTGATGACTGGAATTTTGGCCCATTCCTCAGTACAGAACAGGGGCGGGTTGTCAGGAAAGGGTCAACACAAAGCCCCCCCTGTTCATACATTCCAAAATCAGAGCACTCCATGTAGTCTATAGAGGCAATGACTGAAAATTAATACATCATTAAAACAACTGCAACCTATTTTCTGCCATGTTTTCTTTTGGACTTGTCATGCTTATAACCACTAAATTGCCACTAATTGTTTCATTTATTTAGCATGTATTAATATAGTAGTACTAGTGTGAGTATTGTGTTTGACTACTAGTAGTGTGTTAACAACAGCCAATATATCTCGTGTATACCACTGTATACACAAACACACACCACAGTGTGTGCTCGTTGAGTGATTTCCTGAAGAATGAGAGAGAGGAAATTCAGGTAGAATGTCATTAAAATGTATATGTTACTATTTAGGACAAAGTTTGATCCACACATCATGAAAAGTGTGGAACCACATGTCTGCAGAGACAATGGACTGATTAATGTCATAGGTGGAGAAGATGGCTTACATCCCGCCCTAAGACAATGTTAGTTTGGAGGAAACATTATGGGGTTGGACTAGCCAGAAAGGTTAAAATCCTATGACACCAAAGAGGCATCGGCAGAATAGGAAGAACAGGAACAAACGGATGAGGGACAGAATCGGCGGAGAGTCTCCAGAGCCATCAGAGAGTTCTCCCCAATCAACATCTTCGGGGAGATCACATCTGCTTGGAGCCTCAGCCTAGAGCCGCTGCTCAGCTCATCAAACCTCCCACCTACAAGACTCCATTCCATTCATCATTCCGATTGGTCTTCCGAGACGCCACTCAAACACCGACCAGACCAATGACGAATAACCTTCGCAGGAATCCCCTCAACACAATGACATAACGAGGGAATTGCCTCAAAGGCAAGCACAGTACCTCCAGATACTCGCTAAATGGGTACATATATAACGTTAAGTTTAAAGCCCTTCTAAAAGAAGTGAAAGTAAATTAATAAGTTGATGTTTCGTACAGTGCTAGAAACTCGCAACTTCATTCACTCTGTTGAAAGCCATTTTCACACCGTTTGTGTGTGTGTGTGTGTGTGTTAGATTAGTTTCTGTGTAGTGGAATAGTTTAATAAAGTCTCATCTGTTCTTAAATATACGCCTCTTACGTGCTTTATAGTCTACTTGCCTTGAACTGAAGATCTTGTTAGTATGCTTTTAATATAGTATTTCACTATATTTTGGATATTATGGCTGGTGGCCATGGAGGTAATATCTAATGCATAATTAATGAATCCCCATTACACTAATTTCAACTCATCACTGGACGAATAGCTGATCAGAAATATTAAATTAGCAAAATTTCCCCTTCCGAGCTGATCTGCTAGTCTCCTATGTTTTTGCTGGAGAATACAGGTAACTTAATCTAAACTTTCCTTACATCTAATGGTGGAGAACGCAACAGCTCAATCCAAAACAGCTAATTTTACCTACATGGACTATTATACATCTTGCCCTTGGAGTGATCTTTGTTGGTTGACCACTCCTGGGGAGGGTAACAATGGTCATAAATTTCCACTATTTGTACCCAATCTGTCTGACTGTGGATTGATGGAGTCCAAACTCTTTAGAGATGGTTTTGTAACCTTTTCCAGCCTGATGAGAATCAACAACTCTTTTTCTGAGGTCCTCAGAAATCTCCTTTGTTTGTGCCATGATACACTTCCACAAACATGTTATGAAAATCAGACTTTGATAGTTCCCTGTTCTTTAAATAAAACCTAAATAAATATATATTATTGGATCATTTTCCTCAATAAATAAATGACCAAGAATAATATTTTTGTCTCATTTGTTTAACTGGATCCTCTTTGTCTACTTTTAGGACTTGTGAAAATCTGATGTTTTAGGTCATATTTATGCAGATATATAGAAAGTTCTAAAGGGTTCACAAACATTCAAGCACCACTGTATCTGTCCATCTGTCTAATCAGCTCTACAAGTATTGGCACCCTACCTATCTATCCATCTAATTAATTCTATGTATCTATTTGTCTCTCTTTCCTTCTTAAAACTGCACATTACCTTCAGATTTCAAACAGATAACTATTTTAAAGGGGTCATATCATGATTTTTAATGTTTTCCTTCTGTTTGGGTGTGTAATGTATCAGTTTGTGCATGTATATGCTCTGAAAAGTCCCAGAGCTTATATTTCCCCCAAAGGGATTTATTCTATCTAACAGAGAACACTGCTCCAGACCCGCCCCGAAACATGTCATTCAAAATTTACTTCCTCAAATGTCTACATCACAGCGTGATAATCCCACCCAAAGGCAGCCACAAAGAAAGGTGGTGAGGCTTCAGTGAATTCAGGTGCGATGTTGCGGAGACGCTGTGTGTTTCGGTATGAAAGCCAAACCCCTTCGTTTAGCCTTTCGAAAATGGAAAAATTAGGAATCAGTGGTTACTTTTTATTTATAATGCTGTTCACCTGCTGTTATAATGCTGACCTTGCGCTGTGCACAAGCAAATGCTTGGGTTGTACTGCCTGAGCAGTACAACCCAAGCATTTGCTTGTGCACAGTGCATTTTATGGAGGACAGCTTCCTGAACCTGGGAGAGTACAAGGCAGGCTACACACAAAGGCTACTCCTGAAAAATGGGCAATTCCCACTTTGCTTGGACAATCTTGTGCTTCTAAATCAGAACCTGTAAGTGTGTTTGATTATTTTATTAAGTATCTGCTATTGACTGTCCAAATTTTTTGTGCTGTGACTCATTTGTAGACCTTTGCTATGCTCGAACTGATAGGGTAAAAGCAAAGACATGTTGCTTAGGCACTTAGAATTGCTTTAGAAGCTTTGGAGGCTAAAGCTAAGCCAAGGGTCGTTACATTTCCGACACAAGCGAGGCTTTTGGCCAATTACAACACAACAGGTCAGCTGGCCAATCAGAGCACTCTGGGCTTTTTGGAAGGAGGGGCTTTGGAGAAATCGAAGTGTTTCAGGCAGCCTGGGAATACAGGTACTACAATAATGTACATTATTTGACAAACAATAAGTTTTTTTTTTAATATTAAAGCATGTTAAACTATTCTATTACACCCAATAAACAAAATAATTAATGTTTAAAAATCATGATATGACCCCTTTAAACTTTCAGACCAGCTTTGTCAAGCCAACATCAAAGTTTGTTGAGGATGATCAAAAATCCCAAAAAAGTCCCATTCACCTGCATTGATGGAATGTTCAGAGGCTGGCTCTGTATCAGCACCCTATCTCTCTAATCAACTCTACAAGTATTGGCACCCTATCTATCTGTCTCGCTTTCTTTCTTAAAACTATACATTACCTTCAGATTTCAAACTGATCATTTTAAACTTTCAGACCGGCTTTGTCAAGCCATCATCAAAGTTTGTCCTCAGACAAGATTGCAATTTCACAGTAAGGGTGGAAAAAATTCTGGCATGATTTATCTTGTTTTCTTTTTTTTTTTTACATCACAAAAACTTGCCATTTTAACGGGAGTGTGTACTTTTTATATCCACTGTATTACATTTAGAAGTTAACTAATTTATTTATTTTAGTTATAAGTTAATTCAGGCAGCATTTTTGCAATTCTCTCCTGTGAATTTCTGACACTGCCTACATTCAATTATATTGTATTTATAGGTGGAAGTTACAATAATGACTAAATACTAATAAACAGGAACATATCAGATTCCTGGTTTGCTGCAGGAAAATCCAGCCTGCAGTTTTGTTTCATTTGGCTCACATGAACATGGAAATAATAATACTGAAACAGCCTGTAATACAATACTGCTGACCTTTTCCACATTATACAGAATTCACAGCAGCATTGCCATATGAAGGTAGTTACCATAAACCGCTGTATAAATGCGCACTCCGGTTTCTATCATGGCTGGCTTGATGGCGGTCTGACACACAGGTTAAAATCAACGCCATGTGTGGCACTTGATGTAAATCACATTCGTATATAAAAATGATTTAGAAGCATGTCGTGTGGGCAGCGGCATAACCAGAAATTAATTTCAGGGATAAAGAAAGGTACAAAATAAAATCACAATTGTTTTTTTTCATCTGTACAATTAGATTGGTAAGTGAGACGCACTTGTGCATTTAAGGTCACACAGCAGTACGAGAATAATTTATAATTTAATCATTTAAGGCACAATATACTGTCAAACAATCTTTCCATATTAATAACACTGCCATTAAAGACATTTATGACACTGAAATAATTAAAATATGTTAATAATAGGGGAATATTACCCCTGATATTATAAATCCTAATCTACTTTTCATACGATACAATGTATTGATATTGCAGAGGTTTGATTTCTCATCATTACATGTATTAAAACGTTATATTTATTTGTACAGTGGGGGAAAAAAGTATTTGATCCCCTGCTGATTTTGTACGTTTGCCCACTGACAAAGAAATGATCAGTCTATGATTTTAATGGTAGGTGTGTTTTAACAGTGAGAGACAGAATAACAACAAAAAAAATCCAGAAAAACGCATTTCAAAAAAGTTACACCAAATTATTATTTAATTATTTAAAAGAAAAAATTTTAAAAATTTAAAAAATTAAAATTAAATAAAAAAATTTAATTTTTATTTAATTATTATTTTTGTTTGTTTTTCCTAAACAGTCAGTACGGTTAAGGAGTTTTTTTTTAATCCTCAACAATTATATTACAATGTGGATGTGATGACAAGTGAAAGATCTGATGATGACAACAGCTTTATTGATATTTTGAAAAGAACACAAAATACGCTGTTCCAAATAATTACGCAGAATGCAGTTCGAAAACATTCAGTGGGTTATTATGAACTCAAAACAGAAATCTGTCATATGTGCTGCATGGACAGATCATTTTTCAAAAAAATAAACACAATTTAAAACAAAAAAATCTTATTTACAGTTCAAGTTACATATTAATATATGAGCCCTTCTTTGAGATGACTTTAACAACTCTCTCATCCATTGAACTTGTAAATCCATTTATAGTTTCTGCCTGAATTTCATTTGAGGATGCCAGTATTGCCTCCCAGAGCTGCTGTTTCGAGGTATACTGCTGCCCACCCTCATAGATCTTCCTTTTAAAGATGCTCCACAGGTGCTCAATTGGATTGAGGTCAGGGGATGATGGTGGCCAAACCATGATTTTTTTCTCCTTTTATGCCCATAGCAACCAAGGAGTCAGTGGTGTTTTTTGCAGCATGGGACGGTGCGTTGTCCTGCATGAAAATAATTTTATTTCAGAAGGCACGATTCTTCTTTTTATACCATGGCAGAAAATGGTCGGTTAGGAAGTCCACATATCCTGCAGAAGTCATTTTGACACCCGTAGGGACTCTAAAGGGACCTACCATCTCACCTCCCAATATTCCAGCCCAAATCATCACTCCACCACCTCCTTGCTGACTTCGCAGTCTTGTTGGAACAGGGCCATTCACCAACCATCCAGAACTCCATCCATCTGGACCATCAAGTGTAGCACGGCATTCGTCGGTGAATAAAACTGTTTGAAAATTAGTCTTCATGTATTTCCGAGCCCGTTGCAAACGCTTCTCTTTGTGAGCGTTGGTTAGGGGTGGCCGAAATGCCAGCCTCTGGAGGATTCTGCACCGAGAGGTTCTTAGGACTCCAGAGACACCAGCAGCTTCAAATACCTGTTTGCTGCTCAACAGTGGCTTTTTTTTATAGCTGCCCTTTTAATACAATTAATTCGTCTGATAGAAACTTTCCTTAATAAGCCTTTATCTGACTAAATTCATCTGTGCTCTGAATCACTCATAAATCTTTTGATAGTTCGATGATCTCTATTCAGTTTTCGCAAAATATCAGTTGTTTTCATGCCTTTTGCCAGACACTGCACTATTGCATGCTTTTCATCTCCAGAAAGATGTCTTCCTCCCCATATTGCATGAGAACTGTGACTTGCTTAATAATGTGGAACAACCTCTTTAAGTAGGTTTCCCTTTAACTAAGGTCACCTGGCAAACTAATTAACAAACCTGTCTGAGATTGATACCAGTTATCTAAAAAGATATGAGAAATGAAACAAGCAAACACTTTCTTTGAAAAACTAAAACCTAAATGTTTATTTTACTGAAATCCTACTGATATAATGATTATGATTTAATGAGTGAAATAAGTATTTGATCCCCTATCAATCAGCAAGATTTCTGGCTCCCAGGTGTCTTTTACACAGGTAATGAGCTGAGATTAGGAGCACTCTCTTAAAGGGAGTGCTCCTAATCTCAGCTCGTTACCTGTATAAAAGACACCTGTCCACAGAAGCAACCAATCAATCAGATTCCAAACTCTCCACCATGGCCAAGACCAAAGAGCTGTCCAAGGATGACAGGGACAAGATTGTAGACCTACACAAGGCTGGAATGGGCTACAAGACCATCGTCAAGCAACTGGGTGAGAAGGTGACAACAGTTGGTGAGATTACTCACAAATGGAAGAAACACAAAATAAGTGTCAGTCTCCCTCGGTCTGGGGCTCCATGCAAGATCTCACCCCATGGAGTTTCAATGATCATGAGAACGGTGAGGAATCAGCCCAGAACTACACGGGAGGCTCTTGTTAATGATCTCAAGGCAGCTGGGACCATAGTCACCAAGAAAACAATTGGTAACGCACTACGCCGTGAAGGACTGAAATCCTGGAGCGCCCGCAAGGTCCCCTGTTTGCCTGAATGATTCAGAGGAGAACTGGGTGAAAGTGTTGTGGTCAGATGAGACCAAAATCGAGCTCTCTGGCATCAACTCAACTCGCCGTGTTTGGAGGAGGAGGAATGCTGCCTATGACCCCAAGAACACCATCCCCACCATCAAAAATGGAGGTGGGAACATTATGGTTTGGGAGTGTTTTTCTGCTAAGGGGACAGGACAACTGCACTGCATCAAAGGGACGATGGATGGGGCCATGTACCATCAAATCTTGGGTGAGAACCTCCTTCCATCACCCAGAGCATTGAAAATGGGTCATGGATGGGTATTCCAGCATGACAATGACCAAAAACACAGCCAAGGCAACAAAGGAGTGACTCAAGAAGAAGCACATTAAGGTCCTGGAGTGGCCTAGCCAGTCTCCAGACCTTAATCCCATAGAAAATCTGTGGAGGGAACTGAAGGTTCAAGTTGCCAAGCGTCAGCCTCGAGACCTTAATGACTTGGAGAGGATCTGCAAAGAAGAGTGGGACAAAATCCCTCCTGAGATGTGTGCAAACCTGGTGGCCAACTACAAGAAAAGTCTGACCTCTGTGATTGCCAACAAGGGTTTTGCCTTAAGTACTAAGTCGAAGGGGTCAAATACTTATTTCCCTCATTAAAATGCAAATCAATTTATAACTTTTTTGAAATGCGTGTTTCTGGATGTTTTTGTTGTTATTCTGTCTCACTGTTAAAATACACCTACCATTAAAATTATGGGCAAACATACAAAATCAGCAGGGGATCAAATACTTTTTTCCCCCCCACTGTATATTGTCTCACGTCAATATCGTCTCGTGAAGCCTGTATCAGTCTCTTATCATGGCTTTAGTGTATTGTCTCATGCCTAGATGTATGTGTGTTTAAAAAGGTGGTCAGTGCCTTTTCTCTCATGGAAAAAAACAGAAATACTTGGCAACTGCTCAATCTGCCCAAGCACAAATAGGTCACAGAATTACCCACCAGGTGGAGGTCCTGTCAAAAAAAAGATAGGAATTGTGCTGGAGCAGCAGAAGGTCCTGTCAACTGATGATATGATAGCATGTCCTTCAGTGTATTTAACCTGTAGTGCTCACTTGAAGAATATGAATGGATGTAGTGTGTTTTTTATGGCATATAATATTGTCATCTATATTTAATCAAAATAGAGCTGCACTGTTCTTTGTAGCTGGTGCATGCGCACTGGGTCATTCACATAGTCAGCAGGCAAAGACCTCATTTTTGAGAACAGTCTGTACCTGCCCACTAAGGATGCAATCCTTATTATACAGAATGTTATAGAGAATATAGAGACCACAGTGGAGTCCATTTGGTTCATTACTTCATATTTACCTGGAAATGAGGCATAAGGATGCTCTGATTGAAGAAAATATGACAATATGCACATATCCATTAGTAAAACAAAAATATGAGGCCTGTACTCATGTTCTAATGTTACCAATACTAATATTTAAGCCTATATTTCCCCCTGAATCCTTGGCTCGTTCTGAACCAATCGGCAATTTGAATCATTTTGCTCCACCCATTTGGATATGCTAATTTGCAGAATATGGAAAAACATACTTTTGGGAGGTAATCATAGGATTTTTGCTATTTGTGCTTTTTAATTAATAATAAAATTGGGTAAGAAATCTCTATTACTGTAGGAGTATGAGAGTTTCATTTTTGTTATTGCCTACTGTTATTGAGGTATTGTTAACACCTCAATATATCCTCCAATTCTTCCCCACTGACCAACGTTGAAGATTATTATACCTCCACAAGGGAGCCTATGGCAGCCCATAGAACAGTTTAACAGTTTTTCACTTCTTCTCTTACAAACTTTGTCCAATCATGACCAAATCTGAATCACAGCATCATGAGACTATTCCAAATTTTGTAGATAACTGAAAGACCTCACCCTAAGGGTCTCCAAAAGCTTTGTGTAAATTCCCCTCTATATGGCACTACAATTAACAAATTTGTAAAAATGCTTGGAGCTTTTGAACCACTTAACATTAAATCAAGATTCGTGTTTCTACCGATTCCATTGAAAGTGCCGAGTGTTGGACATCTACAGTTGCAATCAAAATTATTCAACCCCCATTGCAAATCAGGTTCATTGTCAAAATCTACAGACTTTCAGCTGTTTGCAATGAACAAATCAAACAAAAGCAATTGAAATAGTTCACCACAACGAATGCTTTAAGCGGTTTCCCCAAATTCAACTGAAAATGCAACTTATAATGACTTGGTGGCAACAGGCACTGAGGTTTCAGTGAGCACAGTAAGGCGCATACTAAACACAGAAGGTTTCCATGCCAGAACTCCAAGACGTACACCACTACTGACCCAAAAGCACAAGAAAAGTCGGCTCCAATATGGTCAAAATCATATAAATAAGCCACGAAAGTTTTGAGATTCTGTTCTGTGGAACTTTTTGGCATGATGGCTCAGTGGTATGTCTGGAGGAAGAAGAATGAAGTACACACTGAAAAGAAAACCCTGTCCACAGTCAAGCATGGTGTTGCATTAAGTTGCATTTTCAGTTGAATTTGGGGAAACCACTTGAAGCACTGGGGAATTCACTTGAAGCATGTTGAGCTATTTCAATTGCCTTTGATTGATTTGTTCATTGCAAACAGCTGAAAGTCTATAGATTTTGACAATAAATCTGATTTGCAATGGGGGTTGAATAATTTTGATTGCAAGTGTACAGCCGTGGCCAAAAGTTTTGAGAATGACACAAATATTAATTTTCACAAAGTCTACTGCTTCAGTGTTTTTAGATCTTTTTGTCAGATGTTACTGTTACTGAAGTATAATCACAAGCATTTCATAAGTGTCAATGGCTTTTATTGACAATTACATGAAGTTTATGCAAAGAGTCAATATTTGCAGTGTTGACCCTTCTTTTTCAAGACCTCTGCAATTCGCCCTGGCATGCTGTCAATCAACTTCTGGGCCACATCCTGACTGATGGCATCCCATTCTTGCATAATCAATGCTTGGAGTTTGTGTTTTCTCGTTTGTCCACCCACCTCTTGAGGATTGACCACAAATTCTCAATGGGATTAAGGTCTGGGGAGTTTCCTGGCCATGGACCCAAAATGTTGATGTTTTGTTCCCCGAGCCACTTCGTTATCACTTTTGCCTTGTGGCAAGGTGCCCCATCATGCTGGAAAAGCCATTGTTCATCACCAAACTGTTCTTGGATGGTTGGGAGAAGTTGCTCTCTGAGGATGTTTTTGTACCATTCTTTATTCATGGCTGTGTTCTTAGGCAAAATTGTGAGTGAGCCCACTCCCTTGGCTGAGAAGCAACCCCACACATGAGTGGTCTCAGGATGCTTTACTGTTGGCATGACACAGGACTGATGGTAGCGCTCACCTTTTCTTCTCCGGACAAGCTTTTTTCCAGATGCCCCAAACAATCGGAAAGGGGATTCATCAGAGAAAATGACATTACCCCAGTCCTCAGCAGTCCAATCCCTGTACTTTTTGCAGAATAGCAGTCCGTCCCTGATGTTTTTCCTGGAGAGAAGTGGCTTCTTTGCTGCCCTTCTTGACACCAGGCCATCCTCCAAAAGTCTTCGCCTTACTGTGCGTGCAGACGCACTCACACCTGCCTGCTGCCATTCCTGAGCAAGCTCTGCACTGGTGGTGCCCCGATCCCGCAGCTGAATCAACTTTAGGAGACGGTCCTGGCGCTTGCTGGACTTTCTTGGGCGCCCTGAAGCCTTCTTCACAACAGTTGAACCTCTCTCCTTGAAGGTCTGGATGATCCGATAAATGGTTGATTTAGGTGCAATCTTACTAGCAGCAATATCCTTGCCTGTGAATCCCTTTTTGTGCAAAGCAATGATGGCTGCACGTGTTTCCTTGCAGGTAACCATAGTTAACAGAGGAAGAACAATAATTTCAAGCACCACCCTCCTTTTAAAGCTTCCAGTCTGTTATTCTAACTCAATCAGCATGACAGAGTGATCTCCAGCCTTGTCCTCGTTAACACTCTCACCTGTGTTAACGAGAGAATCACTGACATGATGTCAGCTGGTCCTTTTGTGGAAGGGCTGAAATGCAGTGGACATGTTTTTTTGGGATTAAGTTCATTTTCATGGCAAAGAGGGAGCTTGAAATTAATTGCAGTTCATCTGATCACTCTTCATAACATTCTGGAGTATATGCAAATTGCCATCATAAAAACTGAGGCAGCAGACTTTGTAAAAATTAATATTTGAGTCATTCTCAAAACTTTTGGCCACGGCTGTAAGTAATTTGTGATTTCCCAAACAGGTTTTTAACAAAAGCTGTTGTTTGCTTCTTCTCCTACAAATTTTGCACAATAACCATGCAATTTGGAAGATATCACTGGGAGACAAACTCAAACAAAACTTTTATCATATTTTTCATATACTGGATGGTTCATCCTGGGCAATATGTTAGATTGCGATACACCAGTAGAAATTCTACTCACAATAAGAATTAGTCTTCCCGCGATAATAACGATAAAGTCTAGTTGATGATGGTTGTGCGGCGGTCTGCGACCCATTCGCAGCTCACATGCAGAGCGAAAACAAGTATGGAGGAAGACAGACGTGAAGCTGAGGAGGAGTTTATCGCTAAACAAGGATCTAGATCAATGTTTGTGTTTCTGAGGCTCTCAAGACTGCATGCAGTTAGGGCTGTGGCGGTGGCCATGACAACCGTGCCACAGTAGCGTGCCACCTGCGGTAGTGTCACATCATGCACCACGTTAATGTTTCTGCTTGAGTGGGCACTATGACAAGTACAAAGTACAATGTTTTGTATACAAGTGTAATAATAGTAACAGTTGCAATATTAATTTGTATTTATAGCCTACCATATAGCAGGAGATTTTATATTAAATACACAAAATACGTAATCGTAAATTCCTTATATGGTGTTATCTGTTAGTTTGGCGCGGTTTTGTTTGAGCGCGGCAAAATCCAGTCAGGCGAATTTCACGTCGGGTTCTGCCACTGCGATGGATCTTGTTGGGAAACCAAATGTTACATCAGCGATCTGGGAACATTTTGGATTCGTGCCCAACGAGAGAGAAACGTGCTGTGTTTCACTCTCTTTATTATCCACTTCTCCCTCAATCACAATACTGTATCCGACAGCGCCCTCAGCATGTTTCTAATTGCAACAAGGCTTTATTGAGTTGCTTCACTGATGGAAGTGCTAAAATAAAGCCTCATTTAATTTTTTTTATATTGAGGTTTTTATTTAATTTAACTCTATAAAAACTATATGTATTATTATATTATATTATATTATATTACATTATATTGTGACATAAATTTCACTCTCACTGCTGTGGTAAAAATCTGCCACCATCACAGCCCTACATGCAGCGATCAATTGTAGCCAAAATCAGTGGTGAATGGTACAATATTTATATCGTCACCGATATCATTATTGTAATAAATACCAGAATATATTGTGATACATTTTTAAGTCCATATCGCCCATCCTTAATTCATCCATACCGTGCAAAAGAAATTTGATGACAAAGTCACCAAACAGAATATGAGGGCGTATCTTAGAAACTGTGTGAGATATTCTGGCCAAACTTTGCAGATAATTGAAGGAACTCACCATAAGGGACTATTATATGTTTTGTCTAAATTCACTTAAGTGTCACTATAATTCACATTCACAAAACTACTCATAACTTTTGAAACACTCAATATTAAATCAAGATTTTTTTTTGGCTTGATTCCCATGAAGGTGCAAAGTGTTCTTGATGTAACAAATTTGTGATTTCTCAAACAGAATGTATCATTTTGAATTTTAACCAAAACAGTTTTCCCCACTTCTTTTATTTTTGATGGTTTAATTTGATGGATTACCATCACCAAACAGGAAGTGAGGGCATATCTCAGCAATGATTATTTTTTTCCAGAATTTTGTCCAAATCTCCTCTAGGGGGCACTATAATTCACATTAATTCACATTAATTAGTAAACCTGTGGAAGAAAGTGGGGAGATATCTCAGCAAATTTAGTGTTGGGAGCAAATGCAGATGGTTCTAATGACTTTTGGTCTTCCTCCATTGCTAAGGGGGCCACAGAAAGTGCTTGGCCCTCTTAATTGCTGCTTGCAGCTATATTTACAGTGCTTGAAATGCAATGCATTGTTATTGGTCATATTTACAGTGCTTGAATGTTATTCCTCATACTTATTATTATTATTCAAGCTGCCCGATCAGCTTAATGTACAGACTTGCTGAAGCTGTGTTTCGAAGCTCTCGGTCACAAGAGATGTGCTATGTGTTTTTGGTTTTGATAATATTTAAAAGTTTTTAAAAGAAAAAGTTCAAAAAGCAAAAAATAAGTACCCCAGTGACCTCCACTTGCCACTAATCCCAATATAAAAAACACTCTGACTGCTCTTTTCCCCAAACCCCATAACTGCTAATTACCCCAACCCCAAATATAAATACCTGTTATCTGCTAAATTCTGCAAAACCCAAAAATAAATCCTGCAATGACTGCTAAATGCACCCAAACCCATGAATACTATAAGAATTCATATGTGGCTGCTAAACACTCCCATACCCAAAATAACAAAACCCCAACTTCAAATATACAAAACCCTGTGAACTTTAATTGCCCCAAATAAAAATAGAAATACCACTGCGTCTGCTCATAGGCCTGTTTACCGAAGTCGGTTTAGGTGGCTACCCAGGTAAGTTTGAGTTTAGTTTGAGCACACTGGTTTTTCGGTCTCAAGAAGGTGGATTGTTTTTTGCTTCGACACCATGGTAACTTACGCTACACAGCTAAACTGCTCCGGGGCAGGTTTTATTCTGGGTAAGAAAACTCTAACCCAACTTGGACCAATCGGCTTGGGAAGCGATATAAATCTGACACATCAAAGTTAACCCTTTAGTGTTTGTAGAGGTGGCTTCACTGTTTGTGGAGTTTGGAGCACAAATAATAAAGGCACTTTGAAGGGAAATAACTTTTAGGGACAGACACAATCCTTTGGCTTTTCCCAATGACCATCTGTACGAAAGATATAGATTTTCAACAGATGGTATAGGGGTCATTCCATGTCAAATCATCCAGGGGGCTGCAGGTGACCCCCACAGAATACCTTGAAAAAAATTCACATGCTCATCTACCCATATAATGAAAAATTGTCAAAGATTAGATCAATATCTGTAATAGTTTCTGATTTACAGCCCTGTAAAATTTAATTCATTTTTTCATTTTTGTCGAATTCTTTTTCGGGCAACTTTGGTTGCTTAAAGCTGCAAGAGTAATGGTGGTAGAAGGCTGAAATTTGCTACACTGACTGAATTAATCCCACAGAATTCAAAAATGGTCTCAAACCAAGTTTATCTCTATTAGGATTTGCATAGTGAGGCTGTAAAATCACCTGAAAACCCAGAATTGTACAAATAAATAAATAAAACATTGGTTTATTTGATAAGCAATAGCTCTAAGACTTAATATGATACAATACTGAATTTTTTTTTTCAAATTTCCTCTGAGATTTCAGTTGATAAACCAATAATTGTTGTAATTAGTAAGTCTATTAGAATTAGTAAGTCTATTAAGTCCATTAGATTGCATGCAGCTAAAAGAGAAGTCTTTTAGTTGCATGCAACTTATGATTTTGCAAAAAATATCCCTACTTCAGGCCACAGTTTGACCGTCACCAGTTATTCAGCCTTTTCATATTTTTACCATATATTCTTACATCTCTGAATATGATCTACAAAAAAAAAAATCAAGAGGTGTTCAGCCTACTTTTTGAGTTATAATTTTTTAACTATCCTCTGACCATACGTTTTTTGCTTGGAAAAAAAAAACAAAAAACTTCAATTCAGGTGTGTTACTGTGTGCAAATATATCCATACAATTTTGAAAAAAAATTATGAATCCCATTGAAATATTCTAATCAACCTTTACCATATATTCTTACATCTCTGAACATGATCTTCAAAAAAAAAAAATCAAGGTTGTGAAAAATAAATTAACAGGCAGCCTAAATAAAATAATTGATTTATTTGAATTACAGTATCTCACAAAACTGAGTACACCCCTCACATTTTTGTAAATATTTGAGACATTTTCTCTTAGGGGTGTACTCACTTTTGTTGCCAGCGGTTTAGACATTAATGGCTGTGTGTTGAGTTATTTTGAGGGGACAGCAAATTTACACTGTTATACAAGCTGTACACTCACTACTTTACATTGTAGCAAAGTGTCATTTCTTCAGTGTTGTCCCATGAAAAGTTATAATAAAATATTTACAAAAATGTGAGGGGTGTACTCACTTTTGTGAGATACTGTATACATGTGTAAAAAAAAAAAACAAAAAAAACAAACAAAAAAAAAAAAGGTTGTTTGGGAATGTTGAGATCTTATTTCTGCAGTCAGTGCAGGAAACCATGGTCCTAGCGATTGCTTCAGTATTACTCAATTAATGTTTTACACAAAAATTCACTTCTGGTAAAATCTTTCACATCAACTGAATACATGCAATAAAGCTCAATGGGGAAAAGTACCAAAAGTATTTGCCTATTCCTCAGCAAGCTGATATTAGTTTAACTTCAGATAAACAATACATCTGCAATATTAATTTAATTAATTATCATATACTGTATGACCAGTGACTTTTTTTCTTACATCATCCTGAAACATTAGAAATCTGTCCAAACACATTTGGTTATATTGCACAAGAATGGATAGATTCTTTTAATAATTGAAGAAATTTTGATGATGACATAATCCTAATTTATCGCGCAATAATGGATCAGTATAAAAGCAAGTGACGTAATCTCAGGGGTCATCAGACCATTATGACCACTGAGATGGAGAGTATGCATGATTAACACAGTTGTAACTGTTGGTAGTAGCAGTGAAATTGATGCTGCAGCATCTCAAATAGGGTCTAATAATAGCAATGACAATTATCAGCCAGGGAAATATGTGGCATGCATATACCATCATGAATGGTATGTGGGAAACATAAAAGATAGATCAGATGAACATTCCGATATGTTGGTGTCATTTATGAAGAAATCAAGAAATGAACTGTTCTCATGGCCTGCAAGGTCACGTATAGATGAAAGCTGGATTCCTTTCCAACATATTCTTTGTCTGATAAGTGCACCTACCGTGCAAGACATTAGTGCTCACCACTATGTTCTAAGTCAAAGTGATCTCAACATAATCAAGCTCAAATTTCAGAAATTTATTCAAGCTGTCTGAACAAAGTAATGTTTATTTGATGTTGTTAAGACTAATTTATCACCAAAGCAGTTTTTGAAACATTTCACTGTCACGATTATTTCAGTTTGGTGTGACTATAATCTTTCTCAGTTATCCCCTGTTGTAGCGCTGTGCTTTTTGTGTCTGATTTACCTTTGTATTTATTATATTATGAATCTTAAACTCAGCCATATCTGCATAACTGTCATGCATACACAATATATTTGCACTGCCATGTGAGCTACCTAGTTAATAAACTTGTTCAGAAATGAATTAATTCTTTCTTGTTTCCTACAACTTTTATTATTTAACATTGTGAAAGGCTGGTTAGAATATTTCAGTGGGATTCATAAAATTCTGACAGGTATTTTTCAAAATTGTATGGATATTTGCACACAGTAACACACCTGAACTGATTTTTTTTTTTTTTTTTTTTTTTTTTTTAAATAAAAAACATATGGTCATAGAATACTTTAAAAAATTATAACTCAAAAAGTAGGCTGAACATCTTGATTTTTTTGTAGATCATATTCAGAGATGTAAAAATATATGGTAAAAATATGAAAAGGCTGAATAACTGGTGACGGTCAAACTGTGGCCTGAAGTAGGGATATTTTTTGATAAATCATAAAAAGTTGCATGCAGCTAAATTTTTTCACAGGAGATCTAACAGACTTTTAATTACAACAATTGCTGATTTATCAACTGATATGTCAGAGGAAATTTGAAAAAAAAATTCAGTTTTGTATCATATTAAGTCTTAGAGCTATGGCTTATTAAATAAACCAATGGGTTTTTTTTTTTTTTTAAGATTTTGGGTTTTCAGGTGATTTTACAGCCTCACTATGCAAATCCTAATAGAGATAAACTTGGTTTGAGACAATTTTTGAATTCTGTGGGATTAATTCAGTCAGTGTAGCAAATTTCAGCCTTCTACCACCATTACTCTTGCAGCTTTAAGCAACCAAAGTTGCCCGAAAAAGAATTTGACAAAAAAAAAAAAAAAAAAAAAAAAAAAATTAAATTTTACAGGGCTGTAAATCAGAAACTATTACAGATATTGATCTAATCTTTCGCAATTTTTCATTATATGGGTAGATGAGCATGTGAATTTTTTCAAGGGGGTCACCTGGAAAATTTTCCAAAATCTGTATGATTTGACATGGAATAACCCATAGTTGATCTATGCCGGATTCTTGAGCTGCACATTAAACATCTGACACACCGAAGCCACACTCACAGTACGTGTTGTTTTGCAGTTCTTCGTGATGTCACGCAGTGGCATTAATCCTGTCCTAATACACTGTCACAAATTGAGATTTATTTTATTAATATTTAATTTTTAAAGATTACATTTCTATTAAATTAAATGACATATGTTGGAGTTAAGTATTCAATCCGTTTATTCTCATTGTGAGCCTGTAACGGTTAGCTTAAAAACTGTCCGACCAATGAGTTTTGCGCTTTTGTTCACATGCCCAGAGCCGCTGAAGTTACATAAAAACCATGACTTGGTGGCGCTCAAGCACAAAACTGTCTTGCCGAGCACACGTCTATACCTGACGAAGAAGAAAAAGATGAAGCAAGAAGAATGTTGAGCTGTTGGTGTCTGAACACCAAGAACTTTATGAAACAGAGACTACAAAAATAGTTAGTGAGATTAATTAGTGAGAGTGCATAAGTGACATACCTGAAATAAAATGCTCACTGCTAATAAATCCTTCTATACAATGGAGCTAAAGCCTCAAGTCGGGCCATATTCAAGTTAAAAACTGATGACAGCTTCATGACTCATTTAATAATGAGTTAATAAAAGTGCCTATTTTTTTGACGACACTGAAATGCAAGCATATATTCTAAATCATCCATTTAATTCTTTCAGCGTTGCTTTCTATACTAAATAGCATTGTTTTTCTTCGTCTCTTCCCTGCAAATGTTTCACATCTCTGCTCAACTATAATCCGCTGAGTAATAGTCCATTTTATTTATTTTGCACCTGGCATATAATTGCATACAAGTATTCTTGACCTCTTATTCAAATAGCTCAGTGCCCCATTGTGTCGTTGTATTATCATATTGACCACAAAAAAGACTATTCATAGTCAACATTTTTGGGCACAGCAATAGTTGCCTTATACCCACCCACCTAAAAATAAAAATTAGATTTAAAAAAATTAAATAATTTGGGTCTTCCCATAAGTATGTGAATGCGCTATTGCTGTGACTTTGATATAATTCAAATCATTACTTATTTAAAAAGAGTAGGGGAAGTGTATCCATTAAGCCCATGTACCCTTTAAGCCCCTAAATTTGATTTGCGACTAGTTAACCGTGTTTTGGCGAAGGGTGGCTAGCTTAACCGCAGTGACGTAGCAAAGATGTACTTGATTCTCATTCCTACAAATTCACTTTGCAGCATCTAGAATTTTTCTATATGTACAATTCTGATTGCAGATCTTATAAGCTGTTTAATTGTTCTGCCACAAAATCAACACAAAATATGAAGTTTATACGGTCACAGAAACAGCACACTGCACCTTCTAACGTTAACTACATGATACTGCAGAATTCATTAAAGTACCTTGCAATTAATTCATCATGCGAAAAGTCTACATGACTAAAGTGTTGATACTAGCAAATGTATTATACTTTTAATCTATTTAACCACATTGGGCTAACTAACGAATTCAAAACAGCTCGAAGTCAACGTTAACGGTCTCTAGTTACGTTGTTTAATCTGGTTTGCCATCAGCTATATTAATGGAACCACAATTTAAATGTGCTTTTAAGAATTGTAAAGGCAACGATATTCTCCCGACTCACACTTTAGGTAGAAAAAAACAAAAAGAATACCTTACCATTTTGTTAGCTTCACCAGCCACCTCACACTTCCTGCTTATGGAGGAAATGGCGAAACGAGTGTGTCCTCACTGCTATGGCACGCCGAAAGGACAAAAATGTCTTTAGACGTTACGTTACAAGCCAATTATTTGACTCGCTAAATACAGATTTAACAATACACTTACTTGTCGCCACCTACTGTCGTAAACATGTAACCGACTTAAACAGACTCTAAAGTTCATTATCATTAGAATTATTAGACATTTAAAAAAGTCAATATTTCATATAAATCAAAAAGAAAACACTGTAAAGAGATAGATAAACGAAAGGGGGGATTAAAGAAAAATAAATTGTAAAATCAAATACAAGGCATATACAGTATAGTGGGTATAGAAAAGAATCACCCCCCTTTAAAAGAATCACATTTTGTTGCTTTTCAGCCTGAAATGAAGACGGACACAGTTTTTGTTTTATCCAGTTGTACACCAAAAAACAAAAACAGAATCACTGAGTGGGAAAAAGGATCACCCCCCTCCTAAAAATGACTTGTAAACTCAATAAGGTGTAGCTAATCACCTTCTCAATTGCACACAAAGCCGTTTGACTTTCAACTGTGATCAGCTGTGGTAATTTTGATTAGCTAGTAGTGCAACTGAAGCAAACAATCAACTATGGGTGGCAAGGAACTGTCAAAAGATCTCCGGGATAAAGTTGTAGACAGGCACAGGTCAGGAGATGGATACAAAAAAAATTCAAAGGCTTTATTAATGCCCAGAAGCAGAGTGAAGTCTATTATTAAGAAGTAGAAGGTATTTGGTACAACACAGACCCTCCCTGGATCAGGACGTCACTCCAAACTGGATGAAAGAGCCAGGAGGAAACTGGTCAGAGAGGCTACCAAGAGGCCTACAGTAACTCTGAAGCAGTTGCAGGAATTTATGACAAAGAGTGTTCATTGTGTGCATGTGACAACAATATCACAAATTCTCCACAAATGTGGCTTGTATGGGACAGTTGCAAGAAAAAAGCCACTCCTCAAGAAAGGCCACATGAACCCACCTTGAAGATTCCGGGCCACATGGAAAAAGGTGTTATAGTCAGATGAGACTAAAATTGAATTATTTGGCCTCAAAACAAAACGGAAATCCAATACAGCTCACCATCCAAATAACACCATTCCTACAGTAAAGCATGGAGGTGGTAATATCCTGTTATGGGGGTGTTTCTCTGCAGCAGGGACTGGAGCACTTGTCAGGATAGAAGGAAAATGGATGGGGCAAAATACCGTCAAATTCTTGAGGAAAATCTGCTGCCCTCTGCCAGAAAGTTGGCAACGGGAAGAAGGTTTACCTTCCAACATGACAATGACCCAAAGCACACAGCAAAACCGACCACACAGTGGTTGAAGGAGAAAAAGGTGAATGTCCTTGCATGGCCTAGTCAGAGCCCAGACTTAAACCCCATTGAAAATCTGTGGAATGACTTGAAGACTGCAGTCCACAAACGGTCACCATCAAATTTAACTGAACTTGAGCAGTTCTGCAAAGAAGAGTGGGCAAATATTGCAAAGTCTAGATGTGCAAATTTAGTAGAGACACATCCCAACAGACTAAAGGCTGTAATTAAAAAAATAAGGCAAATTAAACCAAGGGAGTGATCCTTTTTCCAACTCAGTGATTCTGTTTTTTAATGTTTTTATTTTTTCTGACATGTTGGTGTTATTTTTTTCACTTGGATGTTATAAGTTGCACTAAGTAAATATAGCCGGATAAAACAAAAACTGTGTCCATCTTCATTTCAGGCTGAAAAGCAACAAAATGTGATTATTTTAAGGGGGGGGGGATTCTTTTCTATACCCACTGTATATATACAGTAGAGTTGGATAAAGTGGATGGATTCAAAAACTTGTCTAATTTAATGTCGGTTACAAATTATTTGAACTTCATTAAAGTGTGGGATAAAGAATTAAACAAAGTGAAACCCAGAAAGCTGTGTAATGTTCACTGTATAAAGTTTTTTGCCAAAAAAAAGTGCATAGTAAATGTAAAAAAAAAAAAAAAAAAGTGTTTTATTTACAATAATTATTGTTGGTTACATTGTACTGTCTGTATTTCATTGCAATTTTACAAAGAACTAGACAACAGAAGAGATGCTGTGTCAACCTGGAGAGGCATCTGTTCTAATCCACTGAAAGACAATTGACATTGCAATAGGTCAATGCCTATATGCCTTAATATGTTATGCTTTACATTTTAGCTGTAACTGACATTATAGGTTTCCTACATTTACTGTACTGTACATATGTCCTTCAAGGGATAGTTAACCCCAAATTGAAAATTCTATTGTTAACTTATGTTTTTTTTTTTTTTAATTTAATTTTTTTTTTTTTTACAGCAACAAGTGTTATAATTGAATGTTTATAGTCTTTAATTAGAATTTTAACAGAAATAGGTGTATATTGTCATTTAATGTAATTTTAATTTACTGATTTCATAAACAGTGAGAATATACTGTTGATATATCTGATGTACACTCCATGCAGAAAAAACAACAACAACAATACTGCAATCCAGTTTTTGGTATTAATTCATTATAGGCCATTCTAAAAAATATTATATTAAAAAGAAAAGTAAAATAATTCATAACTGTTATATAGAACTAATAATTAATGCATATTCATAATAATTGATGTTGTCTACACGCAATCACGCGTCCATGCGTAAACGCCTGGTCACGTAATTACGTGTTTAGGCGCAATAACGTGTACAGACGGTATGTCGTCTTTACACGAAATTCGTCTTTACGCGTAACGTCTATACACATAATGCGTAAATACATTTTTGTCCTTTCGGCGTGCCATACATAGCGCGATGACGTATTGGATTAGATCCACTACGTAGTGGACGTTCTAAACCTATCCCCAATCCGTAGATGAATTACTTAACAACCTATCTGCCGTCGGCGCATGGGTGTTACACATCCAGGACGTAGTGGATCTAATCCAATACGTCATCGTGCTACAGGCTGCAGTGAGGACCTCTTGGGTTAAACTACAGGTGCCTGTCGGGCGCATAGAAAATTCACAATAGATGCGATGCAAGGGTAGCTAGTTAACATACAAACATACATTGGGCCGATACATAATACAATTACAATTCTATCACGAGGTGAAGTATAATTTGAACAGCAGAATTCAGTAATTCACTTACTGTGTGATTGTACTCCATTTGAAAATTAATTCGAATCACTTTGCCATCGAGTCATTTGGCAGGTAAGTAATTACTGCTTAAATTCCACTTGTAAAATTTTATCCAAGGTTTATTTGAGCAAAAATTGCAATACGACTCGTTCACCAAACGAAATAGTTCCTGATTCACAAGTAGCAAACTATGAGGACTGTTCGTTAAAGTTATGTCCGCATTTCCTGCGCACTATTTTTGATGCGACGGGTTCCCAATATGAGGTGGGGGTGGGAGATTTATAATGCAGCACTATTTTAACTTTTTATTTTATTTACTCAGAAACATTTCTCAAATGATTTCAATGGTTTATGATCTACGTGGAGTACAAAAAAAGTTCTGTCTCAAGTTACTTAAAATCTCGATAGTTAGACTTGGAAATTTATTAATTGTCATAAGGAATTGTAAAAACTGACGCTTGTGAAGCATATATTTGGCTTATTTTTCTTGGTTAGTAAATGCTGACACGTCCCTAATCCCTAATGTAATATAATTTAATGGCTTTTTCTGTCTTTAACCCCATCTTTTAGCTTTTCTTATGCTCCAGGTCAGAATTCTGTTAACAAAGCTAGTTCATTTTTAAATACTGAAAAAAATTTAAATAGTGCATCTTTAAGTACTAGGCTAATAATTGAATATCATTGTACCAAAATGTAACATAATCGGCAAATACAAATCAAATAGTGAGACACTGGCAGTCAGTCTTCTTTCTATATTTTATTAGCATTAAAAGGACAGATATACTCCAAAACAGACAATTACAAAGATAATTATAAGATAATCATTTATGGATCTGGTAAAAGAGTTACGGTTACAGTGGTAAAAACATTTGTTATAATAATAATAATAATAATAATAATAACAAGCCACGTTTTAATGACAAGCTATTAAATCATTATAGCCTATCGATACACCTTCCCTTCTTACAGCTACTTCTCACTGCTTCAGCTGTTTCTCTTTGGGAAACCTTCAGAGCGTGAGAAAAGTTAGCTAGCCAACTAACTACAGTAAGATTCACAATATGTCAGTCACTCAACCGAAACAAGGAGCTTGTCATAAAAGTCGGTTTGGAGAAAAATATGGTGGCGAGGTTGACATATGATCCAGCGGCCATACTTGGTTACATCTATCACACTGACCATACTAATAGCTGTTTTGAGACATTACAGTTATCACTAAAGATGTTTTAGCGTTTTGCTAAGTTACTCGTTCTTGTCCGTTGTTTTTGCTGCACTGCAATTTGAGTCCAAAATTTTGCACCAGTGTTTGAAGTTCACTATAGTAAAACACTACCAGTAGCCACCCAGGCCTGTAAAAGTGCTCTTAAAGTAGCTTTTTCTTACGAGCTTTAGGTGCTCTGACAAACAAAAGCCACACTTTCGCGGGGACGTCCTTTTTCCACTTCACACATCGAACGTGCCGGGGTGGGAAATGACGTAATTACAACTGGCAAATTGTAAGGCGATCACGAACACAGCCCTGCCCTGTGTCTCAATCAGCTCCCCATTTCAGTAATTAGGGCACTGATTAGGGAGTCAGCCATTTTAAAGGAGTCATATCATGATTTTTAATGTTTTCCTTCTGTTTGGGTGTGTAATGTATCTGTTTGTGCATGTATAAGATCTGCAAAGTCACAAAGTTCATAGTCTCCCCCAAAGGGATTTATTTTATCTAACAGAGAGCACTGCTCCAGACCTGCCCGAAACGCCTCGTTCGAAGTCCAGATTTACTTCTGTAATTTCTCTATGTCACAGCGTGAACTATTAGCATAATCCTGCCCAAAGGCAGCCACGAAGAAAGAAGGTGAGGCTGCAGTGAATTCAGGCGCCATGTCATGGAGACGCTATGTGTTTCCGTGCGAAAGCAAAACACCTTTGTTTAGCCTTCCGAGAATGGCAAAATTAGGAATCAGTGGTTACTGTTTATTTATAATGCTGTTGTTGAGTAGTACAACCCAAACATTTGCTTGTGCACAGTGCATTTTACGGAGGACAGCTTCCTGAACCTGGGAGAATACAAGGAGGCTACACACAAAGGCTACTCCTGAAAAGTGGGGCTATTCCCACTTTGCTCGGATAATCTTGCGCTTCTAATGTGGCAGTCACACTAGGCTTGAAGCATGTGTATTTTTGTCGGAGGATATGACCTCATCCGTCAAAACTTTTGCTGCTTTAGGATGGATTCCGACATGCTTGCAATTTGGTTAATTGTTCCTGGATCAAATATGCAATAACAAAAGTATCTGTAGCAGTGCTTCCCATACATAGGCTCTACTTGGGTGGCCCGCCCAGGTAGATAAAATCCGAATTCCAATTTTTCTTTTAAATCAAGACACGCAATTGTCAGTTTATAATGAACATAATAATAATAATAATAATAATAATAATAATAATAATAATTAATAATTTGTTACATTTATATAGCGTTTTTCTAGACACTCAAAGTGCTTTACATAGTATAGTGGGGAAATCTCCTCAACCACCACCAGTGTGTAGCATCCACCTGGATGATGCGACAGCAGCCATAGTGCGCCAGAACACCCACCACACACCAGGTATTGGTGGAGAGGAGAGGAGGGTGATGTAGCCAATTCAGCGATGGAGATTATTAGGGGGCCATGATAGTGGCTCAAGTGGTTTTATTGTCATTTCAACCATATACAGCTGGTACAGTACACAGTGAAACGAAACAACGTTCCTCCAGGACCATGGTGCTACATAAAACAACACACTAAACCACATGAGATGACACAGAACTAAAGATCTACACATTCTACATAAAGTGCACGTGCAAACAACACAAGACAGTAACTCCTGAAACAGGACAATGGGCACGGTAAGTAACAGTGTTGCGCCGACCGGTACACAGTTCTAGTGTGAAAGTGTCAAGTATAACAGGTAGTGCAAAAAGATAGTGCAAGAGAATAACAATATAATTAAAAGATGCTGTGAATCTAAACATAACATATTATGGCATAGTATTCAGCAGATTAGCTTATTTATAAGCATGTGTATTTTTGTCAGACATCGCTGCAAATATTATCGGGAACAGGATATGACATCGTCCTTCAAAACTTTTGCTGCTTGCAATTCAGTTAATTGTTCATGAATCAAATATGCAATAAAAAATCTTTAGCAGTGTTTCCCATACATAGGCTCTACTTGGGCGGCCCGCCCAGGTAGATTAAGACTAGGGATGGGCGATATCTTATCGTTTGCGATATACCGGTAGAAATTCTCCCCACAATAAGAATTAGTCTTCCTGCGATAATAACGATAAAGCCTAGTTGATGATGTATTTCTGTGTGCAACGGTCTGCGACCCATTCGCAGCTCACTTGCAGAGCGAAAACAAGTATGGTGGAAGGCGGACGTGAGGCTGAGGAGGAGTTTATCGCTAAACAAGGAGCTAGATCAATGTGTTTCTGAGGCTCTCAAGACTGCATGCAGCTAGGGCTGTGATGGTGGCCATGACAACGGTGGTGTATCACCTACGGTAGTGTCACATCACGCGCCACGTTAAGGTTTCTGCTTGAGTGGGCACTATGACAAGTACAAAGTACAATGTTTTGTATACAAGTGTAATAATAACAGTTGCAATATTAATTTGTATTTATAGCCTACCATATAGAGATTTTATATGAATACACAAATTATGTAATCATAAATTCCTTATATGGTGTTATCTGTTAGTTTGGCGCGGGTTTGTTTGAGCGCGGCAAAATTCAGTCAGGCGAATTTCACTTCGGGTTCTGCTACTGCTGCGATGGATCTTGTTGGGAAACCAAATGTTACATCAGCGATCTGAGAACATTTTGGATTCGTGCCTAACGAGAGAGAAACGAACAATCCTTGAGCAATCGCATCCCCAGTGTGATCTTGTGGAAAATAGGACGTTTGCAAGCATCTGCTTTTGAGATTAAACTCGTTGTAATGTAATGAACTGTTAGGCTCATATATGGTTCCTCAGTTCTACTCCACCATAAATCAGTCGTGGTGGAATAAAACTCTATTTTTTGCAAATCTGATTCAATGCCTTCCCGGCATTTTGAATAAAGTGAAGGTAGAGCAACTTGAGAAAAATAATTGCAGGAGGGGATGACACATCTCTTATCCAGTGTGTTTATGAGTTTTTTAAACCCTGCGCTGCAAACTGTATTAATCGGCGCCATGTCTTTTGCAATGAAATGCGTAATCGCTTCAGTTATCTCCATCTGCCTTTGGGAACCTGCCGGGTACGGAGAAGCACAAAACAACGATTTCGTGATGGGCGTCTGTGTAGCAGTTCTCGCATGACTTGGTGCTTTTTTCTTCACGTTAAGACACTCCTCGTATTGCACTCTGTGGTTGAATTTTAAATGATTGAATAAATTCGCGGTGTTGCTCGATGGTGCAGAAACAGTTGTTCGACATAACTTACACAGTATAACACGCTGCTCGACATCATCGCTAGTGAATCCAAAATAACTCCACACCACAGATGAAGCTTTTCTTTCTGGTTCTAATGCTTGATTCTGAGCAACACTTTGCAAGTTGTCGGAATCGGAGGTTTCTTTATCTGCACACATGTTCACGAAATTAACATGACATGAGAGAGACATGAGGCAGTGGATAATCAGGTTGTTGATAAGGACACGCCTACAGACTATTATTAAAAGTCGTGATTCACCTCTCACAACATAAAATGCTCTAAACACACCTCTTAAGCACGCAGAATAATGTAAGTGGACACTTTTTTTCTTCTTTTTTTCCCCCCTCTAATCGCGGCTTTGAATGATTACGTAATCGTGGCATTCGTAATCGCAATTAGAAATTCGATTGATTGTGCAGCCCTACTGTGTTGTGTTGTCCATTTTTGAATTTCTTTTTTCTTTTTTTTTCTTTTTTACTAAAAAGGTCAAGCAGTGACGTCACGATCATTTATTGGTCACAGGTCTTCACGTGATATGATTGCGCAGGTCAGAGTTCACTAAATTTGAACTTTCGTCATGCAGCGTATTACGAAAATTCTATGCATGAGCTTGTATTTCTGGCCGTTTTCAGATGCGTTTGAATGGAAGTCAGTGGAGTGTTAAAGCCTAGTGTGACTGCGGCATGAATCAGAACCTGTGAGTATGAAGTATCTGCTATTGACTGTTCAAATGTGGAGTTTTGTGTTGTGGCCCAGGGCTCAGTTGTAGACCTCTGCTAATGTGCTAGCTAAAGTTTGCTAAGTTGCCTCAGTATTGTAAGTGTTTGTTTGTATGTTGATGGTCTGACAGAGACATTGATTGTAGCTGCTGTTGTGACTGTATCTTGAAACAGTTTATATAAATCGAATCACAAGAATCTTAGCTTTCCAAAGATATAATGCATGAGTACCTATGTTCACACAGCAGCATAGTTTTGCACTTAACAATGTGCCGGCAGGGCGTTGGATTTTACATCATATCTGAAAGGTAAGAGAGTTACAAAATAAAAACTTACCACTGTGAAATATTCTGCTCAAGGCATGTTTGCAAAGTTGGTTCCGCTTGATCATCTGCATTATGTGAATCTGACTCGGGCTCAAACTGATACGGTAAAACTGAGGACATGTTGCTTAGGGGCTTAGAATTGCTTGAGAACCCTTGGAGACTGAAACTAATAGTGCGTCCCAAATTGCACACTTACAGTGGGTATAGAAAAGAATCACCCCCCCTTTAAAAGAATCACATTTTGTTGTTTTTCAGCCTGAAATGAAGACGGACACAGTTTTTGTTTTATCCAGCTGTATTTACTCAGTGCAACTTATAAAATTCCAAGTGAAAGATATCACACCTGCATGTCAGAAAAAATAAGAAAACAGAATCACTGGGTTGGAAAAAGGATCACTCCCTCTTAAAAATGACCTGTAATAGAGATGCGCGGATCAGCTCCAACGTCACCTGAATCCGCGGACAAAAACAAATCATCCACCCGCCACCCACCTGCACCTATCATTTTATCTGATTTTTATATCCGCACCCGATCCGCACCCGATCGTCAAATTACAATTATTCTTATGTGTTAAGCGTGATGATATGGTAAATGGATGATCACCTTCTTCAACAGCGGAATCGGCGACGCCAGAGCTGATCTGTGCATCTCTAATGGTAACATAATACACTGATGAATGCTGCTTTTAAATGAACATTTATTTAAAACAAGAGTTCTTTGACAAAATTACATTTTCTTAATGGCATAAACACAGGCTTTACTTCCTTGAAACTTTAACTGGAATGTCACTGTTTCTGTCACTGCGACTTCCCAAACAGGCGAACACACACACCACACACACAAAATGAAATATGTTCACCCCAATTAACATATTAACATTCAACCACTTCGCTAAAACGCTCCCACACAGTACTTTTCTTTCCTTCCTTCTGTTTTGTTTTTAATTCTCCTTTTTTTTTTCTCTTGGACCTATTTTGCCTCCATTTCTGCTTAAGAAAGCGGACCCCACGCAGCTCGCATAGCGTATCTTAATGAGTGCAAATTATTGCCTGTCTGCCTGGCGGAAAAATTACATTTTAAACATGCTCATATTTGAGAGAACGTAGTTAATGTTTGTCATTAATGATTTATCATATCCACACACAATTAATCAGAATGTTATTTTTTATTACTTGACCCCGCCCAATCCGCAGATTATCTGCAGCACCCGTGGATATAACCGCGATCCACGCATCACTAACCTGTAAACTCAATAAGGTGTAGCTAATCACCTTCTCAATGGCACACAAAGCCATTTGACTTGCAACTGTGATCAGCTGTGGTCATTTTGATTAGCTCAGTATGAAAAGAGCTTTCCTGGAGCATTTTTCAGTCCTTGGCAGTGCAACTGAAGCAAACATTCAACTATGGGTGGCAAGAGATCTCCGGGATAAAGTTCTGGACAGGCACAAGTCAGGAGATGGATACAAAAAAATTTCAAAGGCTTTATCAATGCCTAGAAGCACAGTGAAGTCTATTATCCCTGGATCAGGACGTCACTCCAAACTGGATGAAAGAGCCAGGAGGAAACTGGTCAGAGAGGCTACCAAGAGGCCTACAGTAACTCTGAAGCAGTTGCAGGAATTTATGGCAAAGAGTGTTCATTGTGTGCATGTGACAACAATTTCACAAATTCTCCACAAATGTGGCTTGTATGGGAGGGTTGCAAGAAAAAAGCCACCCACAACCGAACTTTGCCAAAACGCACCTTGAAGATTCTGAGGCCACATGGAAAAAGGTTTTATGGTCAGATGAGACTAAAATTGAATTATTTGGTCTCAACACCAAACAATATGTCTGGCGGAAATCCAATACAGCTTACCATCCAAATAACACCATTCCTACAGTAAAGCATGGAGGTGGTAATATCCTGTTATGGGGGTGTTTCTCTGCAGCAGGGACTGGAGCACTTGTCAGGATAGAAAGAAAAATGGATGGGGCAAAATACCGTCAAATTCTTGAGGAAAATCTGCTGCCCTCTGCCAGAAAGTTGTCAATGGGAAGAAAGTTTACCTTCCAACATGACAATGACCCAAAGCACACAGTGGTTGAAAGAGAAAAAGGTGAATGTCTTGGTGAATGACTTAAACCCCTTTGAAAATCTGTGGAATGACTTGAAGACTGCAGTCCACAAACGGTCACCATCAAATTTTACTGAACTTGAGCAGTTCTGCAAAGAAGAGTGGGCAAACATTGCAAAGTCTAGATGTGCAAAGTTAGTAGAGACATAGTACAGACTAAAGGTTGTAATTTAAAAATGAAGGCAAATTAAAGCAAGGGGGTGATCCTTTTTCCAACTCAGTGATTCTGTTTTTTTATTTATTTATTTATTTTTCTGACATGTTGGTGTGATATCTTTCACTTGGATGTTATAAGTTGCACTGAGTAAATACAGCTGGATAAAACAAAAACTGTGTCCATCTTCATTTCAGGCTGAAAAGCAACAAAATGTAATTATTTTAAAGGGGGGTGATTCTTTTATATACCCACTGTATGTACTATTCTATGCCATTTTGTAGTATAAATAGTGTGATTAGTGTGTTCACACTGGAAAAAACCCCCAAAAAAACAAAGTGTACTTTAAGTTCCCGGATCATGCACTCATCACGAAGTGTGGAATGATTGACACTTCATGCACTCAACGGGCGCAGCTTTCCATACATAGCGGATAGGGAGGGGCTATATCAGGCTAAGATGCTGAACGAACAAAAAAATGTTTACATTGCCAGCAGCTATAGCCACAACCACAACTTACTATGTTGATTTTAAATTGTGCAAGCAAAATTCGCCTGCGGAGATGATTGCGCCTCCGTCTGATGGTGAGTGAGGTCTTGTTGGGCATAAAAGGAAACATTGACATAAACAGTAAAATATATCAATTCATTTTGTTATCTGTTTAGCTATTTCGCTAATGCTAGCACCATGGCATTACGTGCGTTTGACATAATTTGCCCAAGACCGGGAAATAGCATATACTTCCGGTTAGTACAATATCGAAAGTGTGCCATTTGAGACGATACTACCCTTCTAAAATTCATACACTATACACTGTATAGTATGGTATGTATAATGCATAGTATATGTGTATAGTGTATAGCATGTCACTTGGGACACAACTTAAGCCAAGGGGCGTTACATTTCTGACACACGCTTGAGGTTTTTGGCCAATCACAACCCAACGGGTCAGCTGGCCAATCAGAGCACTCTGGGCTTTTTGGAAGGCGGGGCTTTGGAGAAATCGGAGAGTTTCAGGCAGCCTGGGAATAGAGGTCAAAGACATATATAAATAGACCGTTGCTGCGATATCGTCTCTGAGTTTTTCCTTGCCACCAACGCCGCTGGCTTGCTCATTGGGGATAAATTCATAAATTTAAAATCTATGTCCTGAATTTTATATACTTCTGTAAAGCTGCTTTGGGACAATGTCCATTGTTAAAAGCGCTATACAAATAAACTGAACTTGAACTTGAACTTGCGATAAGTCCACGTGTCTGCCATATTGATCCAGGCAAGACGGTCCAATAAATAAATATAAGTAAATGGGGCAGCTGTGGTTTTTCTGGATAAAAAGTACAATAATGTTTAAATTTCTCAACCGATTTCAATGGTTTATGATCTATGTGGAGTCCACAAAGTTCTATCTCCAGTTACTTAAAATCTCGATAGTTAAGAATTGGAAAATTATTCATTGTTATAAGGAAATGTGAAAACTCATGCTTATCAAGCATATAATTGTCTTATTTTTTGAACAATCGCTGAATATCTGAATTGAATTTATGTGCATATATGTTATGTGTTTATATGTATAAGTTGTATGTGTGTTATTTCCACCTGTGGGGGAGCCAAAGACAAATTTCCATGCAAATGGACAATAAAGATTTATTATTATTATTTTTCTTGGTTAATAACTGTGGAGACGCCAGTAGTATATATCCTACACTTTGTCAAAATATGATTTATGACCCCCCTGTCATGTGATTAATGACCCCTCATGTCAGCCTGATTGACAGTTCAGCACAACCTGTAATTTACGACCCCGCCTGTCTTCTGTCTGTGTGTATGTATGCGTGTGCGTGCATGTGTGCGCTCGTGCGTACGTGTGTGCGTGCGTGCGTGTGTGTGTGTGTGTGTGTGTGTGTGTTAATGAGTTTTACACCCCCGCTATGTGCGTGCGTCCTGAAAGCTGTTCATTAAATAAAGAGCCGTTGTTAAAACACAGAAGACGCTGCATACTCTTACGGCGGGTGTTCCGTGAAAACCCTAAACGCTAGAAGGACGATGTGTGTTTCATCGTCTAGAATTGCTGTTGAAATGAGTGTTGTCGGCTTTTGCGTCAGGGGAAAAAAACAGGGGTGTTACCAAAACTGAAGACCATCCCTTAAACCCTTCCCACGATCGTTCCTGTATGTCACATAAATCACGAAGCTCATGTCACTGTCACGAAATGTGCGTAAATTATGACTCTAGTGTCACTCACGAATGTGCGTGAATTATGACCCCCTCGAACTGACAGTTTGGCAAATGCTGTAATTTATGACTTTTTTTCCTGTATCCTGGAAGTTTGTTCTTTCCCAGGTGTGTGTGTGTGTGTGTTTCACGAAGCATTATATGTTAATGAGTTTTACAACCCCACTATGTGTGTGCGTCCTGAAAAACTTTTGTTTAAACATTGATTAAATAATCCCTGACCTTTCCTGTATCCTGTCTGTGTGTGTGTGTGTGTGTGTGTGTGTGTGTGTGTGTGTGTGTGTGTGTGTGTTTCACGAAGCATTATGTGTTAATGAGTTTACACCCCCGCTATGTGTGTGCATCCTGAGAACCGATGTTTTTAAAAAAACATGGGTGGATCAAAATTTTTGTTAATTTGATTTGTAAGAGTATTTCAAGAAATGAACAGACTGATGTTTGTGAAATTGCTGAAACATTTGTTGATTACGTTGTTGAGAAAAACACTTGTTCTCTTTCACAGAACTGAAATCCCAAACATTTAAAACCATCTGTGTTATTCTTTTGTGGAATCAAATCTGAATATCCTGTCATGGTATACATTTAATGAGGAAGATGCTGCGTTCATTCTCAACTAATTTCAGCCAATAATACTTTATTATGCATACATCACATTCAGTAACACAGATAACAACATGATCAAAACATGAGAACACAGAACATACAAAAAAGATAAATTAAAAAAAAAAAAAACTTAGCCACTGACTCCGGTCATGAGCGATGAATTGAATACACGATCATCTGTGTAGTTTGAATGTGTTGATGGCGAACTAGCGGGCGTTTTCTGTTTTTACTCTTCTTGGACGAGCCCCAGATAGCATGTAGTAATCGGCCCAAGCTCGGTAGCCCCGTGGTGCTTGCGGCTCAGACACGGCATCAGCATGTGTTATCCGGGGCTGATTCTTGTTCACCATAACTAGCCCGGATCGGGCTTTACAGTCTGGGCCACTTCTGGTGATGACTCGGCTTCAATGAGATGCCCTAATATTTATAACAGTACCAAATATATTTATACATAATGTAACATTCTTTTATATGGTTTTATTTATTATAAACGCACGTCATTGCGCTCTCAGGTGATTTCATCTTCACTCACACAGCAGTGGGAGAGGTCTTGTACCTGTAGTAGTGGGAGATGGCAGCCGTGTTTGTGCGGGTAGGACGCAAACAAAACAAGAGATATGGGACCATTTAGATAAAACAATTCGGGTAAGCATCGATTCACATTTACGTATCGAGTATTGTACTTGCAGATGCTCATAAAGGACCTTGTAAAAAGTGAATGTTCACGCTGCACTAAACTTTGACGAGCAGCACTCTGACCCGTGTATATACAAGTAGAAAGAGCAGGTCGTTTGTATTTGTATTTTTACTTTCCATACTCTTCTTACATACTTTTATGAATGCAATTGAATTGTGCAAACGATGTTTGTATTCCATATTTCTTCAAGGACAATAAAGGTTTTTAGTGAGAGTTACGAGGATTTGATTTTACTATTTTGTTGTTGTTCGTCCATTGGTTTCGATGAGGACCTTGACATCTGGATTGTTACTATGAGCGATGTATCCATTGGTGGCTGATTAGGCCGATTTGAGCACGGAAGTTTCTACCACATGTCGGACAGACATGCGTTGACTGCTCAGTTTGCACACTGGCAGCTCTGGATTTTCGTATGGTGCGCTTCTGTTGGGCAACAATCGTTCTGCTCACTTCAGATGCCTGGCAGCCATTGTAGATCATTGTGCGCCATGCGCTTCGGTTTTGTGCCAGGGATTCCCAGGAGGATGTGTCAATGTCCAGAGACTTAAGTGATGCTTTCAGCGTGTCCTTGTAACGCTTCCTCTTGCCCCCTTGTGATCGTTTTCCCTGGGACAGCTCACCATAGAAGAGCTGCTTCGGTATGCGATTATCTGACATCCTGACAACATGATCTGACCAGCGTGTCTGGACTTTCATCAGCAGTGTGTGAACTGATGGTAGTCCTGCCCTGGAGAGAACGTCTGTGTCTGGCACTTTATCCTGCCACCTGATTCTCAGAAGTCTGCGGAGACACGTCATGTGGAAGTGGTTCAGCTGTCTAGCATGCCTCCTGTACACAGTCCAAGTCTCACAGGCATACAGCAGAGTTGGTAACACCACTGCTTGGTAGACTTTTAGCTTTGTAACTAAGCTGATCCCATGACGTTCCCATACGTTGGCTCGCAGTCTGCCAAATGCTGTACTTGCTTTGGCTAATCTGCTATTCACTTCGATGTCAATTTTCACTGAGCGAGAGAGTGTACTACCCAGATAAGTGAACTGATCCAAAGCTTGCAGCTTTTGTCCCTTCACTATGATTTCTGGCTCTTTGTACTGGGCTTTTGGAGCTGGCTGATGCATTACTTCGGTTTTCTTCGTGTTGATGGTTAGGCCGAAGTTATCGCAGGCAACCGAAAATCTGTCCATGCTGGCCAGCATGTCGTGCTCTGAACTGGCATTCAAGGCACAGTCATCAGCAAATAAAAAGTCCCATAGCACAGTCTCCTTGACTTTGGTGACAGCTTGGAGTCTTCGTAAATTGAACAGTTTTCCATCGGTTCTGTACTTTAGACCGATTCCCACAGGACAGTCCTTAAAGGTGTCTGATAGCATGGCAGAGAACATCATGCTGAACAGTGTCGGCGCAAGTACACACCCCTGCTTGACGCCGTTGGTGACTGGAAAGTCCGCCGAGGCTTCACCGTCATCAAGAACTCTAGCCATCACACCATCATGGAATTGGTGTACCATCAGTATGAATCTGTCAGAGCAACCAAACTTGGACATGATCCTCCACAGGCCTTCACGACTGACAGTACACGAATGTGGTGTATAGATCACAGTTCTGTTCTTGACACTTCTCTTGAAGTTGACGGGCTGCAAATATCATGTCCACTGTACCACTTTCCTTACGAAACCCACATTGCGTCTCAGGTAGGAGGCCTTCTTCCAGATGAGCAGTCAGACGATTTAACAGAACTCTTGCAAAGATCTTGCCTGCTATAGATAGCAGCGAAATTCCTCTGTGGTTATCACACACTTGGCGATTTCCTTTCCTCTTATAGAGATGTACAATTGAAGCGTCCTTGAGCTCCTGAGGAATGGATCCTTGATTCCAGAAGGACTGTAATAGCTGGGTAAATTTTTCTACAAGCACTGGGCCACCGACCTTTTAGACTTCAGCTGGAATTGCATCTGATCCTGGTGCCTTGCCACAGGACAGCTGACTTATGGCCTTTGAGGTTTCCGCCACTGATGGCAGGACATTCAGGGTGTAATTGACATCTACTTGGGGCATTCTGTCAGTCGCCTCATCATTTACCGAGGAAGGGCGATTGAGTACGGATTGGAAATGCTCCGCCCAGCGTTGGAGAATCAGAGTCTTCTCAGTGATGAGGGTTGTACCATCTGAGTCTAGTAGTGGGGAGCTCCCTGAAGACTGAGGCCCGTACAGAGTGTTGATGGCTTCATAGAACCTTTTGGAGTCGTTCCTCTCTGCATACTGCTGAATTTCATCGGCTTTGGCACTTAGCCATGAGTCCTGCATCTTGCGAATCTTGATCTGTACAGTTCTGCGAGAGATGGTGAAGGCTCTTGGCTCTTGAAGACAGATCGTTCTGGTGAGCACGGTGAAGGCGGTGCTTTTCAGCAAGTAAATCCTTGACCTCTTCATCATTTTCATCGAACCAGTCGTTCTGCTTTCGGGTGCAGGGTCCCAGTACCCTTAGAGCTGAGGAGTGAAGAATATCCCGAAAGCTTTCCCAGTCCTTCTCAGCATTGTCCTCAAACTGTAACCCTGATAGTTGAGTGTCTAGGTCTTCAGCAAGTGACTCAGCTGCACTTGACAGCTTACTGACATTGATCTTTTTCATGACTTTTCTTCCCTGAGGACGTCTCTTTGGCTTGATGTGAAGGTTAAGCTTAGAGACAATGAGTCTGTGGTCCGTCCAGCAGTCAGCACCACACATGGCCTTGGTCACCCTGACATCCTGTCTGTCTTTCCTCCTCACAATGACATAATCGATGAGATGCCAGTGCTTGGAGTGTGGGTGCATCCAAGATGTCTTGTTACGAGTGGCTAGGCGAAAAATGGTGTTCGTGATGAGTAGGTCGTGGGCTGCACAGGTCTTCAGTAGTAGCAGTCCATTGCTGTTGCACTTGCCTATCCCGTTTTTTCCAGTGACGCCCTCCCAGGTTGAAGAGTCAGACTACTCTTGCATTGAAGTCGCCCAGTAGGATCAGCTTGTCGGTATGTTTTATTGAGGAAAGCAAGGAGTCCAGCTCTTCGTAGAACTTGTCCTTTGCTTCATCGGGGTTTGTCATTGTTGGTGCGTAGGCACTGATCAATGTTGCTTGTTTTCCTCTTGGTAGGGGGAGTTGCAGTGTCATGAGTCTGTTGTTTACGCCCTTGGGGAGACTGGATAGATTGCGGACAAGAAGACTCCTGACAGCAAAGCCGATTCCGGATTCACGACGTTCATCACTGCTTCGTCCACACCAGAAGAATGTGTAGCCACCTCCTGATTCAGTAAGCTGACCTTCATTGGCTAGACGAGTCTCACACAGGGCTGCATTGTCGATGTTGTATCTTGCAAGCTCTCTGGCGACCAGGGCTGTTCTTCTCTCTGGTCGATCGGCTGTGGCATTGTCGAGTAGAGTGTGCACATTCCATGTGCCAATGGTGAATGGTGTCACCTTGTTTTTTCTTTGAAGTTTTGTTCGACCGCATTTGTTGGGATCCCCGCCAGCCACGGTAGACTGGCCAGGGTGACGTGAAGCAGGCAATGTTTAGGGCACCTTTTCTAGCCCCTTCCTCAGGCTGCAGAGGTGAGCAGTGCTGTCCTAGAGAGGGCTGCTCAGACACTCAGGTGGATATCGAGTTACGCTGCTGCTTCAGTTCAGCGATAAAGCGACCATTTGTCCTGAGCCGCCTGTGTGCAGGTCCGCGGCTAAAGCGCCCAGTGTATCCACACCTGCTGCTTCGCCGCTCGCCCATCGCCACAGGACTTTCGGGTGATGTCAAGACATGCGCGTGAATTGGATTAAAGTGAGGGAGAGTTGTGCAGCGTCAGCCTCACTCTCTCTTCCCAGTTCCCAGCTTGATCCAGTTGCAAGACAAAAGTCGAGACGGCTGGAGATGGGGCCGGGCGCAGTGGATGACCAGGACGCCTTGTGTATCTTGCCCTGCTCTGAGCGTTCCACGTCGCTTGCAGCACCGCTTCTTGATCGTTGGACCAACTGTTGGCCTCATCCGTGCAATCCACCGGAGCTGACTTCACATGCTGCGGATAGACATGTCCCTAACTCACCAAGGGTTTGAGACCCGTTGGCTACCCTCACCTGGTTTCGCCGGCCTGTCGAAGCCGTTGCCCGGGGTGTGGCCACTGTCGCATGTTAACAGCTACGAGGAGCCACAGGTGAGAGCTGGGTGACACGTGGGGACCAAAGGTGAGCGAACCACCCTGAAAAGGATGCGACACGTCCCCCACCAGAGGTGCTACCCCTACACTGAGCACCCCATACACCCAACTATTAAGTAATATGCTACTATAACTCGGCGCTCGATTTTTTTTTTATTTATTTATTTTTTATTTTTTATTTTTTTCAATGGTGGCTTTTAAGCTGGGCAGATGAACGCTGTCTGTATATTCAAACATTGGTAACCTTTGTTATTACACATATATTTCACAGAAAGACTTGTGTAAGTTTTAAGTCATACTGAGCTTGAAAATGCTACAGAGAGGACTAATTTCAAATCTTGCATAACATTGATGTATTTCTGTAGCCGGTGGCTACTGATAAAGGTGTGTATGCCTCGAGGTTCTGGCTCAACATGTCGGTTTTGGAATTCAGTCACTGAAGTAATGTTTCTGCTACTGATATACTGTCGGCCGTGTGACTCTGTTGTTCAATTTTACTGTTTTAAAACATTATTCACAGTGTTACTGTAAAGTTTAGTTAGGTGACCGTTTTTAGGTTAACCGTTAAGCCTTTTTAAAAACACGACTGAAACAAATTAAATGGTTAAAAGGTTTCTATAAAGACAAATTGGCATTTTTTAGTTCCCCAAAGAACCTTTTTAGCGGTTGTTAAAAAATTAAACTATTTAGGACTCTTTGATTGTACAACAAGGTTCTATTTGTTTTATTTTATTCTTATTTTTGTTTCATCTTACAGCAAACAATCTTGTTTATCATACAGCTTCATGTTAATATATAAATAGACTATTTTTCATGTTAGTTGATGTTCATAATGTATTAACTGATGAACTGACATTCAGCTTTTAAAATAAAAATGTTGGTAACACTTTGCAATAAGGTTTTATTTGTTAACATGAAATAACGGTGAACAAAACCTTTTCAAACACTGTATCTGTTAACAATAGGTGGCGCATTATGAATTAAAATGAAAGAGCAATTGTATTTTTATTAAGTAATATTAACCAGGATGAATAAGTTCTGTAAAAAATAGTTCTTTGTTAGGTCATGTTAGTCAGTGCGTTAACGAATGGGACCTTATAGTAAAGTTATGCCAAATGAGTTATTACATGTGGGTAAATGCTTGGTTTGACCTAATAGAACAGACCCAGATTTCATGATGATGTATAAAATGGTGTAAAATGTGAGTATAAAATAGATAAATCACAAGAGAGGGCAATTTGTAGTACATCAGTCTTTCTATAGAGTACATCAGTCTGCATAGAGCTTGACATAATGAGGGGCTGGTTTGCAGTACATCAGTCTTTGCCAGTGTGTGCAGATTAATGGCAGACTGTTGTTTATTATTCTAAGTGTGAATGTATGGTATTTTAGGAATGTTACCACTAGACTCAGGCCACTGCAGAGAATAAACTGCTGATAACTTTTCAACATACTTGAGCTTTTTCACTCCTTTAATTACTAATTGCTTCATAACCGATGAAACGGTTTGCTGTTTATGTCTTTATTCCGGCTTTTTAACAAACACACCAGCGTCCTCTCACTTTACACTGACAAATTTGTTGATGTTATTTAATGCATCCACTTTAGTTAATGCATTATCTAACATCAACCAGCAATGAGCAATGTATTTTACAGCATTTATTCATCTTGAACAATATTTAACTAACTAGTATGTTAACTAGTGTTTTTCATATTGCTTTAACTAATGTTAACAGATACAACATCAGTAAATGCTGTAGAAGTATTGTTCATTCAAGTGTTTCTTTCAAGGAGTTCATGAAAAACATATTTCATGTTGTTTAAATGTAAACAATGAGGTGTTCATGTGTAGAGCAGTTAACTGTTTAAAATACATAAAAAGACCAGAGCATTTTTTTTCTTTTTCTTTTTTCACGCCCTTTCTGCCTTGTCAGCTATAGGCTATTTTATTTAGATTTACTGTCTGACCTCCTTATAGCATTATTTTCTGGGTGTGGGAATTAATGATAGCTAGCATCAATAAGCATCATTTTCAAAATGATCCCATGTCAGTTTGCCCACATAAATCTGATTACTGTTTTGGCATATGTAAGACATATGAAATTTCACACATAGGCATAAGGAATTTGTCGAATGCAAATGCAGTATGGTGTTCAAAAACTTTAACCCTATCTGTATCTATCATCTCTCTAACTGTCTCTATCTGTATCTATCATCTCTAAAACGGTACCCATCATACCATTAAAATAAATAAATAAATACTTATTTATAATATATGTAATATATTGACCTCTTTGTTCTTTTCAGAGGTGGACAGTAACGAAGTACATTTACTTGAGTACTGTACTTAAGTACACTTTTTGAGTATCTGTACTTTTTTCTGGAAACTTGTGACTTTACCTTAACTACATTTGAAAGACAAATATCGTACTTTTCACATTTACATTAATGGACACTATGTGAGAACATGGTCCTAAAAACAATGCAAAGTTAATTTTGTACATGAAATATTATTTTATTCACTTCACAACTTCACATATTGCCCAACAGGGCCCTTCAAACAATACAGGAATAATACAATCTGCATGAGCTTTTTTAACAACATAAGTTGATCAACATGTTCATCATAAAACCAAAAGTCACAAAGACACAATATTTCAAGACTTCATGAACAGGTCAACACGACCATACAGCAAGGCCCCCAACTAAACCGCCAAACTTCTGAACTAGAAAACGGAGAATGCTTCAGGTACAGATCCTGATCCATCCGAGGGTCCAAGGAGTGGTTAGATATATTGAAAAGAACCAGAGGTGGACAAAGTACAGATACTACAGGTCACATATTACTCCATTACAAGTGAAAGTTGTAAAGACAGATTTTTACTTCAGTAAAAGTACAGAAGTACTTGCTTTTAAAAGTGCTTAAGTGTCAGAAGTAAATTTCCTTTTTCATGTCAACACCTTGTTTTATTATTGTCGCATTGTTGTATGTAATGCTTACAATACCTTATGCCTCTGAAACAACCTACTGAATACACTGACTAGCTTGTAGTATCTGTGGAATAAAGAGCTTTTAGAATGTTACAAAGCATGTAGAAATGATAACTGCTCTCTCTGTGGCTCAGCGGCAGCACCAACACAGATCTGAATGTTCTGGTGTGATTTGTGTCAAAGGTTTAATCGACAAACGAATTATCATTTAGGAAAGAGATTGTTCGAATCGAGATCTTTTTCTGATTAATCGTGCAGCTCTACACATAACTTTAGTAATTATGCAAGGTAACAAAAAACTAAAAAAAAAAGTTATAAGATATCTTATTTAACTCTTAAACTCATTTACATTTGAATTCACGCTTTTGTGTGCTAACTAACGTCATTGTCGAAACCTTACCTATGCATAAGCAGTGTATCCACAAGGCTATGGCAACTTGGCGGGCAAATCCATAAATCATTTGGCCGACCAGACTTCATACTGAAACTTTACCTCTAAAGCACAGACAATTTCAAGCTTTCACAAGAAATTTTAAGTTTACACTCCTCAATATGCTTTCGCACACTCTAACAAGTAATTCAGGGGACCTATTAACACGACTTTAATTAAATGCGTGGTTGCAAGATAAAAATTCTAATTTATTATTTTTGTTATTTTTTATATATTGTTCATGATCCAAAGCATACAAGTTCATCCCCAGATAGCAAGCACATTTGGGCCGATTCCGGTAGAAATGCGTCACTGTCGGCTCAATGCTCAATGGCGGTTAAATTGGTTAGGATCCTCTAGGCTACAGTCGAGTCTTCATTTTCAAGAGGAATCATTTCAGCTGTAAAAGGCAAGTAATTTAGTAATTTCAGTCTACAGTATTGTTTGATGTTTAAAATCAAGAAGAAGAATATGTCAAGAAGAAAATGTTTTTATACAGCCGTGGCCAAAAGTTTTGAGAATGACACAAATATTAATTTTCACAAAGTCTACTGCTTCAGTTTTTATGATGGCAATTTGCATATACTCCAGAATGTTATGAAGAGTGATCAGATGAATTGCAATTAATTTCAAAGTCCCCCTTTGCCATGAAAATGAACTTAATCCCAAAAAAACATGTCCACTGCATTTCAGCCCTTCCACAAAAGGACCAGCGGACATCATGTCAGTGATTCTCTCATTAACACAGGTGAGAGTGTTGGACAAGGCTGGAGATCACTCTGTCATGCTGATTGAGTTAGAATAACAGACTGGAAGCTTTAAAAGGAGGGTGGTGCTTGAAATTATTGTTCTTCCTCTGTTAACTATGGTTACCTGCAAGGAAACACATGCAGCCATCATTACTTTGCACAAAAAGGGATTCACAGGCAAGGATATTGCTGCTAGTAAGATTGCACCTAAATCAACCATTTATCGGATCATCAAGACCTTCAAGGAGAGAGGTTCAACTGTTGTGAAGAAGGCTTCAGGGCGCCCAAGAAAGTCCAGCAAGCGCCAGGACCGTCTCCTAAAGTTGATTCAGCTGTGGGATCGGGGCACCACCAGTGCAGAGCTTGCTCAGGAATGGCAGCAGGCAGGTGTGAGTGCGTCTGCACGCACAGTAAGGCGAAGACTTTTGGAGGATGGCCTGGTGTCAAGAAGGGCAGAAAAGAAGCCACTTCTCTCCAGGAAAAACATCAGGGACAGACTGCTATTCTGCAAAAAGTACAGGGATTGGACTGCTGAGGACTGGGGTAATGTCATTTTCTCTGATGAATCCCCTTTCCGATTGTTTGGGGCATCTAGAAAAAAGCTTGTCCGGAGAAGAAAAGGTGAACGCTACCATCAGTCCTGTGTCATGCCAACAGTAAAGCATCCTGAGAACACTCATGTGTGGGGTTGCTTCTCAGCCAAGGGAGTGGGCTCACTCACAATTTTGCCTAAGAACACAGCCATGAATAAAGAATGGTACAAAAACATCCTCAGAGAGCAGCTTCTCCCAACCATCCAAGAACAGTTTGGTGACAAACAATGCCTTTTCCAGCATGATGGGGCACCTTGCCACAAAGCAAAAGTGATAACGAAGTGGCTCGGGGAACAAAACATCAACATTTTGGGTCCACGGCCAGGAAACTCCCCAGACCTTAATCCCATTGAGAATTTGTGGTCAATCCTCAAGAGGCAGGTGGACAAACAATAACCCACAAACTCACAAATTGATTATGCAAGAATGGGCTGCCATCAGTCAGGATGTGACCCAGAAGTTGATTGACAGCATGCCAGGGCGAATTGCAGAGGTCTTGAAAAACAAGGGTCAACACTGCAAATATTGACTCTTTGCATAAACTTCATGTAATTGTCAATAAAAGCCATTGACACTTATGAAATGCTTGTGATTATACTTCAGTAACAGTAACATCTGACAAAAAGATCTAAAAACACTGAAGACTTTGTGAAAATTAATATTTGTGTCATTCTCAAAACTTTTGGCCACAGCTGTATATTTATAACGGTATGTGTGATGGTGACAAGAACATAACGTCAGAAAACCCACACAGCTTTATATGTGTCTCTTAACATTCATTAAATTTGAATACCTTGTCTTTATTAGAAAAAAAACTGCTCATTATGCACTGCACTATATCAGATTCATGAGAAAGTTGAATTTTGTATTCGTAGTATTTGATTTTTGCGTAAATTCAATGCATTGTTTTCAATTAGTGATTAAAAGAACAGGTTCATATGAGTCATCTTTGTCAGATACGCTGGTGGCTCTGTCTTATTTTATTATATTTATTTTATAGAATGTTTATGGCTTATGTAGTTTCCTTTTAAGTAGCCTACAGATGTATGTAAAGACTCTTTTATCTTTTTGCGATGTGCATAGTATTTGTGCTTCTGGTGGAGCTTGAGATTGTGTACTTTAGAGTAGTTGGCAGTGCATTCATCTTCCATGCCAGAGGCTCGAGCTCCAGACCTGCTGGGATCAGGTTTTGAAAAAAAAAAACAAACATTTTATTTCTTTCTTTAATGAATAAAGATAGTTAAAACAATTTAAACACGAACTGACTTTCATTCATGTTTTATGCTAGGGTTAGGGTTAGTCATTTACACGTAGGTCCGACGCAGAAGTATAAATCAGCCTTTAGCGTGTCTCAAATTGCAGGAGATGTCAACTGTTTTGGCTTTGAGAGACTTGAGTTATAAAATTGTGCAGTAGCCAGTGTATCCCATTTCTGTCAGAGTTTAATGTCTTGATGATTTTTCTACCTATGTTCATTAGATGCTGTCCGAAAGAACTCATTATCATCAACAAATGCTGAAATTGAGACGGTGATGAAAAGGTGGCTGCAGCTGGCTTCAGACCGTGAAGGAGGATGGAAGTAGCAGTAGCTTGCCCTTGATATACACACATTAGATTACTGATGAAAATGTAAATGTATTCCAACTGATAAAAAATAATCTGTTCTACATGTTAAATTCATGTTTTTGTTTTGTTCATTTGTGTCATTGCTGTGTATGCATTGCTGTTAAAAGTTGATGTTTAATGTAATTCTTGAAACTAGATGGGCTGCAAAATATTTTTGTACAGTTTTAATATTTTCTCAGTTCGACTTAGAAATAAAAATTAAAAATAAATTTAAACTACTTTGTCATTTTATTTGAATATGACAATTTTGAATGAATGAATTATTCATTATGTCATAAATATTTGAAATATATATTTGGGCCATATTTGCTATTTTACATGTGGGCCACTTCAGGCTCATATCCATTTTGTCTGGGCCAAAAGAAGGCCAGCAGTGCTGTATCACTGCATGAAGTGGCCCACATCTGGTTACTGGGAAATTATGACAAAATTAATGTGGTAATTTAATAATGTCTGGGTCAAATCCTGCTCAGTTTACAGTGTGTGGGCCAGATCTGGGCTGAGGATCAAGGTATATACTGGGCCAGAACTAAAGCAAGTATGTGGCCCACAAGTGGGCCAGACAAATTTTGCTATCTGGGTCTGTGAAACATGGTGGAGGTAGTGTCATGGCTTGGGCTTGCATGGCTACTTCTGGAACAGGCTAACTAATCTTAAATCTTCTGATGATGAAACAGCAGAATGAATTCAGAAGTTTACAGGAAGATTTTGTTTGCCAATTTACAGAGAAATGGATCCAAATTAATTGGGAGTAACTTTATCATGCAACAAGACAATGATCCAAAACACACTCCCAATGCAAAAGAACTTTGTGAGGGGGGAAAAAAGTGGAAGGTTTTAGACTGGCCATGCCAATTGCCGGACCTTAACCCAATTGAGCATGCATTTCACCTCCTGAAGAGGAGACCGAAGGGAGTACCCCCACCCCAAAACAAACAGCAACTGAAAGAAGTGGTACAAGTGTTATCAAAGAACAGTGCAACAGTTTGGTGATGTCACTGGGTCGCTGACTTGATGCGGTTATTGCAAGCAAGGGAAATGCAACCAAATATTAAGTGTTATTTACATTCATTTACTTTTAAGACCATCTGTTCCTATTCTTTTGCTCACCAGAAATTGTGAGGTCTGCCACCAAAGGTGCCAAGTTGTTTAACACATCTAGATGTAAATATCAGCAAATGAAAGCTGAAAAAAGCTGAGGTAAAAGCTTGGAAAAACATCATAAAATAAGAATCCAACAATTTGGTGATGCTAATTAGTCACAGGCTATGCAACCAAATATTAAGTATTATTTACTTTAATTTACTTCAAGACTTATCTGTTCCTTTACTTTTGCTTGCCTAAAAATTGGGTGGTGTGATGCAATAGATTCTAAGTTTTATGTTGTTTAACACATCTAGATGTATATACCAGGAAATAAATGCTGAAATCCTAAACTTTCGTCTCATGTCCATCTTTTGATCTCAAACCCAAATGTCTTTGGTGTATAGCACAAATAAATGAAACAATAAATAAACAAAATAATTTTAGAGGGGACTGGAGATTTAAATATCAGGAAATAAAAACTGATATTCTGACCTATCATCTCACGTTCATCTTTTGATCTCAGATCCAAATATCTTCAGTGTATAGCAAAAACAAAAAAAATGGCCTTACCATTGCAATACTTGCAATCCCTCCCCCCCTTAAGTTCTTAGCTGAAAAAATATAAAAGACTAAAAAAGACAGCCAGACATGCTGAAATGTTGCAAGTTAAGAGTGTTGTGGTCTGCATGCATTTGTGCTTGTTGTAGTCATTTTGCCTTAAGCCTGATGGCAAAAAAATAAATGTCATTTCATTTGTTTTAGATTTGAGCAACTGCCATGAAGGTCACTGTATGTGAAATATCTATAGCATCTAAACCTGAGTGCACATTCTACCTCAAGTTAGAATGGGCCAAAGACCTGGGAGCTGGTTTTGTTGTTCTGCTCTGTGATGGTGCCTCTGCATGGAGTGGTGAAGGTATATTGTTTTATTGATATCACATCAGATGCCTCAATATAATTTCATTCCTCACATCAAGCACATGCATCCATAATTTTTTATGCTGTCATTAGTATCAGAGGAGGATGTCAGCAAGGAGGCCCAGGAGATGGAGATGCCAAGAGAGAGGTATGTTCATGACCTGCAGCTGATTCTGACTGGTGAGGGACAGGCAGACCGGAGCTACAGTTTTCATCTGGCACCTAAGCAACCCGGAAGCCCACTGTTACAGCTATCTTATGAGAAAGTGCAGCGTGACATGTCGGTAAGTGCCATGTTATGGTTTGCTGATATCATGCTCCTTTATCTCTCTTGGGATAGGAGTTGAATTTGTATTGTTGGGTGTAGATGATTTTTTTGTTTTACTGTTTTGTTGTACTGTTTGGTGCCTTGCCAAATTGCAGGGAGAGTGTAAGATCTGCAGTCCTTTCAGAACTTTGATTACGTGCCAAGAATCTACACAAACTATCCCATAAATGAAGTGCAAATTTATGTAGTTTGCATAATCATTTACAAGTATGTAGGCTTGTGTAATATAATGTTATCATCTCTATACAATATTAGAATACCACATTATCCAGTGATGTTTATTGGCAATTATATTACATTACCAGACCTGCCTACCATTATGCATCTACACATATGCCAATAAAACAGGAGATGAGCCAGAGATGAGCCAATGAATATGTGAATCTGGAGTGATCTGCACAGGTGTTTACAAATCTCCAATATTAATGGGGAATTCTTGGGAGCTGTGTCCCCTTCCCCCATCTCACATGGTCTTGACTCACGCTGAGCTGCTTTATCCCATTGCTTTGAAATCCTTAAATTAGTTCAGGTTCAACTAGTTGCCATCAGAATTCAGTTAGTTGAATGGAGTCGACCTGTGTGCAATTAAAATGTCTTCTCTGTATGAATATTTCTAAACAAACTACACAAACAGCAACATGCAGACTAAGGAGTTACCAAAACAAGGACAAGAATCTGGAAAAGTAATACTCAGAGTTTGATTATAAAACATGGCAACAGGGATGCCTCCACCACTAGAATGGAAAAGAGTTTTTTTTCTCATTCGATTTGCAAGAGAAAACAAGAGCAATTAGAACTCGAAACCAACAGCATTGACAGGGATGCCTCTGCTGCCAACAAATGTAGTCCTTCTTGTTACTGATATGTACATACTCTTAAAATATACTTCACACAGGAATTAAGCTATAGGAAAAAAGTTTCAGACATTTGACCTTGCTGTGACTATAACCCTGCTTGGATCAGTTCCAAAATCTAATCAGTTTATCTGCTGGTGATAATGAATAAAATTCCTAACAAGCTAGGATATGCAGAAAAAGAATTTCACTGTGCTGTATAGGGATGGGAGAAAAACTTGATGCATCGATGCATCGCGATTCTTTCTCTAACGATTCTGAATTGATTCTCAAAAATTCAGAATCGATTCTGCATTCAATTCAGATCACGACTGTGCGCTGTAACGATCACTTATAAGGATTACGGTACTTATGGGGGTGAGATACAACTGCGCATGTGAGAGCGCAGGTGAGAGAGAGATTACAGAGCGCACAGAGAGAATGCAGAGATAGGGAGTGTGAGGTGATAGCTGCTCTCCACTTATATTTCTTTTTGTTCCCTTTTATTTTGTGACTGAGTTGGTTGTTAAATAAAATAATAATTTTGATCAAACAATTAAAATGTATAACCAATGTTGTTCGTGGGGGTGTTTTGTTTATTTTTTTATTTAACCATTATTTAACCAGGAAAAGTCTCATTGAGATTAAGAATCTCTTTTAAAAGAGCGTCCTGGCCAAGACAGGCATTAGCACAATCTGTGGTACAGAAATGGTTAACAGATCTCGTTCTCTACTACGAGTCCCGCCTCCCTAACCCACGTCGCTAATAGGATTGGCTTTGCTGCTTCTTGCTAACGTGTGAGAGGTTGTAGCTACATCCGGTTGTACGAAGCGCCAAAGCGCAGATAGATGCGCATCATCATTGATTCATGCAGGTTACAGGTAAGTGAGGAAAACACCATCCTTTTATACCAACAGTTCTGTGCACGAAAATATGGGAAAATCGCGTCATATTGATTCAGGGACAATGCATTTTTTCAATACGTGACAATCCTGTGATTGCGTCGGGATGAGTGGTGTGTGTGTGCGTGTGTGCACGTGCGTGTGTGTTTGGCAGTTACTTCGGTGATATGCTGAGTCAGGATGGCAGCCAAAAAAAAAAAGAAAGGTGGATATCAAAGTGTAAGTCATAAAATATTTTCTCAGTTTCTAATGTGTAGAGTCAACAATAATGGTAATAATGATAATGGCCGCATGGTCACAGGTGAGGTCGAACAATGATGTTGTGATATGTTAGTAGTGAAGTCTCTGTTAAACTGCCTCCTTGTCGTCATTAGTTACCTTTAACCTATAACATAATACAGCCGTGGCCAAAAGTTTTGAGAATGACAAATATTAATTTTTACAAAGTCTGCTGCCTCAGTTTTTATGATGGCAATTTGCATATACTCCAGAATGTTATGAAGAGTGATCAGATGAATTGCAATTAATTTCAAAGTCCCTCTTTGCCATGAAAATGAACTTAATCCCAAAAAAACATGTCCACTGCATTTCAGCCCTTCCACAAAAGGACCAGCTGACATCATGTCAGTGATTCTCTCGTTAACACAGGTGAGAGTGTTAACGAGGACAAGGCTGGAGATCACTCTGTCATGCTGATTGAGTTAGAATAACAGACTGGAAGCTTTAAAAGGAGGGTGGTGCTTGAAATTATTGTTCTTCCTCTGTTAACTATGGTTACCTGCAAGGAAACACGTGCAGCCATTATTGCTTTGCACAAAAAGGGATTCACAGGCAAGGATATTGCTGCTAGTAAGATTGCACCTAAATAAACCATTTATCGGATCATCCAGACCTTCAAGGAGAGAGGTTCAACTGTTGTGAAGAAGGCTTCAGGGCGCCCAAGAAAGTCCAGCAAGCGCCAGGACCGTCTCCTAAAGTTGATTCAGCTGCGGGATCGGGGCACCACCAGTGCAGAGCTTGCTCAGGAATGGCAGCAGGCAGGTGTGAGTGCGTCTGCACGCACAGTAAGGCGAAGACTTTTGGAGGATGGCCTGGTGTCAAGAAGGGCAGCAAAGAAGCCACTTCTCTCCAGGAAAAACATCAGGGACAGACTGCTATTCTTCAAAAAGTACAGGGATTGGACTGCTGAGGACTGGGGTAATGTCATTTTCTCTGATGAATCCCCTTTCCGATTGTTTGGGGCATCTGGAAAAAAACTTGTCCAGAGAAGAAAAAGTGAGCGCTACCATCAGTCCTGTGTCATGCCAACAGTAAAGCAACAGTAAAGCAACAGTAAACCCCACTCATGTGTGGGGTTACTTCTCAGCCAAGGGAGTGGGCTCACTCACAGTTTTGCCTAAGAACACAGCCATGAATAAAGAATGGTACAAAAACATCCTCAGAGAGCAACTTCTCCCAACCATCCAAGAACAGTTTGGTGATGAACAATGCCTTTTCCAGCATGATGGGGCACCTTGCCACAAGGCAAAAGTGATAACGAAGTGGCTCGGGGAACAAAACATCGACATTTTGGGTCCATGGCCAGGAAACTCCCCAGACCTTAATCCCATTGAAAATTTGTGGTCAATCCTCAAGAGGCGGGTGGACAAACAAAAACCCACAAACTCTGACAAACTCCAAGCATTGATTATGCAAGAATGGGCTGCCATCAGTCAGGATGTGGCCCAGAAGTTGATTGACAGCATGCCAGGGCGAATTGCAGAGGTCTTGAAAAACAAGGGTCAACACTGCAAATATTGACTCTTTGCATAAACTTCATGTAATTGTCAATAAAAGCCATTGACACTTATGAAATGCTTGTGATTATACTTCAGTAACAGTTAGTAACATCTGACAAAAAGATCTAAAAACACTGAAGCTGTAGACTTTGAAAATTAATATTTGTGTCATTCTCAAAACATTTGGCCACGGCTGTACAGTGAGAAGCGCAGTAGGTGCAATCATATGTCCATCATGTGAACGCCATATGCCATTTGCGCCTCTAGTAGCATCTCTCTGTTGCCACACCGACTGTTCATAAGCATTTGCCTGATGTTGCATACGAGCAATATCATCGAAGTTAGGTTCAGGCTGAATAAGAACCACTGGGGCTATTACTGCTACCTGGCACCCTGAAGCTTTCTTGGCTTCCAAATCTGCAGCATTGTTACCTTTAACTATGTAGTCATTGCCTTTTTTGTGTGTGCCTGACATTTAATAATTGCTAGCTGCCTAGGATGCATCATGGCAGAGATCAATTGAACTATTTGTTCAGCATGTTGGATGGGCATCCCATCACTTTCTTTGCTTCCAAACAGCCCCAAATAGGTGGCACACTCCATGGGCATAAGCAGAGTCAGTATATATGTTGGCAGTCTGACATTTAGCTAATTGACACACTGTGGTGAGTGCTTTCAATTCAGCTAATTGAGCAGAGCATGGTTGTGTACAATGCTGTGAAATCCTCATACTGTTTTTTCACTACCTGGTATCCTGCACGATTACCTAAATGGTCTCTGAAACATGATCTGTCCAGAGTAGTCAACATCCACTTCTGGGATGGGTGTGGATTCAATATCTGCTCAAAGTCGGGTGAAGGCCAATGAATTGGCTACACAGTCATGAGGTTGTCCCTCGTGCTCTAGAGGAATCATGTCTGCCAGATTTACTGTAGTGCAACGTTTAATGGTGATGTCAGGGTAAGTTAGTTAAGCTATGACTACTGGATAGCCTATAGTCAAGGTGGAAGCTTTTTCCTAGGCATAGTGTAAAGCAGCAAGTCCTTGTTGGTAGCACGGAGGGTAGCCTTGTTCTACACTGTCTAGCCTGGTGCTATAATATGCAATGGGTTGTTCTCTCCTACCACTACAGGTGTCCTGCATCAGTACTGCAGACACATAGCCATCTGCCCTATTGGCTACAAACAAATGAAACAATTTTGATTTAATCTGGGGTAGCTAATACTGGTACAACCTGAAGTTCCTTCTTTAGTAGTTCAAAGGCTACCAAAGCTTCACTATTTTATATTAATTGTGCCCGCAAATTTCGATGTCCTACTTGTCCTACATCCGTGTCATACTTGTCCTATGTCCGTGGTAAGAGTGCTTTACTTATACCTTCTAGTTGGGCTGCTGCTATAGCCTTAGTCTTATGTGCAATTAGCCTTCCTAAGTACTCAACCTGTGGTTGACAGTATTGTAACTTAGTTTTTGAGGCTTTATACCCTCCTTGAGCTAGTTTAGTTAGTACTCTGGTGGAATCTCTGTGGCATTGTTTGAGTGACGAGGAACAAACCAAAATGTCACCAATGTATTGCAGCAATGTGCTTTCTAAGATGAGGTCTTCAAGATTAGCTCTAAGAACTTGGTTAAATACATGCATTGAATGCTTAAAGCCTTGTGACAAAAATATATCTGCTTTCTTCAGCCAGAGGGATGCTAAAAAAAATGCAGAGCAAAGATCAATCACAGTAAAATATTTGGCATTAGGAGGAATATTGGTCAACAGCATGTGTGGATTGGGAACCTCTGCAGGGCAATCCTCTACTTCCTCATTAACTGCCCACAAATCATGCACTAAATGCCATTTTGAGTTGTCTGTTTTAGCAACAGGCAGCAGGCTCCTGCTGAAACCAAACCTTCAATAGTTTTTCTAATACCTTGTTCAGTGCCGGACGCAATGGATACTGTTCTGTCCTGGGTAGTCGAGCTTCTCCTTTAGTTCTAGTTGTAACTGGGCTTGCGGATTTAACCAAGCTCATATCAGTGTCATGTTGAGACCACAATTCTGTTGGTACCTTGCTTTCCATTTGTTTTAGTAGTTCAGCTGTTCTTTATTCAGTTGTTGGTGTTTCTGTTAAGTGCATTTGTCTTTTCTTATTGAGCATCACTTCTCGTAGAATTCCTGTCATAACAGTGGCGCATATGAGTTTAATGTACAGTTTGTCTGCTGAGTGAAGATTAAAGGATGATTTGTAGCATTCCACTCACCTCTTTCTGCTTCTTTCATCATTTGTCTTAGGTCTTTTGACTCCCATCCATTGTTCACATAAATGGTTACATGTGGAACTTAATTTGGAACCTGAAACCATTTGTCAATGAAATCACAGTTATCAATTTGCATAGCAGCTCCCTGTTTTCCTATAACTATGTATTGTGATACCAAAGGGACTTTTTGTTCTCTGGTACCATTTAACCAATTCTTTTCAATTTCAGCATCACGTTTTGGATCAAATATCATTGTACAGTGAAATTCAGATTTTGTCATGGCCTCGGGGATCTGTGGGATAAACTTTCCCCATTTACTAAGTTTTTTCTAGGTCACTTCCCAATTCTAAACAATACACATTGACTTGGTTCTGAAAGTATCATTTGCATTTTTGTTCCCTTGCTGTCTATATACATTCCATAAGGAGAAGATCAAATCTGGAGATCCATTTTACATAGCACATCTCTCCCTAACAAATTAATAGTTTGGTCTGATACTAAACTTGTTAATTTTACACTTTTTTACAAACTGGAATTTGCTGCGTTTGTCCCGAGAATGTCTTTGCAAACTTACCTGACATAGGAAGGTGAGGGGCATAATTTGGACTGTGTAAGTTAAATGTGTAAGTTGCTCCAGTGTCTACCATCATTGGTGTAATTTTGCCCTCTATTTTAACCTGCAGCCTAGGTTCTTGATCAGTTTCAGTCATTAGTATTGGAAGCTGACCCTTCCCTGTAGGATTCTCTGAGCACCCCTAGTACCCCTGATATGGCCAACCATATGGCCTTGTGGAGGCTGTTGATAGGGCTGGACTACACCTTCCCCATCACCACCAGGAAACTGTTGCCATGGATTGGTAGGGCAATCGCGTGTTATACCCAGTCTGTCCACATCCCCAGCAAACCCCTCGAGGACCAGGATTAAATCTTCCTCTTCCTCTTGGCCCTTTTTGTGGTGGCCTTTTTGGGGGCTGTTGTGGCCCTGCAGGAGCAGCTAGTGCATTTGGCTGTGCTTCTGGTGGAGGAGGTGCGCTTAGAGTAGCCATCACTGCTGATTGGGCTTCTTCCTCTTTGTTTTTGTCTTTGTCTCTCACTGGAGCTTGGGTCTTTTTCTTGTTTTTGTTTGTGAGTTCTTCGAGGTATAGCTGTGCCAGCTTTCTCTGCAATTCTCTTTCTTGATTTTTTAAATTTCTGTTTGTTCTTTCTGTACTGGTCAACAGCATGAGTCACATGGTCACAAAACTCCTTGTGTGTTTTGGAGCTTAGACCTACTACATCTTCCAGTTTGAACTTTACAGTTGGTGGCATAGCATCCGCTATTGCATCTTTGAACCATGGTGCTAGAACAGGATCTGTTTCTGGATCTCTTTCTTGTTTCCACTTTTTTAGTTGTCTTTGCACATAGGCAGTAGGGTTCTCGGTTTCCCCTAATTGCTCACCCTTCAGGGACCTGGGGTCTATTTGGGACGGGTACTCAGTTCTCAATGTCTGCCATAGATGTGGGCGGTACAGAGGAGCTCCATCCCTTTGTGGATTGCCTATTGCTTCTTGCAAGTTGGCTACTCTGAGGATTTCATCCATTTTAGACCCTCCCACACTTTTGGCCAGGAGTGCTTTGATATTTCCTATTGCAAGCAATTTGCCCATTGTTTGTACCCTTGATCCACTTCCCAGCCCATCGAGATCCTGTGTGGCCCAAGGCACATACTGCCGACTTGTCCCCTTGATTAAAATAGGAAGTTGACCTACATACTTATCAGGTGGGTGTAAGCTGTCCCTTGATCTGACCTGTCTATCTCCCTCTCCTCGGGACCATGTCCCCAAATAATCATCCTCAAGATATAGGCTGCCTGTGACTTTTTTGTATTCTCCTCCCATAAAGTCTCCTGCATCTATTAAATGATGTCTCAATTCCCTTTCTCTCTCTATTGTTTGTTCTAGACTTTTTAAACACTTGCCTGCTTTTGCTAATTCCTTATCTGCTTTTTTCTTATCCTTTGATATGCTCCCTTCTTCTTCTTCTGACTCTTCCTCTTCTTCCACTGACTCTTTCTGTTCCCCTTTTGCCATTTGTTTAATTGCTGTGTGTAGTTGAAAATATCCATCTAAAGTCCGTTTCCTTGATTTTGCTTTGGACTGTCCTGTCCCCTGTTTTTCTCTTAAGGGGCTCTTGATCCATTGTCCGTACTCTTCTCCCCCTTCCTTTACGTCGTCTTCTATATCTACTCTTCCTTTAATCCTCACTTCTCCTGTTACTACCCGGAGCTGATTCTTAGGTGGCGCATACGGATTAGGTGGCACATATGGAGGTGGTTTGGCAAATATTTCTTTCATTTTCTCTTGTCTGTTTGTTGTCTTTTTTCAGTATTTTCTTGCCTGTTTCATGCTTTTCCATGAATTTTCTCCTTCTGCTTTGAATAATGCTAGCACTTCTCGCTCTTTTTCTCTTTTTGCCTCTCTCCCTTTGCCCTTATCTTTTACCCTATAGTTTGTTTGTTTTTTGTTATCAGTGTTTCAATTTCCTCACACAATGGCTCTGCTAGTTCCATAAGTGTCACCTTCCAGTTTCTTCCCACTATGCTTTCCCAGTCTTCAGACTTCCTCTAAGTTTGTAAGCTGTGTTATGCTTCTTAACAGTGAATTTGTTTTCCTCAGTTAGGGGATGCTTCTCCCTAATAAATCTTTATATCAATTTTCCTTCCAGAAATGTGTTCTTATCCCTTTTGTTTCTTGTAATATGCATACTTTTCCTTGTTCCCTGTTTTCTTCTTGGATTTCCATTCAGTTTATAGAATGAGAATGTATGCAACTCAAACCCATTAATTTATTCTCCCAAAATCTTATGACTCCCTGAAGCTGTCCTAAGCAACCCCTTATACTCATCACTTTTTGGTATAATAGTTACTACTAATCCTCTTAAGGTGGTATGCTCGTCCAATGTTAATTGTCCTTCTGCCGTTCAATCTCAGGATTGCTTATAACCTTGCCTGTTTTTCCTCTTCCTCGCTTGAAACCTCTTTCTTCCCCATTCTTAGATAAGGTGCAACCAGCCGACCAATAGGTAGTCTAGCAAAATACATTAAGGGATTCTGGCAGCAAAACTCATCCAGTAGGAACTCCAGTAAGTTTACTCTCCAGTTTACTCCTATCACCCTATTCCAATTTACATACAGCCACTCGTTTTACACTTTTATTATGTTTAATATTCTCGTTATCCGTACTAAATGCTCGTTCTTTTTCTGCTCTGTCAGTGGATGCTTTATTCCTCTTCTGTCTATATAAAATTGCTTTTTCCAAAAATGGAATTCCCCCCATCTCTAGTATTGCTTGATTCAATCTCTTTCATTTGCTGTTTTATTCTTAATTTAAGGTACTTCTATAACTAAATGCATAGCACCTCTCATGTACTCGTTTTCTTCTATACTCATATATGCTTAGTTCACCAAAATGAGCTTTAGCCCGATGTATGCAAAAATAGAACTTTAGACGACAAAGATTAATCTCTTCCTCTTTTTCAATTCAATTCAGTTTTATTTGTATAGTGCTTTTAACAATGGACATTGTCCCAAAGCAGCTTTACAGAAATATATAAATACAGGATGTAGATTTTAAATGTATGAATTTATCCCCAATGAGCAAGCCAGAGGAGACGGTGACAAGGAAAAACTCCCTGAGATGATATGAGGAAGAAACCTTGAGAGGAACCAGACTCAAAGGGAACCCATCCTCATCTGGGTAACACCGGATAGTGCAATTATATATAGATAAATCCCTTCTATAAATGTGCCAATACTACATGGTCAAATAGCAGTTATGTAACCAGGAAAATTCATTACAGTTTTTACATGAAGGCTGTTTTGTTGAACTGATGGAGACTTGAGTGCAAAACTGTTTGTGGCAACTGCAGTCATCATGGCATAACTGTTCATATGAATTTAGGTCCAAAGCCACCTTTATGATTTTTAACTGCTACCATCCTCAGTAATCTCAATGATCTTTAGGCCTTTTTGAATTGCTTTTCTTCTCATCATTTTTTGTAAATGGAGTGAACTCCTCTACTCTAGGGCTTTCTGTAGTGTATGCTAATATAAATCTTTCAAATCCTAGCAGTACTAATGAATGGTGATCCCAATAATGTGGAACTGAAAAAATAGAGTATATGAGGTTGAAATCTAGACATACATTCATTCACAGAATACGCAACAAGGATTGGGTCTCTTAATTAGAGTCACAATGACGGCAGTTAGGGGAATGTCCAAACAATCCACAAAACCAATTTCTGGGGAGATTTTTGGTTCTAACTACACACTCAGAATCAACACTCCCTTGAATATTTTCAGTCTTGGCAAAACTCACACACACACGTACACAAACATAAACACTTCTAGACTTACCCACAGACACAAGGCCACACACTCAATCATGCATACCTTTAGTATAATAAGTCTATAAAAACAATTCTTTGGAATGTTTCAGTCTCAATATCACATATAGAGAGCGTTTTCCTTTTGGGAGCATCAACTCAAAATGGTTTACTGGACTCGCACTCTCATTATTTGTCCAAATAATGTGATCTCCCTAATGGAAATCAATTACTGTGTAATTAGCCATGTACCAGTTTCCCCTATCTTCTGCTATTACATGTACTCTCACCACTTTGAAATTCCCTGTGTGAAGTCAAATAAGTGTGTTCTCTAACATCTAGACTGGGACCTCCTTGTATTTGAAAAATATTAAACATATTAAATAATAATATAAAAAATATTAAAGTATTAACCATACTTCTTTATTTGATCTCCGTCTTTTCTTTTCTCACTGTGCTTTTGTGGCATGGAGGATAAAAATAAACCTCAAAACTCTGTGTCAACCAGCTTAATTCGGACGTTCACACTCCTACACACACACACCAGCGTTTCTCTCCCATTTTCTCTCTTGCTCACACAGGCGCACACACACACAGGCACAGACAGGGACACACATACACTCACACAGTTGCTCATGCTTTCATGCAATTTTCAAACCAAGAGATATTTTGTATACAAGTTCATGGATTGTTCAACAGAGATTAGGACTTTTAACTAGGTCACAGCGATGACAATTAGGGGAATGTCCAAATAATGTACACAACCAGCTTCGGGACAAGCGTTTAGACACAGGCTCTTGTTCTGGATCACAACGGTAACAGTTAGGCAATTGTCCAAAATAGCTACAATACCAGTTCCTTGGCTGCTCTGTAGTTTTCAAAACACACACAGCAACTGCAGCTCTTTCTATTACATGGGAATCTTCTGTCTCATACTTACATCCACGGCAGCATGTAAGTTTACCTTTTAACTCACTTCCTTGGGAAATACCTTTTGTTAGCGTTTGGATACTCAGATATACACCTTGTTCCAAATTATTATGCAAGTGTCATATCAGTAGGATTTCAGTAAAATAAACATTTAGGTTTTAGTTTTTCAAAGAAAGTGTTTGCTTGTTTCATTTCTCATATCTTTTTAGATAACTGGTATCAATCTCAGACAGGTTTGTTAATTAGTTTGCCAGGTGACCTTAGTTAAAGGGAAACCTACTTAAAGAGGTTGTTCCACATTATTAAGCAAGTCACAGTTCTCATGCAATATGGGGAGGAAGACATCTTTCTGGAGATGAAAAGCATGCAATAGTGCAGTGTCTGGCAAAAGGCATGAAAACAACTGATATTTCGCGAAAACTGAATAGAGATCATCGAACTATCAAAAGATTTATGAGTGATTCAGAGCACAGATGAATTTAGTCAGATAAAGGCTTATTAAAGAAAGTTTCTATCAGACAAATTAATGGTATTAAAAGGGCAGCTATATATATATATATATATATACACACACACACACACACACACACACACACACACAGTGGGGGGGGGGAGTATTTGATCCCCTGCTGATTTTGTACGTTTGCCCACTGACAAAGAAATGATCAGTCTATGATTTTAATGGTAGGTGTATTTTAACAGTGAGAGACAGAATAACAACAAAAAAATCCAGAAAAACGCATTTCAAAAAAGTTATAAATTGATTTGCATTTTAATGAGGGAAATAAGTATTTGATCCCCTATCAATCAGCAAGATTTCTGGCTCCCAGGTGTCTTTTACACAGGTAATGAGCTGAGATTAGGAGCACTCTCTTAAAGGGATTGCTCCTAATCTCAGCTTGTTACCTGTATAAAAGACACCTGTCCACAGAAGCAATCAATCAATCAATCAGATTCCAAACTCTCCACCATGGCCAAGACCAAAGAGCTGTCCAAGGATGTCAGGGACAAGATTGTAGACCTACACAAGGCTGGAATGGGCCACAAGACCATCGCCAAGCAGCTTGGTGAGAAGGTGACGAGTTGGTGCGATTATTCACAAATGGAAGAAACTGTAAGTCTCCCTCAGTCTGGGGCTCCATGCAAGATCTCACCTCGTGGAGTTTCAATGATCATGAGAACGGTGAGGAATCAGCCCAGAAATATATGGGAGGATCTTGTTAATGATCTCAAGGCAGCTGGGACCGTAGTCACCAAGAGAACAATTGGTAACACGCTACGCCGTGAAGGACTGAAATCCTGCAGCGCCCACAAGGTCCCCCTGCTCAAGAAAGCACATGTACAGGCCTGTCTGAAGTTTGCCTGAACGATTCAGAGGAGAACTGGGTGACATCAACTCAACTCGCCGTGTTTGGAGGAGGAGGAATGCTGCCTATGACCCCAAGTCATAACACCATCCCCACCGTCAAACATGGAGGTGGGAACATTATGCTTTGGGGGTGTTTTTCTGCTAAGGGGACAGGACAACTGCACCGCATCAAAGGACGATGGACCAAACGATGGACGGGGCCATGTACCGTCAAATCTTGGGTGAGAACTTCCTTCCCTCAGCCAGGGCATTGAAAATGACCTTAATGACTTGGAGAGGATCTGCAAAGAGGAGTGGGACAAAATCCCTCCTGAGATGTGTGCAAACCTGGTGGCCAACTATAAGAAACGTCTGACCTCTGTGATTGTCAACAAGGGTTTTGCCACCAAGTACTAAGTCGAAGGGGTCAAATACTTATTTCCTTCATTAAAATGCAAATCAATTTATATCTTTTTTGAAATGCGTTTTTCTGGATTTTTTTGTTGTTATTCTGTCTCTCACTGTTAAAATACACCTACCATTAAAATTACAGACTGTAATTTTTGTCAGTGGGCAAACGTACAAAGTCAGCAGGGGATCAAATACTTTTTTTCCCCCACTGTGTGTGTGTGTGTGTGTGTGTGTGTGTGTGTGTGTGTGTATGTATGTATGTATGTATATATATATATATATATATATATATATATATATATATATATATATATATATATATATATATATATATATATATATATATATAAAATGTGTTGTATATACAGTTACAATCAAAATTATTCAACCCCCATTGCAAATCATGTTTATTTTCAAAATTTACAGACTTTCAGCTGTTTGCATTGAACAAATTAAACAAAAGCAATTGAAATAGTTCAACACAACAAATGCTTCAAGTGGTTTCCCCAAATTCAACTGAAAATGCAACTTATAATGACTTCTCCAGTCTCAAAATTATTCAACCCCCTGAATAGAATCCCTCACAATAGCACAAATATGCAAAACAGGTGTTGTCTCAAGCACACTTGATGCAACTAATAAAAGGCTTCATTAGTTGCACCAGATGTGCTTGAGCTGGAACACATGAAATACCTGAACTGGCCAGAGGCCGAAAATACATGAAATACCTGGACGGGGCAGAAAAAGGAAGCTATCAATGGCTGCAACCAGATTTCTGAGAAGGCAGGTTGTGAAAAATCCTCGAGTGACTGCAAAAGACCTGCAGCAAGACTTGGTGGCAACAGGCAACAAAACAAGTTTTGGGATTCTGTTCTGTGGCGCAATGAAACAAAACTGGAATTTTTCGGCATGATGGATCAGCGGTATGTCTGGAGGAAGACATACATTGAAAAGAACACTCTGACCACAGTCAAGCATGGTGGTTGCTCGGTGATGCTCTGGGGCTGCTTTGCATCCTCTGGCACTGGAAACCTGCAGCGTGTGGAAGGCAAGATGGATTCATTGAAGTATCAGGAAATCCTAGGGGAAAACCTTGTGCCATCTGTGAGGAAGCTGAAGCTTGGGCATCATTGGACCTTCCAACAGGACAATGATCCCAAGCATACCTCAAATTCAACAAAGGCTTGGTTGCAGAAGTAGTCCTGGAAGATTTTACAGGGCCATCACAGTCACCTGACTTGAACGCCATAGAAAATCTTGTGGGATTTGAAGATGGCGGTTGCAGCACGCAAACCCAAGAATATTACTGAACTGTAGGCCATTGCTCATGGGGAATTGGCTAAGATTCCTCAGAAATGCTGCCAGTAGCTGGTGTCTGGCTATGCATCTCGTTTGCAGTAGGTCATAACAGCTGATGCTTAACATAAGATGCTTGCCATGAAGGGGTTGAATAATTTTGAAACTGAAGAAGTCATTATAAGTTGCATTTGCAGTTGAATTTGGGGAAACCACTTGAAGCATTCGTTGTGTTGAACTATTTCAGTTGCTTTTGTTTGATTTGTTCATTGCAAACAGCTGAAAGTCTTTAAATTTTGACAATAAAACTGATTTGCAGTGGGGGTTGACTTACAGTGCCCTCCACTAATATTGGCACCCTTGGCAAAGAAGGCTGTGAAAAATTATCTTTGTTTAACCTTTTGATATTTTGTTCAAAAAATTCACAGATATACTCTGCTCTCATGCATATCAAACAATTGCAAACACAACACAGGTTTATAAAAAAAAAAAAACTTTGTTAATTATAGGTGTGCAACAATTATTGGCATCTCTATGAATTGATATGAGAAAAATATATTTGAAGTACAACCCCAATTCCAAAAAAGTTGGGATGCTGTGTAGAATGTAAATAAAAACAGAATGCAATGATTTGCAAATCTCATAAACCCATATTTTACTCACAATAAAACATAACATGTTTAAACTGAGGAAATGTACCATTTTAAGGAAAAAATAAGGTAATATTGAATTTAATGCCAGCAACACGTCTCAGAAAATTTGGGACAGGGCCATGTTTACCACTATGTAGCATCCCCTCTTCTTTTAACAACAGTCCGTATATGTCTGGGAACTGAGGGGACCAGTTGCTGGAGTTTTGGGAATGTTGCCCTATTCGTGTCTAATACAGGATTCTAGCTGCTCAACAGTCCTGGGTCTTCTTTGTCGTATTTTCCGTTTCATGATGCGCCAAATGTTTTCAATTGGTGAAAGTTCTGGACTGCAGGCAGGCCAGTTCAACACCCGGACTCTTCTACTACAAAGCCATGCTGTTGTAATAGATGCAGTATGTGGTTTAGCATTGTCTTGCTGAAATATGCAAGGACTTCCCTGAAAAAGACGTCATCTGTATGAAAGCATATGTTGCTCTAAAACCCATATATACCTTTCAGCATTGATGGTGCCTCTCTAGATGTGCAAGCTACCCATTCCATAGGCACTAATTCACCCCTATACCATCAGAGATGCAGGCTTTTGAACTGAGCGCTGATTACAAGCCGAATGGTCCTCTTTAGTCCAGAGTCCATGGTTTCCAAAAAGAATTTCAAATTTCAATTTGTCTAACCACAGAACAGAGAACAGAACAGAGACTCTGCCTCTCTAAGATACTCTTTTTTATACCCAGTCATGTTACTGACCTGTTGCCAATTAACCTAATTAGTTGCAATTTTTTTGAGACGTGTTGTGGCCATCAAATTCAAAATTACCTTATTTTTTTCTTAAAATGGTACATTTCCTCAGTTTAAACAATTAATACGTTTTCTATGTTCTATTGTGAATAACATATGGGTTTATGAGATTTGCAAATCATTGCATTCTGTTTTTATTCACATTTTACACAGCATCCCAACTTTTTTGGAATTGGGGTTCCTATTGATATTTTACATTCGTTTTTAGTACACCTGGGTTGACTAGGAACAGGAAATTGTTCAACCAGTATAAATATGAGGTAACACATAGGCCAAATTCCCTTTTCCCATTGATAACAATGGGTAAGTCCAAGGAATATAGCTGTGATGTGCGGCAAAAGGTTCTTGAGCTTCACAAAATAGGAAGTGGCTATAAGAATATAGCAAAAGCATTGAAAATGCCCATTTCCACCATCAGGGCAATAATTAAGAAGTTCCAGTCAACTGGAAATGTTATAAATCAATCTGGAATTGGACGTATGTCTGTACCGTCTCAACGCACTGTGAAGAGGATGGTTCAAGTGGCCAAAAAATCTCCAAGAATCACAGCTAGAGAATTGCAGAAATTAGTTGTGTCTTGGGGTCAGAAAGTCTCCAAAACTACAATCTGAAGTCATCTGCATCACATTGTTTGGAAGGGTTTCAAGAAAAAAGCCTCTACTCTCATCCAAAAACAAACTCAAGCGCCTTCAGTTTGCCAGACACTACTGGAACTTCAAATGGGATCGGGTTCTATGGTCAGATGAAACCAAAATAGAGCTTTTTGGCAATAAACACCAGAGGTGGTTTTAGCACACACAGAGAGGTAGCCATATGGAAAACTATATTATGCCCACAGTTAAAATGTGTTGGTGGTTAATGTTTTGGGGCTGTGTTTTTCTGCCAGACGACCTGGACATTTTGTTAGGATACATGGCATCATGGACTCTATCAAATATCCAGAGATATTAAATTAAAACCTGACTGCCGCTGCCAGAAAGCTTAAAATGGGCCGTGGTTGGATCTTCCAGCAGGACCATGATCCAAAATATACATCAAAATCAACACAAGAATGGTTTACTGACCACAAAATCAAGGTCCTGCCATGGCCCTCCCAGTCCCCTGACCCATAGAAAACCTGTGGTGTCAACACTTGAAATGTGAAGGATCTGGAGAGATTCTGTATGGAGGAATGGTCTCAGATCCCTTGCCATGTATTCTCCAACCTCATCAGGCATTATTGGAGAAGACTCAGAGCTGTTATCTTGGCAAAGGGAGATAGCACAAAGTTTTGACTAAAAGGGTGCCAATAATTGTTGCACACCTATATTTAAGGGTTTTTTTTTGTTTGTTTGTTTTTTTTGATAAACCTGTGTTTTGTTTGCAATTGTTTGATATCCATGAGAGTATTTTTGTGAACTTTGTGAACAAAAGATCAAAAAGTTAAACAATAAAGACAATTTTTCACAGCCTTCTTTGCTCATATTTACCAAGGGTGCCAATATTAATGGAGGGCACTGTACATTCATACATACATACATACTTACATACATAAATACAGTATTGTGCAAAAGTTTTAGGCACATGCAAAGAAATGCAGTAGAGCAAAGATGCCTTCAAAATAATAAATGTTTCTACATTTTAAAAACCATATACCATAATTATTCATTCTAATTATTATAATTATAAAGAGCAGTAAACAGTAGTAAATGAAACAAAGTCAATATTTGGTGTGATAAAAAAAAATAGTAGTCTCCGGTACAGTGTGTGCAGTTTTATAAGGAAATGAGCTGGTAAGTTTTATTGAGCATCTTGCAGAACCAGACACAGTTCTTCTGGACACTTTGACTTTTGCACTCACTTCTTATTTCTGCAGCGAAACCCAGCATTGTGATCTTTGTGTTTTCGTCTGAAAAGTGTCTCTTACGTAATATGCTGCTTTCTTTAATGACGTACAAACATTTTTCTGTAACATTTAATTTTGTGCTAGAAAACTAATGTTTGGGAATCTAAAAAATTTTTGTACTGACTTAATGTAAAAGTCATAAAATAAAAAATCTATAACAAAGTTTGCACTAAAAAAAATGGGGTGCCTAAGACTTTTGCACAGTACTGTACATACATACATACATACATGAATACATACATGCACACAGGTTTCTGTTGTGGCCCAATGTTTAAGTTTCCTAAAGACCATCAGTACTGCATGGCCAATTTTGTGGCAGAAAGAAGAGAATCTGCCTTGCTTATTACGCGAGTGGGATTGCACACTTTTATTTGAGCACAGATTTGTTTTCCATTTAATTACCATGCACAGACGATAATACTGGATCAGATCTGAGTGATTGAGTTAGTGTGAGTGGAACCTCACTTTTCATCTCATTAGTCTGATCCAGTCTGCGAGTAAAACTACTCAGTGATGTATTCTCTGCATGTGACATCATCCTAATGCAAATTTGAGACCCTGAGTGTACAACAGTGGTCTTGATTAACGTAGCAGTGGAACAGAATTCCAGTAAAGCCATTTTATAGCATACTAGCTTTTGTTCGAGCTCAGCTATGCGTTCAATTAACATTGCACGCTGCTCTGCTCAGTTTTGTTTCTCGTGCAAAACTGTCTATCTGCAGTTGCATTCCCTCTATTTCATTACAGCTTGTTATATTTAACTTGAACATTCTCTTGATTGCAATTATAGCATCCTCAAAGAATCCAGGCTATTTCTGTACACTAAGTATCCAATAGCTGATATAAGTTTCTTAAACTTTGGCTTCCAAAAATAACCACTGTAGAGTAGACTCGCTGCTTGCATCTACAACTAAACCTTCATGTTGCATGCGAGTTAATGTCTCCACATCATCAGCCTACATTTGCATGAATGCTCACTGGATTTTGCTAGTCTTTCCCTAAGCCATTGTGTACAACGCTAACACTTTTCCTCAGCGTGTACGCATCAGTGCGCCTGCTGCTTTGTTGGGTACTCCGACTTGTTCTACAAAAGTGACTATATGTCATGCACCTATAGCTTGCCCTGCTGTTAAATAGTAAGATACATTTTTCTTACCTTAGAGGGGATCAAACCAAAGTGCAGGCACAAACTCAAGCACTTCCTGCAAACTAAAGTCTTTAAAAAGGTGTTATCAAATGTTTATACAGTCACAATAGGCATGGGGAATGGCTTTCTTAATGAGACTGTTTCTGAAGGGTTTGCATGATGGATATTTAATATTTGTCACGTTTTGTAATGACTATGAACCGGTGGCTGAAACTGTTTGACTTCACACCGGCTTACTGAATACAGGGTATTTAGTGCCACTTTGCTATGCCGCAGACTACAGGCCACTTAGACAAGTCTATATTTGTATCAGATGGGTTTTAACTTGCACAGGCTGTTACAGTGATCATGTTGGCAAAGTATTTTCTATCACATCGGGGTCACCAAAAATTGTAGGGATGAACCCTGGCTATCCAGATTATTAGATTTAAAGGGTTAAATCACATGAGACCTTCAGTTACGTCATTTCAGATCATGTGGTGGTTATCACGCTGGAAAGGTGTTAATGCTGATAAATAGTTTTATTATTTCAGAGTCAGCAAAACTGTAGGGCTAAGATAATATCACTTTGTATTTTAGTCCTACAATAAAAATTAAAAAAAAAGAACACTGGCATTAATTTAATTTCGTATCTCTAATTTTCCCCTTATGATCAATAAAGTGTTATAAGAAAAGGTAGAACAAGCAACTCAAATTTGGGAAATCCCCACTAGGCTGCTCCTCTGCCAGGCACCATACATTGCAATAAAACATGTCCCCCTCCATGAGCTTCAGAGCATTACAAGCATTTTCCTTTTCTAAGACTAGATGCATGTCCAGTATCACAAGATAATCACCAACCTGGGAGGACATCAGCTGTATTTCAGCAACACATACCTTACTTTGCAAGATATAAAGTTATTATATTGCTCGACAAACTCTCCACACTTAGATATAGGTCAATATGTTTAATATTGGCAATATTTATTGTTCATTTTAATATGCTGCCAACAGTTTGTAACAAGCTGACAAAATAATGTTTTCCTGTCTTGGGAACAGTTTATTCTCTTTTTGTTATCTCAGTTCAGGTTTGGCATGGTGGAATTGCTACCTGTGTCAGAGCCCACTAAAGTCATAAAGGAACTCATTAGTTATGGCTTAGAGCGCAGTGCTCACCTACAAGCCAAGAAACACATCATGCACAAGGAGAACCAGAGACTGAGGAATGAGCAGGAACACATCACTGCAGAGTAAATCATAACTAATATAGTTCTCTTTTTGATACTAGCCTTATTCTGTCCTGTTATATTACTTTCTCATGCATACAGTCCCCTCTGAAAGTATCGGAACTGCATGGCCAATTTTTTGTTTTACTTTACACTGAAGACATTTGGGGTTGAGATCAAAAGATGAATTAATGACGATATATCAGAATTTCAGCTTTTATTTCCTGATATTTACATATTAGATGTGTTAAACAACTTAGAACATGACACATTTTACTTGAACCCACACATTTTTCAAATAATCAAAAATATTGAACATTTGACTGACAGTTGTTTCTGGTTGCCCAGGTGAGCCTTGTTAGATTGATTGTTTAGACAGTTAATAGCTCTGAATGTATACTCTTGGTTTTAGCCTTCAGTTTCAACATGAAGACCAGAGAGCTGTCTATTGGGAGAAAAACAGGCCATTTTGAAGCTGAGAAAAGAGTATATATTGGGAATATATTGGCATAGCCAATACAACAATTTAGGATATCCTGAGAAAGAAGGAAACCACAACGAGACATCGAACAGGCTGTCCAAGGAAAACAGCAGCAGTTGATGACAGAAACATTGTGAGAGTTGTAAAGAAAAAGCACAAAACAACAGTCAGTGACATCACCAACAACTGCCACAGGGCATGCATGAAGGTACCACAATCCACTATTCAAAGATGTCGTCGAAAGCATAAATATAGTGGCCATACCACCAGATGTAAACCACTCATCAGCAGTAAGAATCGGAAAGCCAGATTGGAATTGGCAAAGAAATATAGAGATGAAAAGTTCTGGAACCAAGATTAACCTCTAGGTGATGGAAAGGCCAAAGTGTGGAGGATGAAAGACCTTAACCCAATTGAGCATGCATTTCACCTCCTGAAGAGGAGATTGAAGGGAGAACCTCCGTACAAGCCTGAAAAAGAAGAATGCAACAGTTTGGTGATTATTTACTTTCATTTATTTTAAGATCATCTGTTCCTATACTTTTGCTCACCAAAAATTGGGAGGTCTGACACCAAAGGTGCCATGTTCTAAGTTGATTAAGACAACTAGATGTACATATCAGCAAATGAAAGCTGAAATTCTGATCTATCATCTTTTCATCTTTTGATTTCAAACAAATGTGTTCATGGTATAGCAAAAACAATAATAATAATTGGCCATGCTGTTTCAATAATTTCAGAGGGGACTGAATTTGTCTACTATGAACAAAATGTGAAACAAATATGTTCCTCACATTTTTATTTACAACTCCAATTCCAAAAAAGTTGGGACACTGTGTAAAATGTGAATAAATACAGAATGCAATGATTTGCAAATCTCATAAACCCATATGTTATTCAAAATAGAACATAGAAACATATCAAATGTTTAAATTGAGGAAATGTACCATTTTGAGGAAAAAAATAAGGTAATTTTGAATTTGATGGCCACAACACGTCTCAAAAAAGTTGGGATGGGGGCAACAAAAGGCTGGAAAAGTAAGTGTTACTAAAAAGAAACAGCTGGAGGAACATTTTGCAATTAATTAGGTTAATTGGCAACAGGTCAGGTCATCTTAGAGAGGCAGAGTCTCTCAGAAGTAAAGATGGGTAGAGGTTCACCAATCTGCCAAAAACTATGTCTACAGTTTGTGGAACAATTTCAGAATAATGTTCCTCAACGTAAAATTGCGAAGACTTTGAATATCTCATCATCTACAGTACATAATATCTTCAAAAGGTTCCGAGAATCTGGAGAAATGTCTGTGCGCAAGGGACAAGGGCGAAAATCAATAATGCATGCCCATGATCAGGCGGCACTGCATTAAAAACAGGCATGATTCTGTAATGGAAATCACTGCATGGGCTCAGAAACACCTCCAGAACTTACTGTCTGTGAACACAGTTCGCCGTGCCATCCACAAATGCAGGTGAAACTCTATCATGCAAAGAAGAAGCCATATGTGAACATGATCCAGAAACGCCGCCGTCTTCTCTGGGCCAAAGCTCATTTAAAATGGACTGAGGCAAAGTGGAAAACTGTTCTGTGGTCAGACGAATCAAAATGTGAAATTCTTTTTGTAAACTATGGATGCAGTGTCCTCTGAACTAAAGAGTAGAGGGACTCTACTCTTGTTATCAGCGCTCAGTTCAAAAGCCTGCATCTCTGATGCTATGGGGTTGCATTAGTGCCTATGGAATGGGCAGCTTGCACATCTGGAAAGGCACCATCAATGCTGAAAGGTATATACGGGTTTTAGGGCAACATATGCTTCCATCCAGACGACGTCTTTTTCAGGGAAGCCTTTGCATATTTCAGCAAGACAATGCTAAACCACATACTGCATCTATTATAACAGCATGGCTTCATAGTAGAAGAGTCCGGGTGTTGAACTATCCTGCCTGCAGTCCAGACCTTTCACCAGTTGAAAACATTTGGCGCCTCATGAAACGAAAAATACGACAAAGAAGACCCAGGACTGTTGAGCAGCAAGAATCCTGAATCAGACACAAATGGGAAAACATTCCTTTCCCAAAACTCCAGCAACTGGTCTCCTCAGTTCCCAGACATTTACGGACCGTTGTTGGACTGGGATACTACACAGTGGAAAACATGGCCCTGTCCCAACTTTTTTGAGATGTGTTGCTGCCATCAAATTCAAAATTACCTTATTTTTTCATTAAAATGGTACATTTCCTCAGTTTAAACATTTGATATGTTTTCCATGTTCTATTGTGAATAAAACATGGGTTTATGAGATTTGCAAATCATTGCATTCTGTTTTTATTTAAATTTTACACAGCGTCCCAACTTTTTTGGAATTGGGGTTGTAGCTCCAGTCCTTTCTGTATATTTAAATAAACACATTTTGCTGCCTGCCCCAGTTCAGCTTGTGACAAATATCTTTATCAAGAAAGGAAATAAAAAATTTTTATTGGCTGCCTATTAAGTGCCACCTTGACTACAAAATCCTGATTGGCATTTCAAGCTCTAATGTTTAGCTGTGGCAGGCTTACTGTTAACCCCATAGATCCCAACTCAGCTGATGGAAGATGTTTTTCTTATTTTGACTCTTACTGAGAACATTAGAATGCAAGTTCAAGATGTTCTGTTTTTAAATACAGATTAAAATCATACTTGTTCAACTGTGCCTATTTATGGTCTTATTTTATTTTTATATCTTAGACTAACATGATTGGTTGTTTTTATTTTTTATTGTGTATATAAACTTGATTGTCTTTGACATCTCCTTTTCTGTAGAATGGAGCGATATATCAAAGAAAAGGAGACATTGGAGAGAGAGCTGTACAACCACTTTGTGCTGATTCTTAATGAGAAGAAGGCCAAGAACCGCACTTTACAGGAGAGGATCAAACAACTACAGAATGCTATACAAGACGAAAAGGACAGGTAAAGAAGCCTACTGGATGACCTACTGTATCATTTTACAATAGCAAATTCATGTGTATTAATATATGAATTAATACTCTGAATTTTCTGAAATACAACCAACTACATAATTATTGGCTTCATGAGAATAGGCAAAAATATTGTACAAAATAAATGATATTCACATATAATCTAGTTTTCCACTTAAACAATTGGAGAATCTGCTGCAAAAACATTTTCACCAGAACATTTTAATAGCCATAATTAACTTTTTTTTTTTTTAAAGTGTGGCTAAATGATTTTTCAAGAAATCTTTGTGTCAATCATCATCCTTGAAAATTTTCCAACAATTTTTGCTTTGAGCAGCTTTTGTTGCCTTTGACTTTCAAAACAAAATACACAGATGGTTGTTCACCTGCATAATTAGGGTGGCTATAAAACATCCAGTCTGGAATAGGGTTGCACAATGTGGACAAAATGTGATATACAATAGCATTAAATATTGTAGGGCTAAAATATATAAAGATAATTACTTAGCCCACTGCTCTCCTATAACCAACGACGGAACTTCTTAAACTTTTAGTTTAAGAAGTTATTCATAATAAGAATACCAAACATAGGCACAGAGTATTTAGAAATAGAATAACAAATGCATTTAATATGAGAACACAATTGAAAGATACATAAAATAGAGTCAAAAGTAACTTACAAGATTACAGTCAGCGTCATGAACCTCGGATGTAGAATGGTAAAAGAGGGCCGTTCTTTTCCAAGCATATCCTTTTATACCCCTGAGCCTCTTTGAAATGTATAGTGACCAGGATACCAAATGGAGATGAAACCATGTGTTTTATGGCAGGGGGGACCCCAATGTGTTTTATGGCAGGGTTATCTCACTTTAAGGAGCTGTATGTTAATTAAGTGCCTGTGTGTGTGTGTGTTTGTGTGTGTGTGTGTGTGTGTGTGTGTGTGTGTGTGTGTGTGTGTGTGTGTGTGTGTGTGTAAAGAGCACTTATTACAACATATATTGTAAATGTTATTTCCTAAACTATATGATATTTATGATATCACCACATCATTCACCATGAAATATGGATACAAATGACACCAAACATGCCCTGAGGAATACTGTAATTAAACACAGTTTAGATGACCAGTTTTAGTTCACCTGGTATCTCTGAAACACATTCCTGATCATTTTAACCTTAATCACTTCACTGGCACAATTTTAGAAATCTACTACAAATCCCTCCTCCAGGACGTCTGAAAGCAGAGTTTTTTAACGGCCCGAGAACATGTGGCAGTCATCATAGGTTGAAGGGCAGTGATGTCTACAGGTGATCACAGAGCTGACCAGGACACGACTCCTGAAGATTCAGTTCCACCAGGCATCTTTAGCTGTGTGGAGTAACTGGTCAGGAATCTTGCTGTCTGGTTTGCACTCTGTTGCAGCTGAAGTCAGTTGCTTGGTGTGGGCTCCTGTGCCCCTCCCAGCAGGGTGTGTCTCTCCTTCCAGCAGAAAGATGAATCAGTGTCCTGTGGTACTCTTGTCCAAGATGCATGAATGTCTCATTTTGAAGTTTCTTCTTACTTCCTATGCGGGACGCAGGAGACCCCATATTTCGAAGAGGTCCTCAATCCTTCAGAAACTTTTCTCTGTTATTTGGACAGACACTTGGATACACTGATATACTTCCATTTGACACATATTGCAACTGTAAACTCAGACTGACAACATACACATGGCATAGTTTCATATTTCATGGAAACAACAATGTGGTGATTTTTTTTTTTTTTTACCTTTAAGTGATTAAACCATTTGGTCCCATTTGATAACCTGATCCTTGATAACAATCTCTAATAAATGATTAAATCTAGAAAAGTATGCTCAGGATGTATAAAAGGGTGTGTGTTAATGTTACTTAAAAATTTACTCAACAGATATTGAAGGTAAGTTGCTCCTGTACAAACTGAACGTATATTTCTCATAGAAGAGTTAATTTAACTCATAATATAGTTTTTAATCTTAAAAAGCCTATGCATGTAGTTCAGCAGCTGTAGTGGAAGCAAACTTAAATGATTTAACATGGTAGGACTATGAATGATAAAACTCAAAATAAAATCTCACAAATGTGAAGAATAAAAGGATGTGATATCGGTTCACAAATAAACCTGATTTTGTGGTTAACTGGTATGTAGTTATAACAGATGTTAAATTATATAAATACATTTTCTGCGTGTTGAGTAGACTATACTGATACCCTCCTCAGGTACTGAGGAGTAGTCTAATATAATCTAGTTGAAAGTTAAAACAAACAAAAAGGTAGAGAAATAAAAAAGAAAAATTAAGATGTTAATGTGAATGACCCTTTTTTTTTTTTTTTTTTTTCTGATATACAAATCTCAGTGGATCCAGAGTTTCTTCTGGAAACACTGGGTGCATGAATAAACATTGAATGGGACACTAGCCCATTACAAAGGCTTCACACACACACACACACACACACACACACACACACACACACACACACACACACACACACACACACACACATTCACACCTAGGGTCAATGTAGGGTGCTTAGAACACCTACTGGCAGGCTAATTCCTGTATGTATTAAGACACCTAGTTTGTGTTTCCTTATGTGTGTCTGTTACTATGTGTGTGACTGTGTTTTACTTAAGCGTAAGCAATAGACATGACAAGGCGTGCTGTTATAGAAAATTAATCAATGGCTTTGGCAGTTGAAGATTGGGAATTCCACAGCACTGTGAGATGAATATAAATAAAATGCTCCAGCAAGAGGCAATATGACATTTATTTTTTATCAATTAGTGTTGCAAAATTTGGAAAAATCCTGGCGCTAAACCAGGGAGCCATAGTAATAATAATAATAATAATGCTCAAGTTGTGAACTGGCTCTATTTGCTATCCTGTTGCTGTGTGAAAGCATTTTATATTAACTACAGAGGTGTAGCAGCTCTAAATGCTGTGGGGAGAAGCATTACAAGTTAAAATTCAACAGTCAACTCTACTCCTTTGTAGGGCTTTGTTGGTGTTATTTATGGCAGAAATAACCCACACAATGCCATTAGGAGAGATCAGAAAATGTTCAACGTAGGTAACAGAGTCTTGAATAATCTAATGACTATTTCAAGATCAGATTGTAGTTTTAATCTGAAACATAAGATCACTGGCTGTGGTTAACATTTACAACTTTGGTAGGCCTAAATGCTACAATTTTACGCAAAACCCAGTCTTATGCTACAATTTTAACTACTTTAGTCTAAATGTACTTCAGTACATTAACAACTGTAACAACTTTAGCTACATTAGCCTAAATGCACTATAATGCATTAACAACTATTCAACATCAGCTAAAGCCACATTAGTCTAAATGCCGTGTGTTCCTATAAAAACAGTAGTGTTTGTATTTGATGTAAGAAACTGTGATTTTAACAATATAAACTTAATTCAGATGTCAAAGGGTTTTTAAGCCAGTCTGTTACAACAGATCGTTATTTAAACATCTCAGAAATCTTTGTCAGGACGGAAGTACATAAAACACTGAAGGTCATTAACCCTGGCATCATCAAAAACAATGTTTAATATTAGGGGACAGCTAAGCCCTTTGCTAAAAGCCCTAAAATTCTTGGCACTTCATTAAATAGAGCTGTAAGCTCACACAGTGAGCTTGCACAGGCACATTTATGTGAGCTGTATGACCTGAATGTGCATTTTTGCGCCGAAGGAAATAAGGTGGTGGACGTCCGTTCCCTAAAGACCAGCACTTCTGGACTGCATGGCCAATTTTGTGGCAGAAGGAACAGAATTTTCCTTGCTTAGTATGTGACTGGGATTGCATATGTTGGTTTAAACATACTTCTGTGGCTTTAAATTCTGGCTTCTCATCTACTATCCACTGAACTGATGCAATCTGGTGTTTGTCCTGTCTATTGCGCCTTTCTATTTCGGATGCCCAGCTAACTATCGAATTGAACGTGTTTGCAGGTGGATTTGCGCCCAAACAAAGTGCCTGTTGCACATGTGGACCTGCATTGTTTTAAGGTACTCCAGCAGAATCCGATTGTCTTTAGTTGGTTCGGCAAAGCCGGAGAACTCCCTAAAGGTTACCCAAAGGTGCTCAGCAAATTCTTCAAAAGATTCCTCTCCTTGTTTTAAGCCCATTATTCTGTCCCATTGTGCTGGAACGTCTCCTCTAAGGTCTATAAGAGCTTGTTTAAGTCTTGCTAGCACATCAGCGTTTGTTTCTCCCAGTAAAGGATTAATTATTGTGCCATTTTGTAACTCTCCTGGAATTTTGGACACTAATTCACGTGGGATAGTTGTGAGCACTATCTGCCAAACGTCTCTTAACTCCAGACTAAATGTACTGGCTTCTAACATTAAGCTACTCCAGTACGGTTCAAACGGACCTGTACAGGGAAGAGGGCCGAGTTTATCTGCATATGCTGCACATTCTTGAAAAGATAGCTGTCTGCTAATATCAAATCTCTCCCCGTTGGGGCCTGTCATTGTTTTTATCACGGCTATGTGTGATGATTTAGATGTCTTGGCCCGTGTTGTGCTGAGATTGGGAGGTGGATGTGTGAACGTTACAGGTTGTGCGTATGACTGGTCCGTCCCAGCTGCTCCAGCTGACTGTATATTTACAGCTGGTTGCTGGTGGGCGGGGCCGTTAGCATGCACAGGTGATAGTACAGGAACAGGACTGAGTGACTCCAGGGCTAACTTGTAGCGCTTTAACTCACTATGAAGCTTAGCTATGCGTTCATTGAACCCTGTACTCTGTTTTTCCCTGTTTTCCTTTTCAGATATCAACCTGTTGATTTGCAGACGCGTTTTCTCCATCTCCTCAGTGTGGTCGCGCTCGGTGGTACACATTGTTTCTAGCGCAATGTTTCTTTCTGTTAAGGCTTTTGAGCTGTTGTGATGCAATAAATAGCCAACGGCCGATATAATTTTATTATGCTTAGCCTTATTTGAGAAAATATTTCTGGCTTTTCTGCTACTCTCCCGTTTATGTTCCGAAAAGAACCAATTTAAAACAGTCTCACTGTTTGTTTTTACATCTATATCTTCAGTCAGAAGATAAACCAGAGCCTCTCTCACATCTCCAGCCCACATTCGCATGAATTCTTGCTGGACTTCGCTAGCCTTTCCCTCAGCCATTGTGTACAAAGTTAAGGTTCTTCCTCAGACTGTGCGAGTCGGAGTGCCTGCTACACTGATGGGTTTCCCGACCCGTTCTACAAATGTCTATATATCGTGCACCTATAGCTTTCCCTGCTGCTGAAGAGTAAGATCAATTTGCCTTAGAGGGGGTCAAACCAAAGCGCAGGCACAAATACTTTCAGTGTAGTGTCAATGACTTTGTGCTAATTCAAATCTTGAAAAGGTGTTACCAAATGCTCATACAGTCACAATCCGCAGGCAATTTAGTTTCTTAATGCGACTGTTTCTGATTTTTGCACGACGGATATATAATTTTTATTGCGTCGGGTACTAACTATGAACCTGCGGGTGAAATTGAATTCAGGCCAGGTTACTGAATACAGGCCGTTTAGCGACACTTTACTATGCCGTAGACAGACCACTTAGACACGTCTGGATATTTGTATCAGACGGGTTTTACTTAAACAGATTGTTACAATGATCACTTCAGAAAAGTGTTTTTACACTTAAAGCCACAACTGTAGGAAGGAATCCTGGCTACTGGATTATTAATATTAAATCACGTGAGACCTTCAGTTGTGTGATTTCAAATCAAACGAGGTTATCATGAAAAGGTTTTAGTCGCGACGGTTAAGTAGTTTTATCACGTTGCAAAATTATTTTCTATCACGTCACGGTCACCAAAACTGTAGGGCTAAAATATATAAAGATAATTACTTAGCCCACTGCTCTCCTATAACCAACGACGGAAATAGGTGCAGCGAAGGTTAATGCGTGTTTTAATATACGATTTAAATATCTGACTCCAATAGAATAATCTTCTAGTTAATACTAGAAGTGTTAGCACTCAGTGTTCCACCAATATTTACTCCTAAGCAACTTCGAGCGAAGCTTTCATTAAAATGACGTTCCTACGTCAGAGACTTTCATGTAGCTTCTTTATTAAACCATTATGTTGTTAGCTCAGAGGTTTCTATCAACGTGCAAGCCTAGGCCTTATTTTACTTGTCAGAGGTTCTGTTTAAACTTGCAAGTATTAGCCTTTACTTTTGGCTTGTCAGAGGTTGACCTTAAACGTGTCTAACGTATTATACACTTTTAGTTTAAGAAGTTATTCATAATAAGAATACCAAACATAGGCACAGAGTATTTAGAAATAGAATAACAAATGCATTTAATATGAGAACACAATTGAAAGATACATAAAATAGAGACAAAAGTAACTTACAAGATTACAGTCAGCGTCATGAACCTCGGATGCAGAATGGTAAAAAGGGGGACCTGTTCTTTTCCAAGCATATCCTTTTATACACCTGAGCCTCTTTGAAATGTATAGTGACCAGGATACCAAATGGAGATGAAACAATATGTTTCATGGCAGGGTTATCTCACTTTAAGGAGCTGTATGTTAATTAAGTTCCTGAGAATGAGTTCATGCAAACCAGGGGGTGCCTGTGTGTGTGTGTGTGTGTGTGTGTGTGTGTGTGTGTGTGTGTGTGTGTGTGTGTGTGTGTGTGTGTGTGTGTGTGTAAAGAGCACTTATTACAACATATATTGTAAATGTTATTTCCTAAACTATATGATATTTATGATATCACCACATCATTCACCATGAAATATGGATACAAATGATACCAAACATGCCCTGAGGAATACTGTAATTAAACACAGTTTAGATGACCAGTTTTAGTTCACCTGGTATCTCTGAAACACATTCCTGATCATTTTAACCTTAATCACATCACTGCCACAATTTTAGAAATCTACTACAATATTGTGATGATGATCACTGATGTGATAAAATAAGTAAATAAAATATACAATTTTATTGTGTCTGCATGTGCAATAAAATAGAGATTTTAAAAAATAATAATAGTAATGTAATAATAAATGTGTTTTTCTAAAATGTTGTGTAAACAATTTTGCAATTTTTTACAAATACCATCCTCAAGCATGAATACTTTATCTAAGCCATTTCAATATGCCGTTAGGCCCAATTCCAGTTGGCTTCCTGTTCACTATTTATATATCTGTAGAACCCCATTGTAGGAGAGGGTAGAAGAAGACTCACAAGACAGGTGGAATCTTAACTCCAGGCTCACGTTTATTCGAACCACACATTTTAGTGCATTTTCACATTAGCACAATAGAAACAACAAAACTCGCAGCTTTCGTGCCTTCAGGTTCAAGTTCACACTTGTTTGCGCTTCTTGGCATGCGTACAGTATCTCACAAAAGTGAGTATGCCCCTCACATTTTTGTAAATATTTTATTATATCTTTTCATGGGACAACACTGACGAAATGACACTTTGCTACAATGTAAAGTAGTGAGTGTACAGCTTGTATAACAGTGTAAATTTGCTGTCCCCTCAAAATAACTCAACACACAGCCATTAATGTCTAAACCGCTGGCAACAAAAGTGAGTACACCCCTAAGTGAAAATGTCCAAGTTGGGCCCAATTAGCCATTTTCCCTCCCCGGTGTCATGTGACTCGTTAGTGTTACAAGGTCTCAGGTGTGAATGGGGAGCAGGTGTGTTAAGTTTGGTGTTATCGCTCTCACACTCTCTCATACTGGTCACTGGAAGTTCAACATGGCACCTCATGGCAAAGAACTCTCTGAGGATCTGAAAAAAAGAATTGTTGCTCTACATAAAGATGGCCTAGGCTATAAGAAGATTGCCAACACCCTGAAACTGAGCTGCAGCACGGTGGCTAAGACCATACAGCGGTTTAACAGGACAGGTTCCACTCAGAACAGGCCTCGCCATGGTCGACCAAAGAAGTTGAGTGCCCGTGCTCAGCATCATATCCAGAGGCTGGCTTTGCAGAATAGACGTATGAGTGCTGCCAGCATTGCTGCAGAGGTTGAAGGGGTGGGGGGTCAGCCTGTCAGTGCTCAGACCATATGCCGCACACTGCATCAAATTGGTCTGCATGGCTGTCGTCCCAGAAGGAAGCCTCTTCTAAAGATGATGCACAAGAAAGCCCACAAACAGTTTGCTGAAGACAAGCAGACTAAGGACATGGATTACTGGAACCATGTCCTGTGGTCTGATGAGACCAAGATAAACTTATTTGGTTCAGATGATGTCAAGCGTGTGTGGCGGCAACAAGGTGAGGAGTACAAAGACAAGTGTGTCTTGCCTACAGTCAAGCATGGTGGTGGGAGTGTCATGGTCTGGGGCTGCATGAGTGCTGCCGGCACTGGGGAGCTAATGCCAACATGTACTGTGACATACTGAAGCAGAGTATGATCCCCTCCCTTCGGAAACTGGGCCGCAGGGCAGTATTCCAACATGATAACGACCCCAAACACACCTCCAAGATGACCACTGCCTTGCTAAAGAAGCTGAGGGTAAAGGTGATGGACTGGCCAAGCATGTCTCCAGACCTAAACCCTATTGAGCATCTGTGGGGCATCCTCAAACGGAAGGTGGAGGAGCACAAGGTCTCTAACATCCACCAGCTCTGTGATGTCGTCATGGAGGAGTGGAAGAGGACTCCAGTGGCAACCTGTGAAGCTCTGGTGAACTCCATGCCCAACAGGGTTAAGGCAGTGCTGGAAAATAATGGTGGCCACACAAAATATTGACACTTTGGACCCAATTTGGACATTTTCACTTAGGGAAGTACTCATTTTTGTTGCCAGCGGTTTAGACATTAATGGCTGTGTGTTGAGTTAATTTGAGGGGACAGCAAATTTACACTCTTATACAAGCTGTACACTCACTACTTTACATTGTAGCAAAGTGTCATTTCGTCAGTGTTGTCCCATGAAAAGATATAATAAAATATTTACAAAAATGTGAGGGGTGTACTCACTTTTGTGAGATACTGTACATGTGTATGTGGGTGTGTGTGTGTGTCTCACCAGCTCTACCAAGTGGTCTCGCATTCTCTCTCGCTCGTGGGTTAGCACAGACACAAATCGGTAAACTGGTGGTAATATGACACAGATGATATTCACCTGTTCAGCCCGCCTCCTCTCTGTCCACAGCTGATGCTCCTCCCCCCTCACAAAACTGCTTTTACCTGGCAGAAAGCCTGCTTGCACAGCTCCGTCCATTGGTCTGGATCTGGCACACCCGTTTTTAGTGAGGTCAGTCAGCGGGCTGGTGATCTCCATAAAAATTAGGTACAAACCTTCTATAGTAGCGAGCCAGCCCCAGGAACTGCTTCATTGCCTTTTTGGTCTTGGGTCTTGGGCAGGCTGCAATCGCTGCTATCTTGTCAATTTGGGGACACACCTGCACATGATCCAAGTGGAAGCCCAGGTACCGTACAACCCACCCAGTTGCACACTTCTTTGGGTTCGCTGTGAGTCCCACCCATCTCAAGGATCTCAGGACAGCCCTCAGATGTTGTAGATCCCACTGCCAATCATTACTATAAATTATTGTCATCTAAGTACATAGCAGCATATGAATTGTGGTTGCAGAGTATTCTGTACATGAGTCATTTAAACAACACAATCTGGTGTAACCCAAATGACGTGGAAAAGGCTGTTTTTTGCAATATATTGGAGTCAAGGGAATCAGTCAATACCCTTAGGTTAACTCCTGTGTTGAATAAAAGCGAACTGATCGGGTGGTTCATCAATGCGAGGCGTCGGATATGCATAAAATTTAAACACCACGTTGACTTTTCTAAAGTCCACACAAAAACGGACCTACCCACCGGTTTTGGGCACCAAAACCACTGGGCTGCTCCAATCACTGTGGGACTCCTCGATTACTCAGCCAATGTTGTGCACATTCAACACCATGCCTCGCTACCGCAGGACTCATGCATAAACATTTCCCACACTAATGGCTGAAACCCTGGCCAGTTTGTACCAAGAATTAGTGGATGGGTGAGGCAAGGACTAACCGCCGCCTCCACTTTGTTTTTGTTCCCAGAATTTAATACTGACTGGCACTTGCGGATATTCCTGAACATCCACGTACACACACCTCACCTTCACCAATCGTGCATTCCCCAGTGCCCCGCATTGAATCAGGCCTTGATGAATGGTGGTCTGGTTACACCCTGAGTCCACCAAGGCCTGAAGTATACTCCCTTGTATACTCACTGACACCCTGCTTGAGGCCTGAGGCACGTCAGGGATCTGGATCAGTATTCCCGCTTCCATAAACGGATGCTGATCCTGGAAATGCCCGGCCTCCCCACTGCGCCTGCAGACCTGCCTGGGCTTTGCCCTGGTCCAGGTTGGCGTAGAAGGTTCTACTTGTGTGGAGAGAGGGAGTTAGAGGAGCCATCAGAGGTGAAGGAACAGGGGAGGGACAATGGGGAGGAAAACGGGTTCTGGGGAGCCGGTTTTGGGGCCCCCTGCACCTTGGTTCCGTGGAACTGGAACCAGGGGAGGAGCAGGAGAGAGAGGAAAACAAGGGACACCTGGACTGGTGAATGCAGCCAAGTGATCCTCTGCAATTTGCATGGCTTAATCCAGGGACGTGGGCCAGTGACACTTCACTCACTCTGCCGTGCCTCTTGGGAGTCGAGCGATGAACTGCTCCAGTACCACCAGATTGATGATCCATTCTGCATCCCACTCCTCTGCAATCAAACATCAGTGACAGGAGTCCTTCAGCTGCTGTGCATAGGTGAAGGGGCGGCCAACCTTGGGGACCTGCAACGACTGGAAGCGTTGACGGTGCTCCTCAGATGTCTGGCTGACGTGTTGCAAAACTGCCCTTTTGACGCTGGAATACTCTGGCTGTGTTAGTGGTGGCAGCTGCTGGGCGGCGAGCTGGGCTTCCCCTAGCTCAATGGGCAATGGGAGGATTCGCAGTGCCTATTCCTCCTCTGGCCATCCCCACACAGCTGGAAGGCCTTCGGATTGTCCGAAGGCATGGGTGCAGGGGACACCGCTGGAGGTGTGCTGGGCTGCAGCAGGCTTCCATGGCAGCGTCGGAGTCTACCTCAAATCCCGGGTTTTGGCAACACTGTAGAACCCAGGTGTGGGAGATGGTAGAGGAAGACTCGAGAGATAGGTGGAATCTTAACTGTCACAGTCACAAGTAGAGATGTGTCACTGTGTTCCAGTACCAATTTCAACATTTGCATCCTTGCTGTAATTCGGCACTTCACCTAGTATAAATCATATATTTTAAGTTTAATAGATAATTATAGTGTCATCGTCTTTTCTGAGTGTGATTGTGTGGGTGTTTACTCTGTAGCGCTCTGTTGTCCTACTCTAATAGTGTCACCTACACGCACACTAGTGATGTGCGGATCGCGGTTATATCCGTGGGCGCTGCGCATAATCCGCAGATCGGGCGTGTGAAGTAATAAAAAATAACATTGATTAATTGCGGGTGGGTCGCTGGTGGATATGTTAAATCATTAATGACGTAAATATTAACTATGTTCTCTCAAATATGAGCATGTTTAAAATGTAATTTTTCCGCCAGGCATACAGGCACTAATTTGCACTCATTAAGATACGCTGGGCGGGGTCCGCTTTCTTAAGCAGAAATGGAGGCAAAACAGGTCCAAAAGAAAATTAAAAAAGGAGAATTATAAACAAAACAGAAGGAAGGAAAGAAAAGTACCATGTGGGAGTGTGTTAACAAGGATGAATGAAGTGCTGGGTTAAAGTTTCAAGGGAGTAAAGCCTGTGCTTATGTCATTAAGAAAATGTAATTTTGTCAAAGAACTTTTGTTTTAAATAAATGTTCATTTAAAAGCAGCATTCATCAGTGTATTATGTTACCATTAGAGATGCGCGCATCAGCTCTGGCGTCGCCGAGTCCACTGTTGATCATCCATTTACCATATCATCACGCTTAACACATAAGAATAATTGTAAATTGACGATCGGGTGCGGATCGGGTGTGGATATCTAAATCAGAGAAAATTAAAGGTGCGGGTGGATGATTTGTTTTTGGCCGCAGATTCAGGTGACGTTGGAGCTGATCTGTGCATCTCTAATGCACACACAAGCCAGTGTTGCCTCCTGTTATTGTAGCCCTTCACAATGTGTTCATTCTGGAAATTCATGTTGCCGTAATGATAAAAAATATAATTAACTAGTCTGCAACAGTTGAATACTTGCTGGGAATTAGATGCATGAGCATACTGCAAGCATACACAGTGAGAAGGTTTGTGAGAGCAAAGATGATTGATGGTATCACAAATTCCACTATGCCCCGATGTTCACTGTATGGCCAGAAGTATGTGGACACCTGACCATCACACCTTCAGCAGGTTTAGAAACTATTCAGACCCCTTCAGTTTTTGTGCAGTGTATTGTGTGATGGATTTAATTTTAAATGGATTTAATTGTTTTTTTTGGCATTGAGCTACATGTAATAACCATAATGACAAAGCCAGAACATGTCTTTAGAATTTCTTTGCAAATTTATTAAAAATCAAAAATGTAAATATCTCATTTAGATAAGTATTAAGACCTTTTATTTAGTGTCTTCTGAAGGAGTCTGAATATTTTCTGAACCCACTGTATCAGTGCTTGTTGAACATCCAATTCCAAAACCATGGGCATTAATATTGAGTTGGTAAATGGTCTTCATTTATATAGCACCTTTTAGAATTTATATAGAACCTTAGTGGTTCTACAAAGTGCTTTACACTGTTTCTCATTTACCCATTCACACACACACTCACACAACAATGGCAGCAGTGCTGCCATGCAAGGTGCTAGCCTGCCATCAGGAGCAACTTGGGGTTCAGAGTCTTGCCCAAGGACACTTTGACATGTGGAGCCAAGTGGGCCGGGGATCAAACCCTGCGATTAGTGGACAACCCACTCTACCACCTGAGCCACAGCCGCTCTTTACAGCAGAATGGTGTGAAAAGCAAAAAAACACCCAGTGAGTGGCATTTCTGTGGGTGGAACGCCTAGTTGATGAGAGAGGTCAGAGGAGAATGATATCACTGTGGCAATTAGGATGTTCATATTTGGCAGTGGAGATTGCAGGATTAAAAAAAAAAACATCTAGGGCTTCGGAGAGCTAAATGACTCTGACAGCACAGCTAGCTAACAGCAAAATGGGAAAAACCCTGTGCTTCAGACAGTGCCCCCTGTAAGCAAGGGCCGGGCTGAGACAAACATTCAGGCCCATCCAGGCCACACCACACTCCAACAACAAAACTTTTGAGATCACTGACTACCTATTGTAATGTACACTCACTGACCAATTTATTAGGAACCCTGTACATCTGCTCGTTCATGCAAAAATCTAATCTTCCAATCATATGGCACCAGTGCATAAAATCATGCAGATACCGCACAAGAACCTCAGTTAAAGTTAATCAGAATAGGGAGAAAAATGTGATCTTGACTCTGACTGTGGCATGGTTGTTGATGCCAGACGAGCTGGTAAATATTTCAGAAACTGCTGATCACGTGGGTTTCCCCACAGTCTCCAGTTGACACAGAATGAGGTGGGGGGAAAAATTCAGTGAATGGCAGGTCTATGGCTGGAAAGAGAGGTCAGAGGACAATGGCTAGAGTGTTTCAAGCTGCCAGAAACTCAAATAACCACTCTTTACTATCATGGTGACCAGAAAATCTCAGAATGCACAGTTTTACTAAGTTCCAGCATTTGTATTATTGTATGAAATTTGGATATTTATTTGTCATTAATTCACTTATCCCCCACAATTTAAAAAATATATTTTTTGGAACATTTAGCTCTGGCCACTTAAATTCTTATAATCTGATGAATATGTGAACTCATCTTTTGCCAATCCATCTATTACTAGGATTTTGCCGTATCTTAAAAACTGTGGTGTCACATAACTCAGTAGCATCTGTCCATCAATAATGATATTTAAAAAATGTGTACTTTCGTAAAGAATGTGGTCCCTGCCTATCAATCAGTCATTCCAAGGTAGGGCTTAATGTACTCAAACAGATATAACACATGATAGATGGATATGCACAAAATTTGTAAGGAATATACACTCACTGTACACCTTATTAGGGACACCTGCACATTAATGCAGTTATCTAATCAGCCAATCATGTCACAGCAGGGCAAAGCAAAAAAAATCAGGCATATACACTGCTGTGAAAAAGTATTTGTCCCTACCCTGATTTCTTCTGCTTTTGTATATATCTCATAGCAAATAGTTTTAGATTTTCAAACGAAATACAACATAAAACAAAGGCAACCTGAGTAAACACACAATACAGTTTATTTATTTATTTTTTTGCTGAAGCAAAAAAAGTTATCTAACACCTATCTCCAATGAGAAAAACTATTGCCCCCTTAAACTTAAAATCTGTTTGTGCCACCTTTAGCAGCAATAACTGCAACCAAACACTTCTGATAACTGGAGATCAGTCTTTTGCGTACTTCTAGGACTAGGACTTACACCTATGCTTTGGATCACTGTCTTGCTGCATATTCCGGTTACGCTTGAGTTTCAGCTTACAGACTGAAGACCGGACATTCTCCTTTAGGATTTTCTGGTAGAGAGCAGAATTTATGTTTCCCTCAATTATTGCAAGTTGCCCAGGCCCTGAAGCAGCAAAGCATCCCCATCACACTTCCACCGCCGTGCTTGACCGTAGGTTTGATGTTCTTTTTGTGGAATTCTGTGTTTGGTTTACACCAGATGCAATGGGATCCCTCTATTCCAAACAGTTCCACTTTCAATTCATCAATCCAAAGAACATTCTCCCAAAAGGTTTGAGGATAATCAAAGTGTGTTTTGGCAAAATTCAGATGAGCCTTAATGTTCCTCTGGGTTAGCAGTGGTTTTCGCCTCGCCATTGTTCCATGGATGCCATTTTTGCCCAGTGTTGATAGTGGAGTCATGAACAGTGACCTTTATTGATGCAAGAGATGCATGTAGGTCCTTTGATGTTGTCCTTGGCTCTTTTGTGACTTGCTGGATGAGTAGTTGCTATGCTCTTGGAGGACTTTTGGAAGGTTGGCCACTTCTGGGAAGGTTCACTACTGTGCCAGGTTTTTCCATTTGGAGATAATGGCTCCCACTGTGGTTCGTTGGAGTCCCAGAGCCTTTGAAATAGCTTTGTAACCAGACTGATGTATTTCAATCACCTTCTTCCTCATCATTTTTGGAATTTCTTTCAACTTTGACATAGTGTGTTACTGGGTAAGACCTTTTAACCAACTTCATGCTGTTGAAAAAGTTATATTTAAGTGCTGATTTGATTGAACAGGGTTTGCATTAATCAGGTTCTTAATCTGGTTGCATCTAGTCCAGCTGAACCCCATTTTGAAGTTTTGTATATTTGGGGAATTAGTAACATTGGAGGCAAATACATTTTCAGGCCCAGTTGGCATTGGATAATATTTTGATAATAGATAATATTTTTTGCTTCAATAAATAACATTATCATTTAAAACTGTATTTTGTGTTTACTCAGGTTGCCTTTGTTTTATCTTAGATTGTGTTTTAATTTCTGAAACAATTTAGTATGAGATATACACAAAAACAGAAGTAATCAGATACTCAATCAATACTTTTTCACAGCACTGTCATACTTTTTCAGGTCAAGACCTTCAGTTAATATTCACAACAAACATCAGAATGGGGAAAAGGTGTGATTTTTGTGACTTTTTACCATGGCATGGATGTTGGTGCCAGATGGGCTGCTTTGCGTGTTTCAGAAACTGCTGATCTCCTGGGAATTTCCCACAAAACAGTCTCTAGAGTGTACACGGAATGGTGTGAAAAACAAACAACATCCTCTGAACAGAGGATCTGCGGGATTAAACACCTTGTTAATGAGAGGGATCAGAGGAGAATGACCAGACTGATTCGAGCTGAGAGTTAGTCAGTAGTAACTCAAATAAGCACACTTTATAACCATGGTGAGCAGAAAAGCTTCTCAGAATGCACAACACATCAAACCTTGAGGTGGATGGGCAACAACAGCAGAAGACCACATCTGTTTCCACTCATGTCAGCCAAGAACAAGGATCACCCAAAACTGGACAGTTGAAGACTGGAAAAAGACCAGGCTATTTTTTATCTAATCTTCACCTGTCTGGTCTGGGTGAGCCTCTGCCCATGATAGCCTCAGATTCCTGTTCTTGGCTGACAGGAGTGGAACCTAATGTGGTCTTCTGCTGTTGTAGCCCCTTTCACCTCATGTTTTGTTATTTTGTACATGCTTCTGCTCACCATGTTTGTAATTGTGTTATAAAATTGTGTTTTGTATAAGTGCTTATATGAGTTACGAATGGGATGGATAATGGATGGTGGTAGTTCGACTATCGTACAATGAGCTTATCTTAAGAATGGCTCAATGCAAATGGTGGTCCAGCAAAGTGAAGAGCTGTTATTCAGTGTTATTGCAGGTGATACAAATGACCTCCTGTACTACTCCTTTCTACAGCAGAGCTGAATGAGTCTTCTACTAATTAACTAGTATGTCATGGAGGGGATGCTGTTCATTGTCCAGAATGGCAATGTCCAGAGTGTCCTCTTTTCCATCACTACCTTGAAACTGTCCAGAGAGCAGCCCAAGATCGAGCCAGCCCTCTCCATCAGTTTGTTGAGTTTTTTGCATCTCCAGCTCAAATGCTGCCTCCCCAGCATACTGCTGAAAAGAAGATTGCACTGGCTACCACAGACTGGTAGAAGATCTCTAACATCTTGCTGCAAACATTAAAGGACTTGAGCTTCCTCAGAAAATAGTCTCTGCTTATCCCTTTCTTGTACACAGCCTCTGAGCTGACCTTCCAGTCCAGCTTGTTGTCGAGATGGACACCAAGGTATATGTCGGTGGCATCCTGCTCAATGTACATCAGAGGTAAGATGCATATCTGCATGTCTTATATCGATTGTCCCCGGTAGGGCAATCGGTGAACTCATAATGGTCTCTTATGGGCTGAGACTGACCCCCTTTGTGGCTGTGGACCAAATACTGCAACTGGCAAGGCATCCACCCACGACACCCCACTCTTGTGTAACTTTGTCAACTGCTGTTTCAAAGTCTGATTTCGGTGCCAAACCTGTCCTGGAGCCTGAGGCATATATGGACAGTGAAGCTTCCATTGAACATTCAACATTCTCATAACTTAAATAACACACAACTAAAATTCCTCTGGTCAGAATGAATGCATTCAGCGATCCCCCAGTGAGGGGAAAAAATCCCTAACCAGTGATTGTCGCTGTTTTGGTTGGATAGGCTTCCACCCAACGTGAAAATTTATGAAAGACCAACACATCCTGCTTACCTTGACATGGGGTAAGGGTGATGTAGTCAATCTGCAAGTGTTTAAATGGTCCTGCAGGTGCTTGGGTGTGAACTGCAGGAGTTGGCAACCCAGCTGTTTTGATGTTAGCCTGGCACAGAACACAGCATCACACAACATCGAATTCATATGCACGGAACTTAAGGTTCCACCATGTAGAAGAAAACCAGGGGAACCATACTTTGAACACCCACATGTCTTAGACTGTGGATTTGTTGGGCTAAATGTGGCAACAAAAAAAACATATTTTTTCCCTTTTGTCCATGCGTCAGTAGAATCTAGACCGTTATCCACCCAGGCCCATACTGCAAATGCGGGGGCATTAGAGTACATGTCCATCAGGGAAGACTGAATCTGCTGTGTGTCAGACTTACCTGCATCAGGGTAAGATGTTTCGATGGATGTTTTGATGGCCAGACGTGTTGGACATTTACACGCTGACAAGGGTCAGACACAAACGAGGCATGTTTAATGGCATGCCTGTAGCTGTCAAAAAGGCAAGTCGACACCACATACTTTCAAAATCATGTGCAACACCAAAGGCATATTGTGAATCCATGTAAATCGTAGCAGTACAACCGGTAGCTAGGATGCAGGCATTAGTCAAAGCCACAAGTTCAGCAACTTGGGCTGAGAGCTAATCAGGGAAACAACCCTGAGCTATCACTGAGTGTGATGAGCAAACAGCCCATCCAGCACCTCTGCATCCATTCAGGGCTTGGGCTGAACCATCTGTAAACAAAATCTTGTCTGCATTTTCCAGAGGAATCTCAGAAACGTTTGAAGGCAGTGATTGTGAACGCCTTTTCCCCATTCACACCCGAAAATGACCGAGCTAATTCTAGCTAGACGAAGACCAAAATCAAAAACACATGCATTTTCACGTTCGAGTCCCTCTCATATCTGGAAACAACATTCAAAGGGTGCAAGTTGTATAACTGAATTTCATGTGTCATCTGAGTCAGGAATGGACCCTTGCCCATTTCTCTGGGATGTTTAAAATCTTGTGCTCAGAACACGAACACAGTGGCTGATGTCTTTGTTACTTTTGCCTGCTCATTCTTTTCTGACTTTGCCTCTTTTAATCACCATTGGGGCTACCCCAATGGCTGCAGGATCTGCAGGTTAAGGTTTTTAAGAGATGGATACAGTTTCTTTACTTTATAAGATGAAGGCAGTCTGTTTTTCATAAATCTCAATCTTGGCTTGGAGAGAGTTAATGGAATGTAGAGACTGCTCACAAGTTTTTTTTAAGCTGAGATAACAGTGAATTTATGGTTGGCACATTCCAGCGTCAGCTTAGCTCATTGCTCTCACGCTTTTTCTCATATATTAGAGCATTAAAGCATGTCACTGCCTGAACCGCTGCACTGATCCTCAAGGTCCTTTATGCTTGATGCAGTTATCCAAAGCAGAAAATATTGCTCTCTACTCCACTCTGTTCGTTCTGGAATACCAAGCTCTTTACATAGCTTTCTTGCCTTTTTCTTTACACACAACTTATTTAACATTTGCCCCTAGCTCCCTCTCAAAACTGAGATTATCAGCAAAGCGCCAAGGATGACTCTCAAACTGGTGAGGAAGACTCTTCAGCACCCTTTTAGACCCTGATTACTTTGTTGTCATTACTGTATAAAAACAGCGCTAACTCATTCTGTACAAATTTCTATTGAACCCCTATCAATCAAATTCTTATTTTATCATCAATCTGATTGTGTCACCCTAGCAAGTTCTTTTTGATGGGATGACTCCCTCATTCATGCTAGCATATGTTTGTCAGAACCACAGGAAACAGGATCACTGGATCAGATCTGATAAGTGATGTAATGTCATCTTTTCTGGATGACCATCAAAACTGCAGTTTCATCAGAAGTAAGATGACTGAAGAAGGAGATCAAGAGCCAGGTTATAATGAAAATGTTTTATTGCATGCATAAAGATAACCTGGGCATTTTTATAGTCTAAACAGAAGTTACACAGCAGCCCTTTTATGCTGATGTGTGTATGCAAGAGGAAACACACAAGACCATATAGATAATGTACAAGGCTAAGATAGGAGAACACCACATATTGGAAACACCATACTAATACAGGGTAGAATTCCCCCTTGTGCTCAGAACAGCCTAAATTATTTGTGGTGTGGATTGCACAAGGTGATGATCTGCCTGCGATTCTGGTGTATGCTGACATGATTGCATTACATAATTTGTGCAGATTTGTCAGCTGTCATGCTGTGGGTCCGGGGAGTGAATTTCAAGGGGGGACGGCATTCAAAGGGAGAGGTTGTCCAAAAGTAAATTATTATAGTGTTTTTCATCCTGCCCAACTGACTATCTCTCTCCCCTTCAAACTCTTTCTATCTCTTTTCTTGCCTTTTTTGACTATCAATAAAAATAAGAATTAAAGCCCCATAGTGGCTTGAGAATCTGCATAAATGACAGTTAAATCACTTTACAAACATTACATATCTCTCTTTGTAACTATTGACCAAGTTTTTATTTAAATAAACATGTAGGCTGACATAATTGTGGATATAATACTTAGCAAGCTAGGATATTGAAAATGAATAATGAATAAGGCATTCAGTACAGATTAAACCTGGATCATTTCAGGTACTGTACGTGCATGCATATCATAGTTACTATCTCATCTGTTTAAATTAACTGTTTCTGTTAAGATTTTTGGCTCCATTAAGACTCCGTTAACTTACCTGAGGTGGTTTTATCGGGTCCTGTAAGACAGTGTTCTTTTCTTCATTCTTCTTTCTCCAGACATACCACTGATCCATTATGCTGAAAAGTTTCAGTTTTGTTTCATCGCCTCCACAGAACAGAATCCCCAAAACCTCTGTGTCTTATTTATATGATCTTGAGCCGACTTTTCTTGTGCTTTTGGGTCAGTAATGGCGTACGTTTTGGATTTCTTGGATGGAAACCTCCTGGCGTTTAGTACGCGCCATACTGTGCTCACTGAAATCTCAATGCCTGTTGCCACCAAGTCTTGCTGCAGGTCTTTTTGCAGTCACTCGAGGGGTTTTCACAACCTGCCTTCTCAGAAATCTGGTTGCAGCCGTCGATAGCTTCCTTTTTCTGCCCCATCCAGGTACTTCATGTATTTTCTGCCCCCAAGCCAAGTTCAGGTATTTCACGTGTTCCAGCTCAAGCACACCTGGTGCAACTAATGAAGCCCTTGATTAGTTGCATCAGGTGTGCTTGAGACAACAACTGTTTTTGCATACTTGTGCTGTTGTGAGGTATTCTATTCAGGGGGTTGAATAATATTGAGACTGGAGAAGTTATTATAAGTTGCATTTTCAGTTAAATTTGGAAACCACAGTTGAATTTGGAAACCACTTGAAGCATTCGGTGTGTTGAACTATTTCAGTTGCTTTTGTTTAATTTGTTCATTGCAAATAGCTGAAAGTCTGTAACTTTTGACAAAAAGCCTGATTTACAATGGGGGGTTGAATAATTTATATATATATATATATATATATATATATATATATATATATATATATATATATTACTATATATATATGATACAGATTCATACATACATTACAGTGGGGGAAAAAAGTATTTGATCCCCTGCTGATTTTGTATGTTTGCCCACTGACAAAGAAATGATCAGTCTATAATTTTTAATGGTAGGTGTATTTTTTAACAGTGAGAGACAGAATAACAACAAAAAAAAATCCAGAGAAAACGCCTTTCAAAAAAGTTATAAATTGATTTGCATTTTAATGAGTGGAAATAAGTATTTGACCCCTTCGACCCCTTTGACCTCTCTCCGTATTTCTTGGTGGCAAAAACCCTTGCTGGCAATCACAGAGGTCAGACGTTTCTTGTAGTTGGCCACCAGGTTTGCACACATCTCAGGAGAGATTTTGTCCCACTCCTCTTTGCAGAATCCTCTCCAAGTCATTAAGGTCTCAAGGCTGACGTTTGGCAACTCGAACCTTCAGCTCCCTCCACAAATTTTCTATGGGATTAAGGTCTGGAGACTGGCTAGGCCACTCCAGGACCTTAATGTGCTTCTTCTTGAGCCACTCCTTTGTTGCCTTGGCTGTGTGTTTTTGGTCATTGTCATGCTGGAATACCCATCCACGACCCATTTTCAATGCCCTGGCTGAGGGAAGGAGGTTCTCACCCAAGATTTGACGGTACATGGGCCCCGTCCATCGTCCCTTTGATGCGGTGCAGTTGTCCTGTCCCCTTAGCAGAAAAACACCCCAAAGCATAATGTTCCCACCTCCATGTTTGATTGTGGGAATGGTGTTCTTGGGGTCATAGGCAGCATTTCTCCTCCTCCAAACACGGCAAGTTGAGTTGATGCCAAAGAGCTCAATTTTGGTCTCATCTGACCACAACACTTTCACCCAGTTCTCCTCTGAATCATTCAGGCAAACTTCAGACGGGCCTGGACATGTGCTTTCTTGAGCAGGGGGACCTTGCGGGCGCTGCAGGATTCCAGTCCTTCACGGCGTAGTGTGTTACCAATTGTTTTCTTGGTGACTATGGTCTCAGCTGCCTTGAGATCATTAACAAGATCCTCCCGTGTAGTTCTGGGCTGATTCCTCACCGTTCTCATGATCATTGAAACTCCCACTAAGTGAGATCTTGCATGGAGCCCCCAGACCGAGGGAGACTGACCGCTATTTTGTGTTTCTTCCATTTGCGATTAATCGCACCAACTCTTGTCACCTTCTCACCAAGCTGCTTGGCAATGGTCTTGTAGCCCATTCCAGCCTTGTGTAGGTCTACAATCTTGTCCCTGACATCCTTGGACAGCTCTTTGGTCTTGGCCATGGTGGAGAGTTTGGAATCTGATTGATTGATTTCTTCTGTGGACAGGTGTCTTTTATACAGGTAACAAGCTGAGATTAGGAGCACTCCCTTTAAGAGAGTGCTCCTAATCTCAGCCCGTTACCTGTGTAAAAGACACCTAGGAGCCAGAAATCTTGCTGATTGATAGGGGATCAAATACTAATTTCCCTCATTAAAATGCAAATCAATTTTTAACTTTTTTGAAATGCGTTTTTCTGGATTTTTTTTGTTTTTTAAAATAGCACCCAAGGGGAGCATATAAAGGTGAAAGAAAGAAGAGAGCCTAAAATAGACCCTTGGGGCACACACCACATAATAGGGGAGCCGACGAAGATGGAAACTTCCCAATGCTTACTGAGAAGGTTCTATCTTTAAGGTAATGAGGCCAACCACTGCAAGGCGACAACCCCGAATACCCACCACATTTTCCAACCGATGTAACAAAATACTATCCAGTAATACGATCCAGTATCAAGAGCTTGCAACAGGTAATTTTTGACCTTCAACAGTGCAGTTTCCATACTGTGCATTGATCTAAAACCTGACTGAAATGTATCTAAAATATTGGACATACTGAGATAGGAACTCAACTGACAATACACAACTCTCTCTAAGAGCTTTGAAATAAAAGGTAATTTAGAGATGGGTCGATGGTCAAGGTTCAATGTTATCTGCATGCTTTTCTCCTCACCACATTTGTAAAGATGTAATTATTTGAGTTACTAATATCCTCCCTGGCAGCTCGGACCAATCTAATACAGGTGTTCCTAATAAAGTGGATGGTGAGTGTATGTCGTACAGTCAGGGCCAACGATTATTTGGACATTGATAAAGGTATTGTAATTTTAGCTGTTTACCACAGTACATTGGAGTTGAAATTAAATAATAATACTCAAAGTGTTGACTTTCAGCTTTTGATTTGAGGGTGTACATCCAAATTGGGTAAACATTGTTTTTGGGTAAACATAAGTTTTTATATGAGGTCCCCCTCTCATTATTAAACATTTAATAATGAGAAAAACATCATTAAGTACTATACTACAAGGGTCAAGGTCACACAGGGTGTTAGAGTTTCCCGAGAGTCGCTCACTATATGCGAGCGGTGGAGCTCGAACACTTCCGCATTCCACTGGGCGCACTTTCCAGCGCTATTCAAAAACTCTCCGATAGACATTCCATTCATAAAAACTCACGTATTGTTTACCTCTGCCATGTGCCTTTTTGTTTTCGTGCACGTCATGTCTCCGCCTCCTGTGTTTCCCCATGTGCTCATATTTTGGTTTGTGTCATGTCTCCGCCTCCTGTGTTTCCCCCATGTGCGTTTGTTATTGTATTGCGTCATATCTCTGCCCCGCTTTCCTCATTGGTTCTCTGTCTAATGTGATTATCATGTCCAGGTGTCTTTGATTGTGGGTATTATTGGTGTGTGTTTAAAACCCCGGGTTTGTGTCCGCTTCAACGAGGAGTACTAGTATTAGGTTTATCTTTAGTAATAAGTTTGTCATAGTTAATCATAGTCTTGGTTTTTCATAGTATTGTTATTCATAGTTCAGTTTGTTAGAATTTAGATGTTTAACTGGGTGCGCTTTGTTCCGTGTGTTTCCCAGATCCACTACTCTTGCTTACTACAGCCTGGATTATAGTTTCTGTTTTTGTTCGTGTTATGGATTCTTATATTTGGAATAAACTTTTTCTATATTCACTGATCGCCTCCCCAGCCAGCATGCATCCTGACTCCCTCTTCCTCGACCAACACGCTCTGTGTGATCGTGAACACAGGGTTAAAATGTCTGAAATTGTTTTTCTTCTCAGTATCATCCTTCTTGTTTGAAATATATTTTAAAGGTATTTGAAACATGCAAATTAATAATAAAGGACTAGACTTGTGGTGGAAGTGTCTCCTGTTGATGCTGTTGGGCATCAAGTTCTACTTGTTCACTGCTGCAGATACAGACTTAGCTGTAATACATCACAACCACAATTTTCAATTAATTTCATTACTTTTCATTTGTGATCACCTTTACTAGAATTAGAACATAGTAATTTTTAGTAGACATGAGAAAATACATGGGCCAGAAAAGGCATGGCACCCTTTCAACAAATAATAAAGGCATATTAATTTACCAATACCATCATTATGCTAATTATGTATATAAGTATTTCACTGGAATTTTATGGAGGGGCCCTCTCAGTGCTCATCTCAAATACTGTGTCTGACCCAACTCTATATAGTACATTCAACATTTATAGTATTTTTGCTATAAATAAAGTCCTTATCCAGAGCAATTTACAGAAATGCTTCCTGTAGTTTCTATCAAAACCATATAGTAATACTGGAATAATATTCAAAAACTATTAATATGATTTCTTTCCAGTACAGTGGTAAAACAATGATGTTCTATCCATCAAAGGACAATGGGTAATATTATTTATGACTTTTAAATTAATGTTCGATTGATATGGCATTTTGAATACTTTTGCACTAATATGCACTCATACTATGATGATTTTTATGTGTTTTATTTTTTTCAGATGGAAGAAAGATTGGAAAGCTTCTGTCATGTGGAGGAAATGAGCATGCAGATGAGAAACTTGAAAAGAGTGACTATGGAAACAACCACAGATGAGGGCGAGGATCCAAAAACCTCAGAATCTGGAAACCTAGCAATAAAGGTTGCTGAGTAGCATTACATTTTACAAAGTTTATATTCCTCTGCAAATAATATTAATATTTTGTATGTACAAGTTTAAGCACTTATTTAAGCTTATTTACTTATTTAGCTTATTTATTTAAGTTT